>CM055888.1:25661907-25859407 GCA_029582165.1 Portulaca oleracea
AAAATAAAAAATTCAAAGAGTCTTGCATTGCATTGCATGTTTGTTATCACCACAGGGAGCCTGAATCGTCGTTGTCCTCTGCCAAGTTGCCACCTGCATTTGAAGCTCCGGCGTTGGAAGTACCGGCCGTGCCAAAATAGGTATCCCGGGAGTAATAATCAGGACTAGGAGCAGTCTGCCCAGGAGGCGATGGCCCGGACAGGGGTACTCCCAAAAGATGTACGTTCGATGGTGAAGACACAGAGTGCTCCTGTGAAGCAGCTAGCCAAGAATGATTAGGGACTTACCATTCAACAGATGGAGTAGGCCATACAGGACCGGTTCCATAGTTGGGGGCTGGCCAACCAGAAGAAGCAGATCCTCCCAGCCAAGAGCGTTGAGGCACAGACCACTCTTGAGGACCCTTGGGCCATGACGGACCTATCCTAGGAGCAGGGACAGGCCACCCTGCAGAACCGGAACCAAAAAAGGAAGCATCATGGGGTGTAAGACGTGAAGTAGTGTCATCCACTAGGGCCTGACTGCCAGGATACCCTACGGATGCACCTGAGTCACGGTCCCTCACCACTATCTCCCGACCACGGCGAGCAAAGCGCACTGAAGTTGGAGTACGACGAGAATGAGAGGGCCGATAGGTGACGCTTGACTCTGAAGCATCCTCCATCCAATATGGATGGGGCTGGGGATCACCGCCATATCCAATGCTATAATACGACCCTCCCTGACCAAAAGCTCCTCCAAGGACATCTGAGCCATGTCCTCTTCCATATTCGGAGGACGACGATCTCTACTGCCGGACCCGCTGCGATGAGATCCAGTTGACTGCTAACCCTCGACCAAGACACCTTTGCCGCGACCCTCGGGTACAAGAGGACGGGAAGACCCACCAACTTCTTCCCGAGATCGGCCTCGAGTAGAATATTTTCCTACTGAGGAGCGGCGTGGAGGCTCCGCGCGAGGAACACCTGCGGTAGAACGTCGAGGAGGTTCCCTAGGAACAGACTCGACATCAGCCTCCATATGGGCTCTTCTGGTGGTATCCCCTCGATATCTACCGGAGCTAGTGAATGCCCGATCGAGGTGCTTCAACATGGTACTCCATTCCTTGGTCATTTGCCGGAGGAAAGCCCATCTCGACTAAAAGACAACAAGACCAGGGTTAGCCATAAGCAACATGTGGAGTGAAAAAGGAAGCAACATGAAATGAAGAATTACCGGTTTACGGTCAAATGCCTGAAGTATGGAACACTCGCTGCTGTTCTCCACCTCCAAGAAGCCGCCGATCTTTCTCCTCTCCGGTGGAATCTCCACCTCAGCAGCTTTGGCATAAGGCCCTAACTGTAGATTTTTTGGTCAGAAATTAGCCAAGACATAATAAGGACAAAGGAGGAAGATACATACCACTCGAGGAGCCAAACGACTAAGATAGCGCTAGGACTCTTCATTGAACTGCTCCTGCGGTACGTTATGCACGAAGTTGTCAAATTCTTGACCTCGAACCAGATCTCCCAAAACGCCGGGGTCGACCCGCCATGGCTCAAACATATGCGCCGGAGGATCCAGGGGAAAGAGACCAGGGTAGCCTCCCAAAATTTGCCTCGAGGCTCTCTCCCCCAAATACCACACATAACCATAAGGCCCCTCATTCTGGAGGCGAAGACGGGTGTCGTGCTCCACCAGATCCAAAGGTTGTGGTAACCCTCCGACGTTAAAATCGGCCCAAGGACGCCAGTTCACTTGATCCTGCAAAAGGAAAGGTGCATTTAAGTATGACATGTAAAGGAAGACGGGAGAAAGATGTTAGGAACGAAGAGATACCGGTTGCAAGTTATCCAAAATTCTACGAATAAGGTCAAGGCTCCCCGACTTATACTTTTTGTCGTGAATGCCCTCGGTAGTCCAACGTTCAGCAGCAAGTACCGCCTTGTTCTTCTTTGAATGAATGCCCAGGGCCGAGATGTACTCATACGCCCATGACTGCATAAATATGATGTTAAATTAAGAAGAAAGGTCAAACTGCATTGAAAAGAGAAGGTTTGAACCCACACCTCGAGCACCTTCCACAAGGAAGGACCATATACTGGTAACGAGCTTGAGCTGCATGAAGGTAGACCGGGTCCGCATCTGATAAGTCGTTTTTATATAGAGTTTTAAGGGCTCAAAACGTGTCAGTTTCATGCTTTTTATATCCGAAATCCCGTATTTTTATGTCAATTTCTGTGATTTATACACTTGTTCGCGAGATTGGTGTGTTTTGCAGGAATTAGTGGAATTATATCAGAAAACATGAAAAGTTGAAGGAGAAGTGGGAAAATTCAAAGAAAATAAAACAAAAAGAGTTGAAGAAAAAGAAAGGAAAGAAGAGGAAGCAGCCTAGAATGCCGCGGCCCAAGCCCAGCTAGAACAGAGCGACAAGGCGTAACCAGCATTTTGAAAACGCAGCCAGCACCTTGTCCAGAAGCTCCAGAAGCCGAGCAAAACCAAAGCGCAGCTAGCGCCCACACACGGAAGATTCTCACTTTTTGGACAAAACGCGGCCAATGTTTCTAAAACGCAGCCATCATTTTGTGCCCTAGCCCGGCCCTATAAAAGGGGTTTAAGTCCGCCGTTTTGAGGTCGCTTTTTAGTTAGATTTTATCATTCAGTTTTTCGAGAGTTTTAGAGAGGTTTTTAGGGTAGATTTTAGATACTTTCATTACAGTTAATTCACAAACATTTTTATTAGATTAGATTATTGCTTGTGATCGAAGAACACGAAAGAGATCGATTCGGGTGACACGAAGAGATCGATTCCGCCAAGTCGAACACGGTTATTTCTATTTTACTTTCATGTTTTCTTGTTATTGTTTAAATTTTGCGATGTTTACATTAAGTAATATGAATAGCTAATTTCCTTTGTTTGGGGGATAAACTTGATGTCTTTCGCTTGAATTTGAATACAGTCTCGGTGTTAGGTTATCCTTTTATTCGTTTAATCTGCGTGTATAGTATGTCATAGTAATTTGGCAACAGAACGACAGTTTGAGTCTTTACTTGGTAATAGATTCTTGACAACATGACGACAGTTTGAGTCTTGAATTGGAAGGCGTAGATTGAATAGGTCTAGAAAATAGTTAGACATAATGATTCTTGCCTAGGGTCAATTTATAATCAGTTCTTTATCTTTGATTGGATTAAATAGTTAGAAATGATGTTTAGTTTAATCACTGTAGTTTACTTTGGATCAACAGATCGAAGTGATAAGGCCTAGAAAGATTATAGACCCCGAATTATCTTTTTACCTGCACCGGGATTGTTGATAATTTGATTAATTGACTAGAGTGGACTCCCCTGAACGTTTTTAATTAATTGGTTAAACCCTAAAAATTCATGCTTTCTTAGTTTAGTTTTAGAAAACCTTACCACAACCCTTGGATCGACCAAGCATTCTTTGTAGCGAACTAGTTCAGTGCGTGGTTGAACGCAAATCCCTGAGAGAGAACGATATTTTATTACTACACAAACCCGTACACTTGTGGTACACAGACACCTTATACTTTTACGTCTGTCATGTTTTTGAGCCGTTGCCGGGGATTTGTTCCCCTAACCGCCATTGAATGAACGCGCTCTAGGTAACTAGGTTTTTATTGCTTTTCTTTAAATCCTAAAATCAAATAAAAATGAAAAAAATTTTCAAATAAACAAAAATGACATCTTTTTATTTTCCCCAACTCGAACATGAATTATACTAAAATTATTATGAGCGTTTATTTGCTTTTCTTGTCGAAAACGTGAAATTCTTGACGCTATCTTTGAAGGTGTGGATACGGAGACCCGTAGTATTTTGAATCATTTTTGTTTTCGTGAAAAATTTCGTTGATGAAGCTTGGGATTTACTTAAATCGCTTGAACGTGATAAGTATGCTTTTGAAACTTCTAATGATGTAAATGAGTACTTTAATCTTTGTGCATTTCATGCTAAATCCTACGTCCAATCTCATAATTCAATTTCTAGTGTTTCATGTCATTTTTTTGAACAGGATGATTGCCCTAGTATTACCTTATTTAAATCTTTATTGAGGGTATAGGTAGAAACACTCAACGAGTCAAATAAATTGTCAGAAAGGTGTGACTTGTTGCAGGACATTGACCATAGTTCTAATCCTTCCAATAATGGAATATGTGATGATAGTAAGTCCACCGCCCCTTTAGAAGTCAGTCTAGATGATGCTTCTTATCCTAGTTTACCTGAAAACACTACTGATGGTGTTTCTGATTTGCATAATAATCCCTTACCTTTTTCTCAGTCGACGGAGTTTGAGGTGAGTGAACCTTCTGGGTTAGATACTAGGTGTGAAGATAGTATTCATCACGATTCAGTTGATATTATTAAGGAACCAATTGAGAAGGTTGATATTGAATCAAATTTTTCAAACAAGGACCCTGATAATATTGTACTCTTTGATTCCAGTGTTTTATTTCATGCTTCAATTTCTTTTTCACTACCTTCAGTTTCACCAGAAATTAATGAGAAACTCATACCTGATGAAAAGACCTTTGATGTTCAAGTTAATATCTTTGACAAGGTTACTTCCTGTAAAACTAACAATGTCAGTGGTGAGTTGCCATTAGGAAAATTTAGAGGTTATGACCCCTGCCTTGATCCTTACTGGATACTCCCAGAGGACATTCCTAGAAAATTCTTGTGGACCACATATTTTAAATCTTTTGATTTTTCTAGTAAATTTGATTTATTACTGAGAGCATTACTAACGTTTTATCTTATAAGATCCCAGTGACTTTCTTGTTTACTAGCTTGCAGATCGCATGAAGGAGAGTTTGACAAGCTATTAAGGGCATTAACGGCATCCGGAACGAAGAACCGGACCTTCAATTAGCGCAACGAGAATACTCGAGGATCCCGATGAGTAGGGGTCCATAACGTCGAGCTAATGACGTTAAACAAAGCATCCTGGGGAGGTACATCAATATCTAATATCTATTCCTCCCCACCTTTTTATTTTATTTCAATTGTTTCTTCCAGTTTTTATTCTTTAGTAATTTTTATTTAGTTGTTTACTAATTATTTTTCTTTAGTGTGTAAAAGACAAAGAAGAAATTCAAGAAAAGTTTTGGCTATTATTGAAATTATTTTAGCTAACCTAATAAATTTTAAGTTGGTGAATGTTTGTAGGGAATTTTGGTATGTCAAATTGTAGGGAAAATAAGGAGCAAACAAAGAAAAAAGAGAAGACAATGCAAAACGCTGCCTGCGTTTTCAAAACGCTGCCTGCGTTTTCAAAACGCTGGCAGCGTCTCCTCCAGAGAGTTCAGGTAAAGCGTTTTAGCAAAATGTTGCCCGCGTTTTAGAAATGTTGGCTGTGTTTTGCTGTTTGCCAAGAATATTTTGCCCGGCTTTAGTTTTTAATCAGGGCCCTCTTTTTCTTTTCAATTGAAACAACCCTCCTTGTTTTTGCCTTAACCCCGACCCCTCTCCCCCAAACGCTCCCAGCGCCACCCTCTTCACCACCGCCGACCGTCGCCGTGGACATCGCCGGAGCCGCCACACTACCACCTTCTACATTCTCTTCTCTCTTCTCACTTGCACTCTAATACTTTGAACTTTCAAGTTCCATTCTCTTCTCTCTTCAAACTCAAGGTATGAATTTCTCAACTCTTTCTCTTAATCTTTTGATTACATACTTTGATTCTTGTATAATTTGGATGAATTCTTGAGTTTCTTGAGTGATTTGTTGAATTTATACCAATTACTATGTCCAAATTTTGAATTTCTTGTTTGAGTTTGATTCTTGGATTGAATTCTTGATTAGGGCATGAATTAAGATGCTGAATTTTGATCCTTTTGTTCCAGAGTAGACTGAATTATAATGTTGGGTGTTTTGTGATAATAATGTGATGAAAATTTGAGAAATTTAGGTTTAGAGTTGGATGGTAAATGTGTTGTGGTGTTGTACTATGTTCTTGGTGTGGTTTTAAGTTAGGTTATTCTTAATTTCAATCCCTAGTATCAAATAAGCATGGGGGAGTGTTAGTATTGAAGTATATACTTTGAGATCATGCTTATTTGATACCTAGTGTTATTCTTGGTGATTGCACTGATTTTGTGAATGTTTTTAGATGGTAAGGATGAAAATTCCGAGCTTCTCCGGACCTCCAGGCGATGACGATGGAGCTGGTGGGAGCCGGAAACGCAAAGCTACGACAGCCGAGAAGGGTAAACAGAAGGCTACGCCTCCGAGGGACTCGAGGAGCTCGAACCCCTTCAACTTTGAAGGGGAGACCAAGAAGAGGTACGATTCCCTTTCCCAACGAGCCCTCATCCCCACCAAATATATGCATGAACCTTTCTTGCGTAATTGCGGCATGTTGGATGATGTTTTGTTGATGTTAGGACGTTATAATATGACCAACTTAGCTAGGCTCGGCGAACCGAGCTATAGGGGGATTACCCTTGAATTCTTATCTACCCTAGTAGTGAACCTCCAAAGGAGGGATGGGTGTATCTGTTTTCAGCTTCTGGGGATGGAAAGGACGTTGACTGTGTCCGAGTTTGCCCGTGCCTTTAGGTTACCTGAACGTACGTGTCGGGAATCGTCCCTCATACTCTCAGAATGGGATGGGAAGGGTTTCTTTTACAGAATTTCTGGTTTTGACAACTGGGACCCTAGCAACACGCCCGCGACCCTAATTAGAAACCCTGGGATGAGATATGTTCACCGCATACTCTCTTGCGGTATCTTCGGGAGACCCGGTAGCTCAAACAAAGCTACCCGGGCTGATTGTTACATGTTGCGTTGCATGCTTGATGCCGATACACGTGCTGACCCCGCAACTATGCTTGCTCATCACCTTTCAAGTGTCGCTACCTTGTCCAATAAGGGCATCGCCATAGGAGGTTACATCACACACTTAGCACGCCAATATGGCTTTAGACCTCCTAAGAACCCTACTGACCTTGTCCCGGGTAGCATATTTTTGGATGGTGATCAGTGTAACTCTTTTGGTTTGTGCAAGTTTGGCAAAGATTCGCACTGTCTTTGGGTTTATCCAAACAATGCTAAGTTTCCCATCCCTCATCCTCACATCTCACCCCAAGTTGAAGAGAACTTACTTTGGATGCCTCCTTTTTCTGAGTTTGACCCCGAGCCTGAACCTGAAATCCACCATGACCCTCAACCCGAACAACCTCAGTTAGACTTGAGGCACGCTTTCGCGACCTCAAGACCTCCATTGACCGGACCGAGCTCAGTATGAATGAGTTGCGGGAGAGTTTTGCTGAGTATAGGGGTTAGACTGACCTTCGTTTCGACCGTCTTGACGAGTCCATCGCTAACCTTGCCGGCCTTATACAGGCCATGTTTGATCGAGCCTCACCACCACCAGGACCGAGCCAAACCCTTTCCCACCGACTGAGGATCCTTGATCCTTTACTTGACCTTACCCTTCACCGTTGTCTTCTGCATTGAGGACAATGCAACGTCTAAGCATTGGGGGGGGGGGGGGGTTGAATATTCTGTGAATATTTTTCTTGTTTCTCTATTTTTTGTTTATTTTTCTTTTATTTTCGTCTTTCTTTTTCTTGTTTCATGCTTATTTTTTCAGTTTTTAGAGTGATTTTCTTATTTTTGTGTGTTTTCTTTATTTGCTTGTTCTCAGTTTAGTGTGTCTTCTAGTCTTCAGCTTGTTTGTTTTCTTTATTTGAGCTTTTAGTTGTGTGTTTTTTCTTTAGTTTTTCTTTGTTTTTCTTTCAAGCTTTCTTAAGTTTTTCTTCTAGTTTTGAAAATTGCATCCACCTAGATTGCATTAGTTAGAAGCATATAGATTTTTCTTTTATTTCTTTTCTTAGTTTGTTTCTTTTTCTTTCTTTTGCATTCGCTTATTCAAAAATCCAAAAAATATCAGAAAAATCAGAAAAAGACCAAAAAAGTAGAAAAGACAAAAACCAAAAAAAATATAGGATAGGACTAGGATTAAAACCGGAAACACCTTCGATGATGATTTGTAAGCCCTTCTTACTTTCAGTTTAGCTTGCTTCGCTTAGAAAAGTCTGGATTAGATCACTAAACTCTTTGAAATCTTTTCCTTCAAATCTTCTGATTTTGAGTCTAGTTATGAAAGTTGTATCTTACTGCTTTGACTATCTTAGAAAGTATATATGTGCGTACCACAAATCTTTGGGCTAAGTTTAGTGGATTAAGCCCCATCCGGTGAGTCCACATTGCCTAAACTTTGAATTGATCACTTTTATCAATTCCATGATTCCCTGAGTGACTCCACCATTAGTTGCATCTCTAGAACTTGCTTTGCATCTTGCTTGAGACTACATATTTGCATTGCACGTTGTGACAAAGTGATTAAGGCATTCATTTTATTTTGATAAACTACATAGCCAAATAGCCTATCTTACATTATATTTACCATTCTTTTTGCCCCGCCTAGCCTTTGTTGATCCTTATTTCATGATTGAACCCGGACAATTCAAGCCTTAGCCTTTGATATTCAGTATCCCTTTGCCTTGCTTGGTTGAATGAGAGTTTGCCATTTTTTTAGAAGGAACATTTGGTTCGGTGAGTTTTTGAACAAAATATGGAGTTTGGGAGAGATTGTGCTTATTGTTTCAAGTTGGGAGAAACTGAAAGTCCCACCTTTTGGTGTTTGGTTATGTTGTTCATACATTATATCAAGGTCGAAGTTATAATTCCAAAGTTTTCTTCTCCCCGATCACCCGCCAAAAAAAAAAGAAAAAAAAGAGAAGTATAAAATTAAAAAAAAAAGAGAGAAAGAGTTCCAAAAGAAAAGGGTGATTAGGGAGATTCCATTTAAAATTTTGAAAGCTTTGACCTAGTTGTATTCAGTGGAGATTTTGATATTGTTGAAGGAGAAAGGTGAAATTCCTTGCATACACTAAGCAAGAAGGAGATTTAGAGTGTTATACTCGTTGAAAATCAATCCAAGCATGGCTCTTAACTCCTCATTCCCAAATTTTACCAATCCTTTCCCCTAACGTAAGCCCCGTTACAACCCGGAAAAGTCCTTTTGATTGTCACTTGTGCATTGCATACCAGTAGTGGAGAGCGAGGTTCTTACCAAGCTTATGGCAGTTTGTTTCTATTGGTCTGAGTATGAGAAAAACCCACATACATATTCAAATTTGAGTGATTGAGTGTTTTTATTCTTTCCGATGTGAGATTTGCTCTTTTTGATTGACTTACATCCATAATTAACTGCGCATATTTGCATTATTCTTGAGACTGTTGGCGCATTTACGCTTCTGAAGTACTTGTTCTCTCCTCTTTGGTTTCGAAAATTTCTTCCTTTCTCTTTTGAACTGAGTTTTGATCTTGTCCAGACTGATCTTTGTGTTTGCTAGTTGAATTGATATGTTGGAATGGTTAGCCTGAGGGGGTGTTAAGATTTAGTTTTTTTTTTAATATTACTATCGAAAACTCTTTCCGGTTCTTTTTCTTCTTAGGTTCTGTTTTTCCTGTTTGAGCCCTAATCCTCCTGTTTTCAATTCTGACTTGCTTGGGGGCAAGTAAGAGCTAAGCATGGGGGGATTTGATAAGTCGTTTTTATATACAGTTTTTAGGGCTTAAAACGAGTCAGTTTCATGCTTTGTGCCCTAGCCCGACCCTATAAAAGGGGTTTAAGTCTGCCGTTTTGAGGTCACTTTTTAGTTAGATTTTATCATTCAGTTTTCGAGAGTTTTAGAGAGCTTTTTAGGGTAGATTTTAGATACTTTCTTTACAGTTAATTCACAAACATTGTTATTAGATTAGATTATTGCTTGTGATCGAAGAACACGAAAGAGATCGATTCGGGTGACACGAAGAGATCGATTCCGCCAATTCGAACACAGTTATTTCTATTTTACTTTCATGTTTTCTTGTTATTGTTTAGATTTTGCGATGTTTACTTTCAGTAATATGAGTAGCTAATTTCCTTTGTTTGGGGGATAAACTTGATGTCTTTCGATTGAATTTGAATACAGTCTCGGTGTTAGGTTATCCTTTTATTCGTTTAATCTGCGTGTATTGTATGTCATAGTAATTTGGCAACATAACGACAGTTTGAGTCTTTACTTGGTAATAGATTCTTGACAACATGACGATAGTTTGAGTCTTGAATTGGAAGGCGTAGATTGAATAGGTTTAGAAAATAGTTAGACATAATGATTCTTGCCTAGGGTCAATTTATAATCAGTTCTTTATCTTTGATTGGATTAAATAGTTAGAAATAATGTTTAGTTGAATCACTGTAGCTCACTTCGGATCAAAAGATCGAAGTGATAAGGCCTAGAAAGATTATAGACCCCGAATTATCTTTTTACCTACACCGGGATTGTTGATAATTTGATTAATTGACTAGAGTGGACTCCCCTGAACGTTTTTAATTAATTGGTTAAACCCTAAAAATTCCTGCTTTCTTAGTTTAGTTTTAGAAAACCTTACCACAACCCTTGGATCGACCTAGCATTCTTTGTAGCGAACTAGTTAAGTGCGTGGTTGAACGCAAATCCCTGAGAGAGAACGATATTTTATTACTACACAGACCCGTACACTTGCGGTACACAGACACCTTATACTTTTAGGTCTGTCAGCATCCTGTGAGAGCCGTACACCACGACGAAGCCAGTGGATGAAGTTCGCATAGGACGCCTTGCCCCAATTCAGGTTCCGAATATTATCGAAATTGAGAAGGTTTCGGAACCACGTCAGGGAAATGTTGTCCCCATGGTTGGCAAAAAGGGTAGCAGAGATCATGTATGCCAACAAAATGAAGCGACACTACTCTACAGGCAAATTTTGGAAACTGGCATCACGGATGGCCAATTCAAAGTGCCTATAGGCAAGATTGGGGAGGCCTTGTCGTTGTCCCAAATGCGCAGACACTAGGCCCAACATATCCAGAACTACCGGAGGGATCTTTGCATCAAAGACCATGTCCTGCCCACCCCAAGGAAGACCGGTAATCATGACGAAATCTTTGGGCGTGACCGTCATCTCACCCACTGGCAACTGAAATGATGAGTTGGTTGAATCCCACAACCTCTCAGCCATTGCTCGACCTATGATATGGATTGTCCGTTTCTTCCAGGCCTCCAGGCATTTCCAGAAAGGCATGAAGCCCGCCGCAGTCAAAGTGTCACGGACAAACTTTCCCGGGATCGATTTAGCCACCTTAAGAGGCTCTTTCAGGACGCCGGGAGTTTTTCAGGTTATCCTCCTAGGTATGACGGGAAAAATTCCAGCAGATTATTTAAAATGGGGGCTCAACTAACATTTTGAACATGGACCCTAGCTGGACCCAGCACTAACACTGGGCTGACGACCACGGCCCATGAAGTGACCCAGCAAGCCCAAACACATCGACCCGAGCTGGTCCAACAACACAAAAAAATAAGGAAAGCGAGTCAAAACCCGCCTAGGTTTTGACCTCGCCAGAGCGACATTCGGCCCAAGAAGCGCAACGACCCACAAGCCAAAATAAAACCCGCCTGGTTTTATCTCCCCGAGTGGGCCGCTCCTTGGACAAATGGGCCAGGCGACGTGAAAAACCGCCTAGGTTTTATTTATTTGGGCCGAGTGTTGGAAAACATTTTTGGTCCATTTTGCTAGACGGTTTCGTTCAAAACGCATGATCATTCAACATCCTAGCATGCATTGATCTAAACATACTTAGAATAGCTAAAAATCGACAAGATATGGAAAATAAATTCATACTTGTTCATTTTTACGCTAAAATAAGTACAAGGGGAGAAATGCAAGAATTACCTTGCCATGAGAACGGTAAAACCAAGCGTGGTTCCAAGACTGAACAATGAGGTCGGAGGGAACCGCTTCCATGCCAGGAACAAAGTTGCGCCGAGAAGATCGCTCATGGAGCCATGCCGCTGCATGAGGAAGAGGTGGATTCCTATGACTCCGGGGTTGCATCCTTTTAAACCTGAGATTACCTCAAAGAATAAGACTTCTTTTCTAGAGAGAGAAGGAGTGAGCTAGAGAGATGCGAAGGAAATGAGGATGTGAATGAGATGAATGAGATGCCTTAGACTTTATAGAAAGGTTGGGTAAATGTAAGCAGTTCGTTTCTCGGACCCACCTCGAGATGCCAAATGTGTTTCATTGGCCGGAAATCCAAAAGTCATCCTCTTGCCACCCAAAAGAGAGACAGGGTGGCGTGGTGCATTTATGTCCGCATGTGGGCCGGGCCACCCTTGATTCCTCCCACGAGGAAAAGAAAAAAAAAAACGAGTACAAAACCCATCTGGGTTTTGTTGCAAGCACGACCTAGAAGGCGCGGCCTAATCCCCTTTGATAGCCCAGCAGAAGAACAACAAAACCCGCCTAGGTTTTGTTTTGGCCATGGCCCAGAAGACACGGCCCAGACACCCTCGTCAGCCTAAGGAAGGACATCAAAACCTGCCTAGGTTTTGCGTCGCCTACAGCACAAATGCACAGACCAAATGCACGACCCAACTATTCACAACCTGAGCCCACGATTCAGCTCTATGGCCCGCAGGTAAAAATTCGAACCTCCTTTGTTATTCAATAAAACTAATACTCGATTTTCTCATGACTTTCAGGTCGCCGAAAAAGGGACCACCATCGTTCAGCTACCGCACAAAAAGGTCGCGGTCATCATCATCATTCAGGGTCATCGGCAGAGTTTCGATGCAATCCCAATCTTGAGCCACCGGCATCGCGCCCGGCGAAGTCTCAATCTCCGAGCCATCGACATCGAGCTCGATGAAGTCTCGACCCCCAAGGCCATTAGCAACACACCTGGTGAAGTCCTTCAGCATCGAAAATGCCAACAATCATCAACACCGACACCGGGAAAGACTGGAACCGACACCAGGAAAGACTGGAACTGACACCGGGAAAGACTGGAACCGACACCGGGAAAGACTAGAACAGACACCGGGAAAGACTGGAACCGACACTGGGAAAGACTAGAAAACTCCATGAACCATCAGTATCATGTCCGATGACAAGTAAGGCGTCATTCTCGCCCGAGATCAACAACGACTCATCGACAGTCAGGTAGAGCATCATTCTTGCTTGAGATCACCCCAAAAGAGGCGCATGCCGCCCGCAACTGTGATGCAGGACTCAGCTTCCAAGCATCACTCCAGGCTTTGCAGTCCAAAGTCATATCCTCAAACTACTTTGACCTTCGTCCTATTCGGGCTCGATCAAAGTGAGGGCTCTCTGTAGACACCGAAATTGGTACCGGCATAATCCTGACTCATAAAAAATCAGTAAATCACTTGGGCCAAATAATAAACGGGTCATTGGGCCCAGAAAAGTCAATAGCTTAAGCCCAAGAAGTCAAACGGGCAGCCCATATTCGCTAAAACCCAGGGGGGTTTTAATTATCAGAAGACAAGCCCACACAGAAGCAAGCCCAAAAGCGCGCCCCAGCCCAGGAGTCTCAAAACCCGCCTAAGTTTTGAGAAGAAGAGCGGAGCGACGTCGTTTGGCTCCACATCACCGATTCGCGTGCTGGTGCTCTAAAACCGCCTAGGTTTTGAAGTGTGTGGCGCCAAAATCTGCATGCATGCAATTGAATCCCTTGATCTTTGCCCACGTGTTTGACTTTGCCCTTGACCTCCCAAAACCCGCCTACATTTTGATTTCTGGAGGGCATGATTTGTGGGGTATGTCCCCCCATGTTTTCCCTCCAAACCTCTCATTCCCTCACCTATAAATACCCCTCCATTTCACCTTCATTTCATCAAAAACTATCATCAAAATACCCTTACTCTTATTCACATCAACCATCATCTATACTATACTTCTCTCTAAATCTTCCATAATCACTCTCATTCCTATCATAATCCTCCTCCTCACATCATCATTCCGGGTCATTTTACATTACTTCATCCAAGCTCCAAGTCAAGGGCGAGTCAAGGGATCAAGTCCATCATTTCTACCACCTTAAGCAAGCTTCGATTCCGTTTTTTATTTTGTTATAATTATTGATGTAATCCATTCTTTAATTCCATTACTTGTGCATATTTTGTAAAGTAAAAAACCGCATTTTATATTGCATGTTTTGAATAATAACTTCGCGAAATTAATCAAACTTCTCCCCGCTCTCTTTCTTTCAATGTCGATTTTAGTAGAGTCTGATTTATAACAGGCGGATTCGAGAGTTCTTATAACTCTCGAATTCGTAACCTTACCCCCGAATCTAGAAATCAGGTTCGTAGACCAGAGTCTTTCTTTTCTTATTTTATGGTTTGTCGATTTCCTTAAATCGGCTGACAACTCTTTTATGTGTTACAAATTCGTTTAATTATTTAAAGTATTCGATTTTTCGCATAAAAGTAATTTAAGAAAATAGTTTGATCCATGTCCAATATTAATTCTCGGCTTGGCCCGAGGAGAAAGTGGGTCAGAAACTAGTAAAACCTAGGCGGGTTTTACTAATTTCAACCCACTTTCTCTCTGGGCCTGGAGGCGAGAGGCCCAGCCTAGGACTCGTTAAAACCTAGGCAAGTTTTAACGAGCTCTGGTGGCCCGCTTGCTTCTTGGGCCCGGATTTATTAAATGGACCGGGGTTAAATTATCGTTAAATTATTTTGTGCAATTTCGAATAATTTAAATAATACAAACGGGTTTGTAAATAAATAAAGTTTCATTACTCCGAAAATGAATTTCGAAAATAAAACATCCTTATTTAAGGATTAAGCAACCTTAGTCGGCTCTGGATCAATTAAGTAGCGCATCACGGGGAAAAGCGGTTGTTCTTTCCCCGGGGTCCTACACAACCCAGGAAAAAGTTGGATTCGTACATCGATTTTACCGAATTTTGATATTGACCGAATATTCGGACATTCTTTTTTTTATTGTTCGAACCTGATTCTGTCCCGAATTTAGATTTGTCTAAGTTGTCCGACTTGGTCTGACCCGAACAAAAAATGGTCTGAACATGTTTGACATTGACTGAATTTTACTAAACTGAGTTTATCTAGACCTAATACAAAAAATTTTAGCTAACACTAATACATTATTATATTTTTTAGTATTATTTTTTATTATATAAAATAAGACATTAAGAGTTAAAATTTTTAGCATGAAAGTTTGCGTAATAGTTAAATAAAAGCAGAGGAATTACTTGTATTGTATTGATAATTACAAAAAATAATTAATGGATAGATTAAGAAATGAATAGTCATATGTATATGTAATGCTTGTGTAGGACACTAACTTCCTAATTTGGAATGGAGAGAAAAATAAAATTAAAAGTTTCATGAAGGAAAAAAGATGAAGCTAAAAGCGGATATTGAATTCCAAAAGGCAAGAGCAATAGTTTTTTCTCAAAAAAAAAAAAATAATTAAAGGGATATTGGATCACAATATATCGACCTTTGGGGGTATTGGATTGTAATATACCGACCTTTATTATTGGACAACAATATCCCCGATCTTTATACTTAGGTGAGATTATTATACCAACAGTGACTAAGGGGGTGGTAACTGATTAACCGGTCTCTGTTCTACCCAATAACCCCATTAACCCCTCCGTTTTTCTCACTAACCCACATTATAAAAAAACGACCTTAACACAGTAACTAACGGATGGTGAACCAGTCTTCATACTGATGTGACACACAACCAACCAATGTCTTATAATGTGGATTAGTGAGATTAACTAAAGGGTTGATGGGGTTATTGGCGGGGGACAGTTTATTTCCCTTTGCCAGCCACATTAGCGCGCATTGAGACCAGTTCACCACCCCCTTAGTTACTGTTGGTATAATAATGTCACCTAGGTATAAAGGTCAGGGATATTGGTGTCCAATAGTAAATGTTGGTATATTATTATCCAACACCCCCAAAGTTCGGTATATTATCATCCAAAAACCATAATTAAAAGTCAAGACCCTACAATTAAGGAGATGAGAGTAAAAGTATTCTCCTACTATTATAGGTAGATTAGTGATCTTTTTATTCATAATTAGCACTTAATTAATTAAAAAATAAGGATAAATTAAATATACATGGATAAAACTTCCTCCCCAAACCCCTCTCATCCACCACCACCGCTACAACGACCACCACTTCCACCCCCTCCTTGATCAATCACCAGCCGACAGCCCCTTCCCAGCATCATGATTGACGACACCATCTCCGGCTCCGACGACTCCCGATCACTCTCCTTCCTTCCCTTCAACTCCCATTCAGAACCACTCAAAAGCAAGGCCCTCTAAACTTCACCCTCCCCAACAGTAGCCATGGAACCGACATCGAGCTCTATTCCCGACTATCGTCGCCAATTCTCTATCCCGTTCTCGGTCTCTATCGTTACCAACGGTTCATCTTGGCTATTAGAATCGAAAATTTATGGATCGGGTTTTGTGGGGCTGATGCGAGGGAAAAGAGCAATTATGACAGCCCTGTCAGCGACAGGTCGTTTTCCGGCAGCCATAAATATTTAACGGAGAGGGGTCGTCGGAAATTGAGAGATTGGGTTTAGGAGATGAGAGTGGGGAGTTTTGTTGGGGAGAGAGTAGTCATGCAAGCTCTTTATAGAAAGCTCTATCAGGTCAAAAGGTTTTAACTTTGCTACAATGGTGGTGGGTGAAATATGAAGGATGAGGTGGATAGGATTTTGGGCATTATTATAGATATTGAGTAGAGGTGTTAGGAATGAAATCAAGTGGGTAGGGTAGTGTCAATGAAATTTTGAATGGTGTTCAATGGTTGAAGATGAATTAGGGACTTTGGATAAGAAAATAAGGGAGGAATTTAGAACTTAGGGAAGCATGAAATTTGGAGTTTCGGGTTCCGGTGAGAAATGGGCGGTAATGGTGGTAGGCTGGTGGTCGGTGGTGTGTGATTGGTCATCAATGTCACAACCAAACAAGTTCCGACAAATAAAGGGAGAAACAAGCAGGGAAGCAAAGGAGGAAGACTGTAGTGATTAGAACAACTGCCATGGTCATTGTTGATATCAGTAGTAGTAAGTTGCTAACAAATGGGCATCATCATGACAAAGATTGATTAGAAAAAAAGGAGGTATTGGACTGATTGATCAAGTTAGGGGAGGAGGGAGAAAGGAAGGGGAGGGTTAAAAGAGAGAGAGTGGTGGTGGGTGGTCGTTGGGTTTAAGGGATGAAGACATTGATGAAGGGAAAGAAGATGATAATGGAGAATATTAGGGTGGAGAAGGTGGAAAAAGAAACAAAAAATATAATTTTATTGATGTAACCGGTTACTAGTCACCGAAGGGCATTTTAATCTCGTTTTTTTTCAACTACAAGTGCATTTTTTTAACCAAAACTTTTTTTAAGGGTACTTCTGACATTTTGGACAAATATAAGGGCAATTTAATCTGAGACCTCGGTGTTTGGAAGATACCTTTAAAAAAATTACACGAATTTGGGAAGGAAAATTGGATTCTAATAATCCATGCTTTCACTAATTGTATAGCAATAATTCTTACTTTATTTTGGATTATGTTGGTCCAAAAAAAAAAAAAAAATTGGATTCTTGTGGGATACCACCGAGAGTTTACCGTAGATATCGTAGATTTTGAGTTGCATTTGATGCAAAACTTAGTATAACCACTTTACCACAATTTTTAACGAATTTACAGAGTTTCTCCCAAATATTTTCATTTTTTATGATTTTTTTTTCACTTTTATTCATTTTAAAAAATCATAATAATTAGTCGAATTCTCAAAAACTTAATTTAAATTTTTTTTAATAACTACACTTCATTACCTTTATGGGGGCAGGAATGAAAAAATAAAAACAATATAGGATATGAATGGAAAAAATAAAAAGAATGTAGAGGTGGATTTGGTACCATTACAATCCATTTTTTTTACCACCAGAATCCCAAAATGAAAGTGGAGATTATTGTTATACAAATAGTGAAAGTAGGGATTATTCGAATCCAATTTTTCATTTGGGAAACTATTTTTGGTGCCCAAATTTTCAAAGCTCATTTATAGGTACTCTTAATTTTTAAGTTAGTAATTTTTAGGTACTTTTCCGGCAATAGAGCAGAAGTTTCCGATATGTTTTATGTGGGAAGGGGATTGTGCACCTGAATTGACTGAAATACCTTTTTTTGTCATAAAACATAAATTTTCATTCTTATTTGTTGTTATAAAAAAGAAGAAAACCCCCCATTCCCTTCCTAAATTTCTATCTTTTGTATCAATGGATTACAATCCTCAATCTATCTACCTTCAATTCCTACTTATTCTCCATATGCTTCACAACCCAATTCAACAAATCCATTACTAACACTTTCGACCCATATGTGATTAGCAACATCTCATCCAAGTATGCAAATAACAGTATGACAACCCAACCTAGATCGACCCTCATAAATAAGGTTGCAAACCCACCATCATAAACAACTTCAATCACAACCTTTAATTTCAAATCGGGTAAAATCAGATATGCACCGTGTTTTCTAGAAGGCTCCAATCAAACGCAGCAAGACGAACCGTTGGTGGAGGTCGAATCAATTTAAGACCGAATCGAGTGTGACTTCGTGGGTGCGAGTTGAAGTGATGTTCTGGGATGGAGTAAGGAGGATGGAGGGTGATGCGACAATGTTTTGGAGGAGGTTGCAGAATTTGCCATTGCGGTAGTCAGAAGAGATGGCAAGAAAAAGGGTTTAGTGAAGGTGGTGAGAGGAACTGATGAAAGAAAGGGATGAAGATGAAAGTATTGATCTTGATGATGGGAGGAAGTTTTTGGAATGGGGGAAAAAAGAGTTCAGAAAAATTGAGCTTTTGAGCTCTATTAATGGAGATGGGGGAAGAAGCGGAAGAAGAAATAGTAGAACAAGGATATTAGGTCACTTAACAAAACCGATCACATTTTAGCACAAAAAGTACCTTATAATGACAAACCCTTAAGGGTACCTATAAATGAGTTATCAAAAATAGTTTCCCTAAATTACGGGGTACTTCTGAGTAACTTTTTGTACTTTTTGAATGCTCTTTGGTTTGAAATGTTTCTTTTAAATTTTTTTTTATAACTAGTGGAGTTATTCAACCGTGAAAGTTCTATACAACATAAAACACACTCTCCCTATAGTTGAAAAATGGGGATACTGTATCAACCATGAAAAGATAAAGAATGAAAGCAAACTAGGCATATGAAATAATCTAGCACCACCCAGCTAGAGTTCCTCCTACCTATTGGCCCCAATTGTACAACCACAAAGTATGACAACTGTTCGATCTCATTTCGAGTCAAATTGATACCTTTAATAAGGTGTTTTGCTTATTTTAATCCTTTAACTATAAGTTAGTTATGATGATTTTGTGATTTTGTATGTTGATCAAGAAGTAGAATGAAAAGAAGGACAAAAAGCTCCAAAAACCCATCAACAAGGTCGTAGCACCCGCTCCGACAGCTGTAGTACCCGCTACGAGCTGAACAGAACAGCGTAGCACCTGCTACGTCAGTTGTAGCACCGGCTACAACAGCAACGGAGAAATCAGAATTTTTCCTCCAAGGCGTAGCACCCGCTACCGAAGCCGTAGCACCCGCAACCAAGGTTGTGGCACCCGCGATGATCAAAATAGGGAATTGACGAAAATTCCACCGGAAGGGTCATACTCGTGACGGTGGGTGTCGCGCCCGCGACCTACAACACCAACAGCAAGTCACCAAATCCAGCATTCACTGTAACACCCGCAAAGGTGGGTGTCGCACCCGCGATAGGCAACAGCCTTCACCCGCGAGCAGCGTTTCTCGATCCTTGGCAGCGCCCAACCTCAACTTCATACACCTTTAAACCGCTCCCAGCACCTAGCATCAAAATTCAAAATTGCTCGTTAGCATCTAGTGCTTCCCGCCCGCGACCGTTTGTTTTGCGCCCGCTACAGCCAAGAACAAGAGTCGAAGGAATTTTTCCGCCGCAACCGTAGAGCCCGCGACCTTGTGTGTAGCGCCCGCGACGGTCGGTAAAATTCCGAAAATTAAAAGCAGCAGCTATGTAGAAGTGTAGGGTTTAGGTTATTATTTTATTTTCCTTCTTATGTTTTCAATATATATTAAAGAAGACACTTAGTCAAGGTATTATTAGTTTATCATTAGCCTTTAATTTTATCATTAGTATTAGTTTTAGCCTTAGTTCTTAGTTTCTTGAAGTTTTCTCTCAATTCATCGCATTGTAAGTTACTCTTTTGAAATTAAACTCAAGTTTATGTTCGTTTTCATTGTTGTCTTCCTTCTCGCTATTTTCAATTTTATTAGTATTAGTTCCCGCAAATTCCACTCTTTTTAGTGAAGAGGAGGATTAAGGTTCCTCGAATTCTCCCTTTAGGTGAGGATTCAAGCAGTCTTAGTAATACGAATCACGCCCTTTCTTATTTGTTTGGGAGAAAGTTCGTGAAGACAAAGATTCAGGAGACAAGATTGAAATTGCGAAGGTTAATGTTTTCATTCTTAATTTCAGTAATTAGTTCAGTCTTTATATTCGTCGTTATTAATTGTTTTCTTAAATATGCATTCGTTTTCTTGTTCAGTTTCGTGTTCTTGGTCTATTAGGTTAAGTTTTATTCCACAATTCATGTTTCTTTAGTTTTTATTGCTTTGAATTCATAATTAGTTTAATTTAATTATTTCAATTATTTACTGCTTTCCATAATTTGAAATCCTTACCAAACCAATTACCTTAGCCTAACACACCATCCCTGTGGATTCGACAACCTTACTCATAAAACTCGAAAATTTCTACAACCGAACAATGGCGCCGTTACCGGGGATGTCGTTATTTGGTAGATTAGGTTATTGGTTTTATAAATAGTTTATTGCTTTCTTAGTTGTAATTTAATTCCGAAAAAAAGATGTGAACATAAAAATTGAAAATCAAATAAAAAAAAAAGAGAGTTATGACCGATGTTAGGTTTCACAATTTGAGCAAGAAATATTTTGGAGATATTTTGCTAGAATACAGGATTATCTTGCTGAATGTGAATCATATGGTATCTCATATGATACATTAGATATCTTGGGTATTGTGTATGAGGGTGTAAATTATGAAACTCGTAATCTCTTAGAATATTATGGGTTTTCTAATTTAGGAGAAGATGATGCATTGGAATTTCTTGAATAGTTATCTAGGGATACTTATGAATTTGAACAACAAACTTCTCCCTTTGACCCCCCATATTTCAAATTGCACCACCCTCTGGGACTTTAACTGAACAGTCATGTCAATATTCCCTGTATTTTGATGATCAATCTTGTGGTAAGGAATATATGGAAATCTCTTATGATCCTCCCCAATGTAATGTTGTTGAGTTTCATTCTTTGTTCTCACATTGTAAATCTCCATACCATGATTCTAACTCTTGTTTCCGAGCTAAAGTGGATGAATTTTGCGCGAGAATGAATGAGTAAACGCAAGAATTTTTATATCAGACTAACTGATGTATAATGGGATCAAGGATGATCACATTAAACAACAATATAAGGATCTTTAAACTTGGGGTTGGATAGATTGATTCTTGATCACAAGAATGAATGAATAAAGATGGAAATGGAGTGTAAATGAATGAATAATGGATGATGAATGAATGAATGAATGGGTGCATGAACGAATGAGTGGGGATGTATTCTGGTTGGTATGGAAAAGAATGGAATGAAAATGCAATGGAAATCAAAAGATTCAAAAGAATAGATTGAAACTTACAACAAGAATGAATCGTTTGATCGAATGATAAACGGCTTGGGATCTTCTAAGGAGATACAGATTCACCACTCCTAGAATCCTCCAACTCTTCCTATCACCATCTAAGATATCCAATCTTAGAATAGAAGAAGAGATTCAAAAGACTCTCCCTCAAGAGAACCAATTCTAGCACAAAAGCTAGAGAGAAAACACAATGTGTTTACTTTGTATTTGATATAAGATGTAATGAATGAATACAATGGCACCCTAGGGGGTCTATTTATACTACTCTTAGGACCCCTTGGACGTGTACCTAGGGTTCAAGAAACCAAGAATCAACTATTACATCATATATCCTATTTATGACATCATAAACTCTAAAATACAACTCTAGAAAGAAATTGCTATAACTCCTTCTATACTTGTCCGTTTTCAATGGTTCAAAAACCATTGGAAAGCTTATTGAAAGAGCTCCAATCTGTCTTTTGATGATTTCCTCAATAGATGTATGGATCTAGAGTTATAGAACAAAATATCAAACTGTACTTGATGGAGTCCTTTGCTGCCGTGAGAGATGACTTCTCAATAAGGACTTGAGAGTTATTTATGCTCATTGATGTCCTGCAAATGTGAGAGTAACTCCATGTAAGCTAGAATACCATCAAGGTCCTTCATGCTTTCTTCCTTGAGCTAATAAACCCTTGTAGTTGTTGATACCCAAGGCGACATTTGTAGCTTCTAGCTGGATAGAGGTCCTTTAACTAGGCCTTGATGTATATAGCTAGGCAAATATACATCATTCTCCCCCGGTTGAAAAAGTTTGTCCTCAAACTTAGACAAAACTTCTTCTTCCTTGTTTTCCTTCCTTCTTTATAAGATGTCTTCCCATATGTGTTATTGACATCACTTCTCTTGTTCCTTCTTATGAGTTTACAACTTTTCTTCTTGAATGCCTTGAAATCATCATAGATTCCTTTGATGCTTGACTTGAACTTCCACTTTCTTCCAAGTCTTCTCATGAATAAGCCAATGATATTATGGTGCTTAAAATCTCGTTTATTCATGGAGATTGTAGAAATCTCATATAACTTCTCAACTTCAAAGTATAGATTCACAAGCTTGTAACTCATGATGAAGACAATAGTAATATGGTGTTCTATCTTTGAAGGATGACCTTCAACGATCTTAATATCATCTTGACTTCCTTGAATCTTTGGCACTTCAATCATAAAATTCAAGCTTTCATCTCCATATGGTATAGAAGGATTGCAAATGTCACAATATTGCAGCTTATACTCGATATCAACGATCATGCTAGGCCAGAAATAATACTTCTTCATCTTGAAATATGTATTGAGTAGACCCAAATGATCAAAGGAACTTCCATTTACTTCCATGATCAAGATTTCACGAATTCCACTCCTTGGAATACATACTTGATTCCCTTTGAAAAGAAATCCATGATCAATATAAAAGGATTGTTGAGGATGCTTCTCACATACCTTGTATACTTCTTTAAAATCATCATCATCTTCATACAACTCCTTGATATATTCAAGACTAAGTACTCTTGAATCAAACATGTATCTCCTCGTTAGAAAACTTCCTTTAGTCAAAGAACTTGCTTCCTCTAAGTGAATTGATTTTGATGAACGAATCAAGTACTTCATCTCAAAGCATAATGATGGCTTGATCTCCTTATCACATGAAACATACTCCAATACTTTGTAAGAATCACAAAACTTAAGCATGAATCCTTCAAGATAATAATCCTTTTGCTCAAATATCCTCATGATAACAACAAGTATGAATGCTAAGGCATAAGCATGTAGCTTCTTCTTTTCTCCACTTGGTATTTCACCAAAATAATCTATGGGACAACTTCCTTGAGATAGGACTTCACCTTTCTCAACTCCATTTGTAATGAACAAATATGATGCAAGAATAGGGAATAAAAGAATATGACGATCTTTAGCATCATTTAAGAGACATAGTACCTCAAGTATAGATGCAAGTATGGACCCTTCTTGAATAATTCTTTTCTTCCTTTTGTCCACTTGAATTACTCAATTTGATGAGATATGGTGAGATAGCATATTCTTGGATGAGAGGTAAGGACATTTCTCCAAGTACTTCTCCAATTCTCCATGTGGCTTCTTATGCTTCGCTAAGGCTAACTCCAAAGGATTTACATACTCCTTTCTACTTCTACTACATACAAAAATGTTATCAAAGTATACAAATACAATCTCTTTACATTGCAATGGTACATACTCTTTCAAAATATGTTGTATACTATGAAAATCAAGGACATTGATGTAGTTATCCATGAATTGCGCTTGATCCTTTGCATAGACCATTTGGTGATGAATCATAGGATTTGGTGGCAGCCTTTGATGCATGATAATACTCATGGAAGAGAAACGTACCAAAAGAGATAAGTGAGAGAGGTCACTTGTTGATGGTGCTTGTCGTTCATCCAAATATTCACAAATGAGAACAAGTGATGGTAAAGGATCTTGATCCTTTATAGGCCCACGGTTTCCAACCTCCATTGGTGTAAGAATGAGACTCCTAGGTTCTTCAAATTCATGATACTTATTCTCCATAAGTGCCATAAGAGTACTTTGATCCTCCTTGAGCCGTGAGACACAAGGTGGTAATAAGGACGCCTCTTAGAGCATGATACTCCTATCATACAACTTTGATTCTTCCAACAAAGTATAATAAGAATCCATAGAAGTAATATTACAATATAATGAATCTTTGCAAATCTTATAAAAAGCAAGACTTACTAAACTTCTTGGATCCATATGAAGATCATTGCCATGGTGTGAGTAACTCTTCATTTGCAATTCTTCGACATTTGTTGTAGCGAGGCTAATATCTTGGTCAAGATCAATGTCAACGTCAATGATGGCACAACTTTCTCCTTCTCGGATCAATGAACACATTTCATCACGTAGCTCTTCTCCATTCAATTCTTCTACTTCCTCTACTTCAAGATCCTCCTCTATGTGTACTTCATTTACTTCTTTAGCCATGCTACTACATACTTCTTGAACTTGCTCATTTTCAACAAAAACATCACATTCGGCAAATTCAACTTCTTCATTCACGCCTTCCTCCTCATACAATGGGTTGTCATATACTTGAAACTCCT
This sequence comes from Portulaca oleracea, assembly GCA_029582165.1. Lineage (NCBI taxonomy): Eukaryota > Viridiplantae > Streptophyta > Magnoliopsida > Caryophyllales > Portulacaceae > Portulaca > Portulaca oleracea. Next base: position 25,686,731 of record CM055888.1, read on the forward strand.
CATTATTCTCCTCATACAATGGATTGTCATACACTTTAAACTCATCTTTAGGCACGCTACATACTACATTAACTTCCTCATTCGTGCCAAGGTTATCAATTACTTCATGAGCATCCTCATACACATCGAATACATCAAATGATTCACTTTCAAATTCTGGTTGCTCATAGGATGACGTTTGACATACACTTTCAACATGATCAAAATTTGGCAAGATAGACTTGTACTTTGGTCAATGATTTCCTCGTCTTGGACAATAGGAATGGGGAGGTTTATGGGCTGATTTGAGGTGCTTTGGATAGTAGGTGTGAGGTGGTTTAGGGGGCTGTTTTGTAGGTCTTTGTTGTGTACGGGTTTTGTCCAAGAGTTCTTTACTCTTTACTTGAATTTCAACATCAAGAGCTAAAGAACTTAACTCTTTCAAGTTTGCGTAAGATTGATGTACAACAACACACCAAATGTAATCATTAAGACCAAGAGTATAACATACCAAAACGTGTGGATCATCCTCCTTAAGGCCATACTTCTGTAGTTGCCGTCTGAATTCTATGATATATTCAACCACGTCCTTGCTCCCTTGCTCCATTATTTCAAGCTTGTTGATGTAATCTCCTTTGTATTTGTATGGCAAGAACTCTTCTTGAACATTATATCCATTCTTCTTGCTGGAACGTTTACTCCATTCATAAGGTGCTTCATATTCAACCTCATAAGGATGTATCTCACGTGAATTTGCTCTTCTTGATCCCTTTTGAAGGATCCCAAGTTCTTCCATTTGTTTGGTGAGATCATCAAGTTGTTGCTCCAAGCGTTTCAATTCACTTGGTGAATTCATGAAAAGATCTTTTGCAAGACATAGAATATGAATCTTGATGAAGAAAGACTTCAAGCAAGACTCACGGTTTAGTGGGGAATGTAGGAGACGAAATGGGGAATGTGTTTAGGCTAGGTTTGAGTTTGGTTTAAGGTTTTTTTGTGGATTTTATGGTTCTTTATGAGTTCTTGATGAGTTCTTGATGAGTTCTTGGAAGAACTTATGGGTGGCATGAGAATGGGGATGGTGGGGGATGGATTTGTGGTGGAAAGATTGTAAAAAGATGATATCAAGAACCACAAGAATCAATCTCCTAGGCTCTGATACCAATTTTGATGTATAATGGGATCAAGGATGATCACATTACACAACAATATAAGGATCTTTAAACTTGGGGTTGGATAGATTGATTCTTGATCACAAGAATGAATGAATAAAGATGGAAATGGAGTGTAAATGAATGAATAATGGATGATGAATGAATGAATGAATGGGTGCATGAACGAATGAGTGGGGATGTATTCTGGTTGGTATGGAAAAGAATGGAATGAAAATGCAATGGAAATCAAAAGATTCAAAAGAATAGATTGAAACTTACAACAAGAATGAATCGTTTGATCGAATGATAAACGGCTTGGGATCTTCTAAGGAGATACAGATTCACCACTCCTAGAATCCTCCAACTCTTCCGATCACCATCTAAGATAGCCAATCTTAGAATAGAAGAAGAGATTCAAAAGACTCTCCCTCAAGAGAACCAATTCTAGCACACAAGCTAGAGAGAAAACACAACGTGTTTACTTTGTATTTGATATAAGATGTAATTAATGAATACAATGGCACCCAAGGGGGTCTATTTATACTAATCTTAGGACCCCTTGGACGTGTATTTAGGGTTCAAGAAACCAAGAATCAACTATTACATCATATATCCTATTTATGACATCATAAACTCTAAAATACAACTCTAGAAAGAAATTGCTATAACTCCTTCAATACTTGTCCGTTTTCAATGGTTCAAAAACCATTGGAAAGCTTATTGAAAGAGCTCCAATCTGTCTTTTGATGATTTCCTCAATAGACTTATGGATCTAGAGTTATAGAACAAAATATCAAACTGTACTTGATGGAGTCCTTTGCTGCCGTGAGAGATGACTTCTCAATAAGGACTTGAGAGTTATTTATGCTCATTGATGTCCTCCAAATGTGAGAGTAACTCCATGTAAGCTAGAATACCATCAAGGTCCTTCATGCTTTCTTCCTTGAGCTAATAAACCCTTGTAGTTGTTGATACCCAAGGCGACATTTGTAGCTTCTAGCTGGATAGAGGTCCTTTAACTAGGCCTTGATGTATATAGCTAGGCAAATATACATCATTCTCCCCCGGTTGAAAACGTTTGTCCTCAAACTTAGACAAAACTTCTTCTTCCTTGTTTTCCTTCCTTCTTTATAAGATGTCTTCCCATATGTGTTATTCACATCACTTCTCTTGTTCCTTCTTATGAGTTTACAAATTTTCTTCTTGAATGCCTTGAAATCATCATAGATTCCTTTGATGCTTGACTTGAACTTCCACTTTCTTCCAAGTCTTGTCATGAATAAGCCAATGATATTATGGTGCTTCAAATCTCGTTTATTCATGGAGATTGTAGAAATCTCATATAACTTCTCGACTTCAAAGTATAGATTCACAAGCTTGTAACTCATGATGAAGACAATAGTAATATGGTGTTCCATCTTTGAAGGATGACCTTCAACGATCTTAATATCATATTGACTTCCTTGAATCCTTGGCACTTCAACCATAAAATTCAAGCTTTCATCTCCATATGGTATAGAAGGATTGCAAATGTCACAATATTGCAGCTTATACTCGATATCAATGATCATGCTAGGCCAGAAATAATACTTCTTCATCTTGAAATATGTATTGAGTAGACCCAAATGATCAAAGGAACTTCCATTTACTTCCATGATCAAGATTTCACGAATTCCACTCCTTGGAATACACACTTGATTCCCTTTGAAAAGAAATCCATGATCAATATAAAAGGATTGTTGAGGATGCTTCTCACATACCTTGTATACTTCTTTAAAATCATCATCATCTTCATACAACTCCTTGATATATTCAAGACTAAGTACTCTTGAATCAAACATGTATCTCCTCGTTAGAAAACTTCATTTAGTCAAAGGACTTGCTTCCTCTAAGTGACTTGATTTTGATGAACGAATCAAGTACTTCATCTCAAAGCATAATGATGGCTTGATCTCCTTATCACATGAAACATACTCCAATACTTTGTAAGAATCACAAAGCTTAAGCATGAATCCTTCAAGATAATAATCCTTTTGCTCAAATATCCTCATGATAACAACAAGTATGAATGCTAAGGCATAAGCATGTAGCTTCTTCTTTTCTCCACTTGGTATTTCACCAAAATAATCCATGGGACAATTTCCTTGAGATAGGACTTCACCTTTCTCAACTCCATTTGTAATGAACAAATATGATGCAAGAATAGGGAATAAAAGAATATGACGATCTTTAGCATCCTTTAAGAGACATAGTACCTCAAGTATAGATGCAAGTATGGACCCTTCTTGAATAATTCTTTTCTTCCTTTTGTCCACTTGAATTACTCCATTTGATGAGATATGGTGAGATAGCATATTCTTGGACGAGAGGTAAGGACATTTCTCCAAGTACTTCTCCAATTCTCCATGTGGCTTCTTATGCTTCGCTAAGGCTAACTCCAAAGGATTTACATACTCCTTTCTACTTCTACTACATACAAAAATGTTATCAAAGTATACAAATACAATCTCTTTACATTGCAATGGTACTTACTCTTTCAAAATATGTTGTATACTATGAAAATCAAGGACATTGATGTAGCTATCCATGAATTGCGCTTGATCCTTTGCATAGACCATTTGGTGATGAATCATAGGATTTGGTGGCAGCCTTTGATGCATGATAATACTCATGGAAGAGAAACGTACCAAAAGGGATAAGTGAGAGAGGTCACTTGTTGATGGTGCTTGTCGTTCATCCAAATATTCACAAATGAGAACAAGTGATGGTAAAGGATCTTGATCCTTTATAGGCCCACGGTTTCCAATCTCCATTGGTGTAAGAATGAGACTCCTAGGTTCTTCAAATTCATGATACTTATTCTCCATAAGTGCCATAAAAGTACTTTGATCCTCCTTGAGCCGTGAGACACAAGGTGGTAATAAGGACGCCTCTTGGAGCATGATACTCCTATCATACAACTTTGATTCTTCCAACAAAGTATAACAAGAATCCATAGAAGTAATATTACAATATAATGAATCTTTGCAAATCTTATAAAAAGCAAGACTTACTAAACTTCTTGGATCCATATGAAGATCATTGCCATGGTGTGAATAACTCTTCATTTGCAATTCTTCGACATTTGTCAGAATGAGGCTAATATCTTGGTCAAGATCAATGTCAACGTCAATGATGGCACAACTTTCTCCTTCTCGGATCAATGAACACATTTCATCACGTAGCTCTTCTCCATTCAATTCTTCTACTTCCTCTACTTCAAGATCCTCCTCTATGTGTACTTCATTTACTTCTTTAGCCATGCTACTACATACTTCTTGAACTTGCTCATTTTCAACAAAAACATCACATTCGGCAAATTCAACTTCTTCATTCACGCCTTCCTCCTCATACAATGGGTTGTCATATACTTGAAACTCCTCATTATTCTCCTCATACAATGGATTGTCATACACTTTAAACTCATCTTTAGGCACGCTACATACTACATTAACTTCCTCATTCGTGCCAAGGTTATCACATACTTCATGAGCATCCTCATACACATCGAATACATCAAATGATTCACTTTCAAATTCTAGTTGCTCATAGGATGACGTTTGACATACACTTTCAACATGATCAAAACTTTGGCAAGATAGACTTGTACTTTGGTCAATGATTTCCTCGTCTTGGACAATAAGAATGGGGAGGTTTATGGGCTGATTTGAGGTACTTTGGATAGTAGGTGTGAGGTGGTTTAGGGGCTGTTTTGTAGGTCTTTGTTGTGTACGGGTTTTGTCCAAGAGTTCTTTACTCTTTACTTGAATTTCAACATCAAGAGCTAAAGAACTTAACTCTTTCAAGTTTGCGTAAGATTGATGTACAACAACACACCAAATGTAATCATTAAGACCAAGAGTATAACATACCAAAACGTGTGGATCATCCTCCTTAAGGCCATACTTCCGTAGTTGCCGTCTGAATTCTATGGTATATTCAACCACGTCCTTGCTCCCTTGCTCCATTATTTCAAGCTTGTTGATGTAATCTCCTTTGTATTTGTATGGCAAGAACTCTTCTTGAACATTATATCCATTCTTCTTGCTGGAACGTTTACTCCATTCATAAGGTGCTTCATATTCAACCTCATAAGGATGTATCTCACGTGATTTGCTCTTCTTGATCCCTTTTGAAGGATCCCAAGTTCTTCCATTTGTTTGGTGAGATCATCAAGTTGTTGCTCCAAGCGTTTCAATTCACTTGGTGAATTCATGAAAAGATCTTTTGCAAGACATAGAATATGAATCTTGATGAAGAAAGACTTCAAGCAAGACTCACGGTTTAGTGGGGAATGTAGGGGACGAAATGGGGAATGTGTTTAGGCTAGGTTTGAGTTTGGTTTAAGGTTTTTTTGTGGAGTTTATGGTTCTTTATGAGTTCTTGATGAGTTCTTGATGAGTTCTTGGAAGAACTTATGGGTGGCGTGAGAATGGGGATGGTGGGGGATGGATTTGTGGTGGAAAGATTGTAAAAAGATGATATCAAGAACCACAAGAATCAATCTCCTAGGCTCTGATACCAATTTTGATGTATAATGGGATCAAGGATGATCACATTACACAACAATATAAGGATCTTTAAACTTGGGGTTGGATAGATTGATTCTTGATCACAAGAATGAATGAATAAAGATGGAAATGGAGTGTAAATGAATGAATAATGGATGATGAATGAATGAATGAATGGGTGCATGAACGAATGAGTGGGGATGTATTCTGGTTGGTATGGAAAAGAATGGAATGAAAATGCAATGGAAATCAAAAGATTCAAAAGAATAGATTGAAACTTACAACAAGAATGAATTGTTTGATCGAATGATAAACGACTTGGGATCTTCTAAGGAGATACAGATTCACCACTCCTACAATCCTCCAACTCTTCCTATCACCATCTAAGATATCCAATCTTAGAATAGAAGAAGAGATTCAAAAGACTCTCCCTCAAGAGAACCAATTCTAGCACAAAAGCTAGAGAGAAAACACAATGTGTTTACTTTGTATTTGATATAAGATGTAATGAATGAATACAATGGCACCCTAGGGGGTCTATTTATACTACTCTTAGGACCCCTTGGACGTGTACCTAGGGTTCAAGAAACCAAGAATCAACTATTACATCATATATCCTATTTATGACATCATAAACTCTAAAATACAACTCTAGAAAGAAATTGCTATAACTCCTTCTATACTTGTCCGTTTTCAATGGTTCAAAAACCATTGGAAAGCTTATTGAAAGAGCTCCAATCTGTCTTTTGATGATTTCCTCAATAGATGTATGGATCTAGAGTTATAGAACAAAATATCAAACTGTACTTGATGGAGTCCTTTGCTGCCGTGAGAGATGACTTCTCAATAAGGACTTGATAGTTATTTATGCTCATTGATGTCCTCCAAATGTGAGAGTAACTCCATGTAAGCTAGAATACCATCAAGGTCCTTCATGCTTTCTTCCTTGAGCTAATAAACCCTTGTAGTTGTTGATACCCAAGGCGACATTTGTAGCTTCTAGCTGGATAGAGGTCCTTTAACTAGGCCTTGATGTATATAGCTAGGTAAATATACATCACTAACCCTAGGGTAGAAACTTCATCTTCATCATATTTGAGTCATGAATTGCATGATAATTCTCTTTTGTATGATTTTGATGAGGACGATGCCTACTTTAACGAACCTCGTTTTGCATGCATTGAGCTTAGGAGATCCTTAGCTCAAGCTACATCTAGAGAGCATGAGAAAAATGATTTTGTGTGTGAGGATGTAGAACTTAATAGAAACATGCTAAATGATGAATCATTGTCCACACCATTGTCCACACCATTGTCCATGCTTTTATGTGAAGAGAAGGTTGAGTCCAATGAAGGCCATGATGTTTGTGATATACTTGAACATGAACTAGTTGAAAGTGAAATCAAATCCTTTGTGATTGAATGTGTGCTTAATACTAAACTATTCACTTTCATTAAGAATCAATGTATTAATGAGGCATTAGCTACTCTTCCTTGCGAGTCCATTGAAAATAATGTAAAATATTGTGATGATGAACATGACTCTATGGGGAATTATCCTAAGTGTTTGAACTTAGTTTGTGACAATGACATTTTGATGGTGATATGCTTTATGAGTCGTTGTTTGCATTCAAGTCTTCGCATGACAAAGTTAAGGAATGTATTGTATTGCCCCCTCCCGTTGATTTGCATACTCAATCTCGATTTACAATTCAATGGGAGGATTCATTTGTCATGTCTCCATTTACGGTGTCTAGAAAAGTTGTGTACATTCCTGCAGTCCATCATTTCACTGACTTTTCTAAGACTTTTGATAAACTAATGAGAGCATTAACGTTTGCTGATAGAATTTTGAGATTATGCTCTTATGTCCACCATTATGATATGCATGACTTGTTACTGCGGGCATTGAATGGTTCTGAGATGGCGCCCAACATCTTGAGGTGAGATGGAGTGGCTGATGCTCCATAGGTGGTTTTATTTTTCCGAGATTTCATTGTTTGGGTATACTCAGTACTCAACCAGGTAATATCCTTCCTTTCTTTTTAATATGGTTAGTGAGTAGTTTAATTGATTTTTCTTATTTTCTTGATGTGTTTCTTGATTTTCTTTTGGGGTGCTTGTTTATCTTTATGTCTATTCAAATGAGGACACTGCAACCTTTTTGTGTGGGAGTGGGGTGGCACAAGTGCCTTACAGTTTTAGGAAGAGAAACAACCTTTTAGTTACCATTGAAAGTAGGCAAAATTTTAAAATTTTTCCAGCCAGAGGTAGTTTGTATATATGGTTGTGTCGCTGATTACTAGAATAGTGCAATTGCTTAGTTAGGAATAGTTAGTGAATGCTTGATAAGCTTCAGGCTTGATTGCTGCTTTTCCTAAACATTATTACCTCACCTGTATTTGCAACCATGTGGTCTCCTTAGAAATTCACTTCTAGGCTAGTTAATGTGATGGTCTTGGTTTAGGAGGGAAGTTTTGGTTTCTCGTATATCCATGCTCTAAGAGAAACTGAAAAACAATGGAAAAAGAAGAAAATGTTGGTACACTTACACGGGCTGGTATGAGTGGTGCGAAACTCTTACCCTTTAAGCACTTTGCTGCGAACGGAGTAACCTGTGTTGGGAGGGTAAGCCCCATTTATGGGCCGTTCTTATTCCTGAAAAATACTAACGCAAAAACATTGAGAAAATCTGAAAATGTTGGTTTAACTTCATAGATCGGTGTGAGTGGTGTAACACTCACGCCCCTTAAGCAGCTCGAATGTGGATGGAAAGGATCTATGTAGGAAGAGTAAACCCCTTTTAGGGTCGTTCAATTCTTGAAAAAACCCAACACCAAAAAGATTAATGGTAATAAATGTGGAATCTTTCTCTATGTAACCTGCGACCCTCACCAAGCCAAGAGCAACACAAAATAGAGAGGGGAACCACCGATATTCACTAAATATCGAGCATGGGTGTATGAGTAGCTAATTCTGACCAACTAAACATTAACTTAAACAAAGACAAGCCGGAAACACTGCACTTGAGCACGAGGAACACATCAAGCTTATGCATGAGTGAGGTGAAAAATGTTAAGTCTAGTGAAAATCTCGCTTGTAGCCTTGAAAGTGCTTGTTAGCTGTTCTAAGTTAAGTGAATGCACTGTTCGAGTAGTTAGTTTCGCAACCGTGTGTGTCAACCCCCTTTGTGCTACCCTTTTCTCCATTTCGCCTCTTTATCTCACACAGTGTTTCTCCTCCTCTCTTTAGTTTTGATTCTCTTTTCTTTTCTTTCATTTTTTTCCTTTTCTTCTTTTCTTTTTCTTTATTTTTGTGGGTATAACTTCTATAAACCCTTACGAGACCTTCCTCGTCCACTTGGGCTGCCAAGGGTTTTAAAGGGCTTGTTGCATATGCTAAATGCAACTGTGATTCCTATGAAAATGAGTTAGGGTAGTTAGTTTCTTTTTCTTCTTTGTTTTAGTTTGGGGGCGAGCAAACCTTTGTGTGGGAGTGTTGTTCGGTCTCATTTCGAGCCGATTTGATACCTTTAATAAGGTGTTTTGCTTATTTTAATCCCTTAATTATAAGTTAATTATGATGATTTTGTGATTTTGTAGGTTGATCAAGAAATAGAAGGAAAATAAGGACAAAAAGCTCCAAAAACCCATCAACAAGGTCGTAACACCCGCTATGACAATTGTAGCACCCGCTACAGCAGCAGCGGAGAAACCAGAATATTTCCTCCAGGGCGTAGCAGCCGTTACCGACATCGTAGCACCCACGACCGAGGTCTTAGCACCCGCGGCCGAGGTTGTGGCACCCGCCACGATCAAAACAGGGAATTGACGGAAATTCCACCAGAAGGGTCGCACCCACGACCGACAGCACCAGCAGCAAGTCATAAAGTCCAGCGTCCACTGTAACACCCGCGAAGGTGGGTGTTGCACCCGCGACAGCAGCAGTCTTCACCCGCGGGCAGCGTTTCTTGACCCTCGACAGCGCATAACCTCAACTTCATACACCTTTCAACCGCTCCCAGGGCCTAGCTCTAGAGTTCAAAATCGCTCGTCAGCGTCTAGTGCTTCGCGCCCGCGACCTTCTGTTTCACGCTCGTTATAGCCAAGAGCAAGAGTCGACGGAATTTTTCCGCCGCAACCGTAGCGCCCGCGACCCTGTGTGTAGCGCCCGCGACGGTCGGTAAATTTCCGGAAATTAAAAGCGGCTGTGTAGACGTGTAGGGTTTAAGTTATTATTTTATTTTCCTTCTTATGTTTTGAATATATATTAAAGAAGACACTTAGTCAAGGTATTATTAGTTTATCATTAGCCTTTATTTTTATCATTAGTATTAGTTTTAGCCTTAGTTCTTAATTTCTTGAAGTTTTTCCTCAATTCATTGCATTGTTAGTTACTCTTTTGAAATTATATTCAAGTTTATGTTCTTTTTCGTTTATGTCTTCTTTCTCGCTATTTTCAATTTTATTAGTATTAGTTCCCACAAATTCCACCCTTTTTAGTGAAGATGAGGATTAACGTTCCTCGAATCCTCCCTTTAAGGGAGGATTCGAGCTGTCTTAGTAATCCGAATCATGCCCTTTCTTGTTTGTTCGGGAGAAAGTTCGTGAAGACAAAGATTCAGGAGAAAAGATTGAAATTGCGATTCAGGTTAATGTTTTCATTCTTAATTTCAGTAATTAGTCAGTCTTTGCATTCGTTGTTTTTATTTGTTTTCTTGAATATGCATTCGTTTTCTTGTTCAGTTTCTTATTCTTGGTCTATTAGGTTAAGTTTTGTTCCCCAATTCATGTTTCTTTAGTTTTTATTGCTTTGAATTCATAATTAGTTTAGCTTAATTATTTCAATTATTTACTGCTTTCCGCAATTTGAAATCCTTACCAAACCAATTACCTTAGCCTAACACACCATCGTTGTGGATTCGACAACCTTACTCATAAAACCCGAAAACATCTACAACCGAATAACAACCCATAAAGAAAATGCCTAAGTTCAACCAAAAAAACAAAAACAAGCCACAACACTATTGCAAGTTACAGACGCTTTCCTACACAAATATAGAACCAACCCATGTGAAATCTACATTGTGAATAACTTCACCTGCTACCTCCATTCCCAACATGGTTCATGCCTCTAATGAGGGTTACCATATTGTATTTCATGATTGACCCCTAACAAAGTCAAATAACATATACACAAAAGCATATCCTAACAAGAGACAACTTACATCTAGCTATGCCTATTCTTCCTCATGAATCTTTCTGGTGTTGTCCATTTCAATACACTTCCTTGGTCCCAGGACTTGAGACAATGCCCCACGGTTAACATTTGCATTCTGACCTCTAAAGCCTTCCTCGGTCACTGCTTTATGCCTTCTCTGATCTTGGTCTCAACCTCCTCAAAAAAACCTCAGCCCCAACGCATGTCAATTTTTCATCATCCTTCTTAAGCTCCACTTCTTACTTCCCTATATTACAGTTTGGTGTTAATGAGTAAAGGATTCTCTACACTTACTTAATCAAGACCAAACCCAACGAACTCTTGATTTATGTCATTCTCTATGTGTCTCCTCTAGCGGAGCCTTTATCTTTCTTTTTATTTCCCCCCTCCATTTCTTACTTTACTTCTCTTTTTTTTTTCCTTCTTTAATTCTTGTTCAAATTATTTTTTTTTTCAGCTTCCTCATGGTTGCTAACAATCTCTAATCCCAAGTCATTACTTAGGGCAACTACTTTTTTGGCTATTCTTTTAGTCATACTTTGCATATTTTCATCATTAGCATCTAGCTGAGTCTGGGCCACCTTAATTGCTGTTGCCACACTATAGGCACCAGGATTTACACCGACAAAATCCGACTTGCCAAAGTCCAGGAAACCACGGACCAAGTACAAACATGGGCCACCGAACCTACGGTATTGTCAAAGCAGGCCCAACAGTACAGACCAACCGAGATTTAAAGAGTGTAGGCCGCATAGCCTACTCTGCGTCTCAGGCTGGCCCAGCAAGCAAATCCGGCCCAGAACATGAAGCATAGGCCGCTTAGCCTATGATTTTAAAATGTCCGGTCCATCACCAGCTGCCATATCAGCAATCAGTGTGATTGCACACAATAGGTTGCTTAGCCTATGCATTGCAATTGAATTTGGCGCCAGAATCATCATCCACATCCTTTGATTACTGCCTCGGAGATTGACCTTGTTGACCAAGAAAATCATCATAGGCCGTGTGACCTATGATGTTGCATGGTGAGGCATGATTTTTGGATCATGTCTCTCACCCTTCCATCTTCATCCTATCATCCTCCCATTATAAATACCCCCCTCATCCTCACTTATTCCATCAACAACCTCCATCAACTATCATCATCCATACTACTAAAACTCTCTCAAAATCTTCCTACACTTATGTCCATACTTTCTTAAACCCTTTCTCTCAAATCTTTCATCTATTATCATCATCAATACCCTTCATCCATAAATTCTCATACCCAAATCCTACCCTATCATATCCAACCTTCACTTCATTCAAGGATCTCTTCAAGTGTTTATCAAGAGGAGTTCGGTTTCTCCATCATCATACCAACATTTTAAGTGAGGTTTGTTCTTTTATGTTCTAATGATGTAGTTTATTCTTTGTATCATGCTACTAGTACTCTTTTTTTTTTTTTTTTTTTTTTTTTGTAAAAAAAACATCGTGTCTTAACATCGCATGCTCTTGAATACAACGTTATGAAACATTTTTAAACTTCTCCCCGTTCATTTCATTTCAAGTTCGATTTTAGTAGAGTCTATTTTCTAACAGGCAGATTCGAGAATTATCTTAATTCTTGAATTCGTAACCTTGCCCCCGGACTTAAAATTCGTAGACTGGGGTTACTTCTTTATCTTATTTTGGTTTGTCGATCTCCTCAAATCGGCTGGCGACTCTTTCTCTTTTATAAACCTTTTTTATTATTAAAAATGCACGTTATTACCAAAGATAATTACCAATGATTTTACATCCCATTTCATAAATTGGGGAATCGGCCAAGAGAAAAGAGCCTAGAAAATGGCATAGGCGGCCTGACCTATGCCATTTTCCACCCATTTTCTCTTGGGTCGAGGACGGGCAGGCTACCCATGGAGTCGACATATGTCACACGACCTACAACTCTCCTAGGCAGGCCTCGTCTTTCCTCTTCGGCCTGAATTTATGAATGGATTAATGTAAGTCATTAGAAAAATATTTTTGTGTAATTTCGAGTATTTTTATAATATATATGGGTTCGTAAATGAATAAAGCTTAACCACCCCGAAAACGAATTTCATAAAATAAAAATATCCTTATTTAAGGATTAAGCAACATTAGTCGGCTCCCGATCAACAAGTAGGGCATCGCGGGAAAAGGGTCACCTTTTTCCGGGGTCCTACAGATTGGCGACTCCACTGGGAACTTAAACTTAAAAAGAGGGTAAAACTTGAAAAAATCGAGTTAATTTGAAATTGTAAAAGGGAGAAAGTTTGTTTATTTCACGATTTCATTATTTTTTTGAGGCATGTTGAATACCAGGCTACCCTATGGGTCTTTTGACACGGGAGCACAAATGCGACGGTTTAGGGTTAACTTAGGATTTTCCCCGAGAGCGGGCGGCCACTACTTATGTGATGCACTCTACATCACCAAACATTTAGTCTCTCCTCTTACCCATGTTATACTCCGAGGCTTCCTTGAAGTCCGACGAGCAACACCTCATATACTTTACCTATAAACTTTATATAGGTGAAGTGCACCGAGGGGAGAACATATGGTATCTCATCCAATCCCAACCACAATAATCCATGAATGTAGAGCCTTGGTTTAGGATACCCTTCATGTTGTATGCTATGTGAATATATGTGTTTCCCTTCCCCTTTTCTTTATTCGAGTCGACCTTAATTTAGAGGCTTCGTTCTAGTCCATATAAAATTCATTGGGTTGAGAAGATGATTATTTGTTAATTAGGACAATTAACCTCAAGACATTATTGCTAGCCCAGTGGATGGGCCCATTTTTGTACAAAGGTTGATTATTTTAATTAATAAAAAATCGACTCATCTTTGATGATATTATATGGCCCTTTACGATGTTCCCTTAATAAAGGTTCAAAAAAAATCTGACTAAAGTCTCAACAAAATTAATGGATAACGTCTTAGACTGCACAATAGTCACTAAGCTTGAGTATATTAGTTTATAGATTTAATTATTAAATCCATCACATTTATGGTCGGCCCGTTGTTTGGCCTAACCATATTGGATTTACCAATTAAGCCTATAAAATAATTATAACTCGCTTATTGTTGGCTTTATTCAGTCCTTTAGAATATCCATTATCCTTGAGTAAATAAAAATAATAATAAAAAAAGTATAGGCTGTTGGTCTTGTTGAACATTATCTTAGTCCGCATAATAGCCAGTATGGCTCAAGCTGTCTAAAGCCCGTCAGCCAAAGTTACGGATTCTCCTTAAAACGGTCGGCCCGTGGATTGGGCCCATCCGAATTGAGAAACACTGACTTGTGCTTTCCAACTTATGATCAGCTCCCTATATTTGACCTTATTTCGCCATTTAAGGAAAATTTGGATTCAATTGTCAACTGCTAATGTTTCTTTGTTAGGTCCATATAGAGTTAAGTCATGCACTCTCAAGAAGTGGGTGAGTCATCTATGGTCAGCATGAAGGCGTCGAGTCTGTTAGGGTTTCCTATAGGTATTCTAGGACATGCATGCATCAGGTAGTATGTGTCGGAGTAAAGCATCAAGTTTCTAACTAAGAATTTCCATGTATGCACCATTGGAGATCAACTCTGAGCCCGCATTAGAGATCCGCGTACTAGTTGTTTGGTCCCAAACCCATCCTATGATCCAACTGCTACTCGAGGCAACATCATGTCTGAAGAGCGATTTCAAGAGGTTCCGGTCCAGAGTACCGAGGCCAACATCACGAAGCACTTAGAGAAGCTTTATACCAAGATGCAACGCTTGGTATTTGCTAGCACTTTAGAACAGAAGCAGAAGATTGGGAAAAGGCTGAACGAACAACAACAAGTGATTGATGGCGTGCTAAAGGCCATCACCAAAATAAATGGCAAATTAGGGCTGAATACTGAAGAGGACGATGAAGAGATTCACGGGTATGAGTCTGAACCCGAGCTTATCAAAATGCTAACAGATTCTGGAGGGGTGGAATCATCTAAAACAAAGGCTAAAGCTTCAGAAATACCCAAACCTGTAGGGGACCCCGCTGTCAAGGCCCTCGAACAAAAGCTGGAAAACATCACCAAGATGATGAGTACTGTGCCAGCTTTTGCAGACAAGTACACAGAAGTACCTTTGCCCATTCAGCCTATCCTGAAAATTACCGACAAAATTGAGGTGCCTAACATCAAGTTCAAACCCTTTGAGAATCCCACTCATCATATTGAAGAATTCATGAGATTGGCGCCGTTGAACCAGATCGATGTTAATTTATACTCTACGATCTTCCCATCCACCCAAGATGGTGAGGCCAAAGTATGGTATCATCCTCTGTCACCTTAAGTTAAGGCTGATTGGAATTAGCTATTTAAGGCTTTCATCAATCAATACAGTTGTATTCAAAAGAAGCAAGCCATGGTGGACGACCTGACCACCATGAAGCAAAGGGATGATGAAACCTTTTTGGAATACTTTGAAAGATGGCACACCAAGTTGTCTCATATCAATGAGAGTATCCCTCTTCGCCTGCAGTTGTCCACCATCAAACAAGGGCTCAAAAGCAGCTTATCTAAGCATTTGGGATATTATGTCATCAAGGATTTCAATTACTTGAAGGACATTTGTGTTCAGCTAGAAGCAATACACAATGATAAGACCACTTCTCCTGGTTGGAAAGGATCTAGCTCCAATAGGAGGGCCGCTAGTGCAACTAGCCACCCTCCTAAGATTGTTGAGACTAACTCTATCCAGCGCAAGGGGCCCTTTGTGCCAAAGTGTGAAACTTACACCCTACTAGATGTTTCCTACACTCAAGCCTTGAGCGATTAGTTAAGAAGGACATCTTGGTGTTGCCATTACTAAAAGAGGAGGCCGAAATTAAGGGTAAGAATTTTGATGCTAATCAATTCTACTGCTACCATCGCTGTCGAGGACATGACACTACAAAAATGCTGGACTCTCAGAAACATGATTGAGGATATGATAAGAGCAGGGACGCTCCCTATGCCAAAAATAGCAAAGAAACCCAACAACAAGGATAATCCTATGCCTGAGAACACAAATTCTATCTTCAGTGAGGTCTATCACTTCGACCCCTCCTCCTTGATTGTCGAAGTGGGTCAACCAATCCCAAGGACATTTAGGATTCCGGAAGAATTATTCATCCATGGCATTTGGGATAGTAGTGATGATGAATGCGAGCCTTCTGAAGGAGATTAGATCGAGGAAGATGATCAAGCATCGGGAGGTGTAGCATGTCTCACTCGGTTTGGTCGCCGCGACAATAGGAACACCACCACCCCAGTGGCTATCCCTAACTCCACTCCAATGACTGGTAACGACAATTAAACTCCTCCAAAAGATCATCTTCTCACCCATCTCAAGAAGACCAAAGTTGAGGTCACCATCTGGCAACTGATATGCACATCGCAGGCTCATAGACAAAAGATGCTAGATGCCCTTAACGCGCTGACTGTACCGCCTACAATGACCCCTGAGTCATTGATTGCTCATGTGACCGCCAACCAGGGGATAATTGCCTTTGGAGATGAAGACCTACCTCAAAATGGAGCGGCCCACAATAAAGCCCTGTACCTTACAGTGCAATGCTCCAATAAGACTATTCCTTTAGTGCTAGTAGACAATGGATTAGCTGTAAATGCATGCCCTTGGAGGACGACGCAAAAGATAGGGGTTCAACAACAACACCTGATTCAGAATGGTGTGCAACTCCGAGCTTATGATAATTCCCCTTGAAAGTTAGTTGGTTCTATAATATTGCCCATCACTACTGGCAGCATCACTCGAAATGTAGAGTTCATGGTGCTAGATATCCCGACTTCCTTCAATTGCTTCTAAGAAGGTCTTGGCTTCATCAGTGCAATGCTATAACATCCATTTTGCACCAGAAAGTAAACATGATGGTTCGAGGCCAAGTGATCACAATCTCGGGAGAACCTGTCAATGCTATATTTACTCCCAAGCAGTCAACTCTAGAAGTAGAGCATAGTTCAATGGACGAAGAGTTACACAACTTTGAAGTGGTGGTAGTTTTGAGCAAGGATGAAGCTTCTTTTGACTTCGATCCCTACTCAAACCCCAAAGTGCACTCCATCCTTAAGAAACAAGGTTACTTTCCTGGAATGCAATTGGGAAAGAATCCGAAGAACGAGATTCCCCCCCCCCCCCATGATATAGGCATTCAAGCATAAGGGAAGATTTGGCTTAGGATATAAGCCAATTGAGAAGGAGGTCAGGCTTGCAAAAATAGCCATAGCTAAACAGAAAAGGATAAGCAATCCTCTAAAGCCTTATCCACTCACCCTAAATGGATAATTTGTTAGGGAAAGGGATGCTTTTCCTTACTATGGGTTCCTTGAACAATTTACCTTAAAGACGAAGGAACTCAGGTTGCTGGATTAGAAATATGCAAGGACTGCTCCACTTATATGGCTACTGTCTTTATCCCTACTCGGGACAAACAACCACCATTAGAGTGGACTCACCTCGCTGGAAGTAGCATGTTCGGAACGTTGTTCGGACAAGAAGCTGCACAAGAGAAGCCTGAGGCCGATACTGTCATCACCGCGCTGTCTAACCCAAGCTTTGATCCAAGTCTCATGATCGCTGAAGATGGAGGAGCTAATGCGATCTCATGGGTCGATGCTAAGGAAAATAACTTCTTTTTGTCTATAGGAGATTCTGTTCCTAAGGTCATAGAGTCAGGTCCTAAGGGTCCAGAGTCAAATGAGGTTGGTTTTGAGTCTGCTGGCAATGTATTTCTTTTTGCATTCAATAAGATGAACATTTCTGCTTATTCTGATTCTTCTTCCCTTTCCCTGAACTACAACACCAACAATAATCTTGAATTTAATGAACCCTTAAACGAGCTTTCTAATAAACATGAGCAAAAAATGGCGGTGTTAGAAGACACCATCACTATAAATGTGGGTACAGAAGAACAACCTCGGGAGTTCAAATTGGGAAGTTCACTCATGGAAGAGGAACGATTGGCATTCACTGAACTTCTCAAAGAATTTGTGAACGTATTCGCACGGTCTTACGAAGATATGCCAGGGATTGACAGTGATGTTGCAAAACATACCATACCCTTACTCCCTAATGCAAAGCCGATTCGACAAAAGGCCAGCAAAATCAAACTAGAATGGGCCAAGAAGATTGAAGAGGAAGTAATTAAGCAACTCAATGCCAAGTTCATCAAAGTAGTCCAATACCTTGAATGGATTGCCAACATAGTCCTAGTACCTAAGAAAGTGTAGACACCGGATTTTGTACCGAGACAAGTATACAAATCAAGCATAACAAGAAAAGAGGCTAGCATCCAATGGGCCTTCCTCAATAAAGAGGTACCGGGCCAACCTACCACAAAAAGCCTTCATTTTCTACCCTTTCCACATAAATATGCCCACCATTTCGAATCCCATTTTTTCCACAAGTCTCGTTGGCCCTATTTCTTTTGATGAGAGTAAAGTACACATCATAAGCTTTCCAACGCCTTTTGAATTGCCTCAATTGGAGTCCAGATGAAAGAGTTATGGTCGTTCGAAGTTGCACTTAGCAATTTCAAAACCCATGCGGGTTTTAACAATTCTTAGGCCTAGAAATCTGACCCAGTAAGCAAATCCGGCCCAGAAGACTGCCAAAACCCGCGCGGGTTTTAGATGTCAGAAGCGGCTCAGAACAAACGCAACCTAGAAGCGGAGCCGGCCCAGCATCTACAAAACCCGCACGGGTTTTCTCTTGACCAAGGCGCGTCGTTTTGATCAGTCCACGTCAGCGATCCGCGTGAAAGATAGAAAACCCGCGTGGGTTTTCTCTTCCAAAAGCTGGTGCTAAAAATCCCATGCAGACCCCTTGATTTTACCTCACGTGGGATTGACTTTGCCTTGACTTTTCATAACCCGTACGGGTTATCTAATTGCATGGGATAGGGGGCATGATCTTAGGGGTATGTTCCCCTCCATTTCCCTCCAAATCACTACCTCCTCACCTATAAATACCCCCTCCATTTCACCTTCACTTCATCAACTAATACCATCATTATAATCTAAACTCTCTTAAAAATCCATCATCCATGTTCAGTCTCTCATCTTTTCTAATCACTTTTGTCTCATCCATATCATCACCCTTACACCATTCTTCTAACACATTTGCATCCTTCATTCCAATCTCTGGGTCAAGGCAAAGTCAAGGTTTTCGACCGGCACATTCGGGCTCCTAAAACTAAAAGAGGTTTGCTTTCATTTCGTTATTGTTATTTACCCATGTAATTTGTACTTCAATTCCGTTACTTGTACATATTTTGTAAACAAAAAACCTCATTTTATATTGCATGATGATGAATATGATTTCGTGAAATTAATTAAACTTCTCCCCGCTCTTTTTTCATTTTAATGTCGATTTTAGTAAAGTCTGTTTTCTAACAGGAGAATTCGAGAGTTTTTATAATTCTCGAATTCGTAACCTTACCCCCGGATTTAGAATCGGGTTTCGTAGACCAGAGTCACTTTTCATCCTTTTATGGTTTGTAGATTTCCTTAAATCGGCTAGCGACTCTTTATCACGTTTTTATAAATCCTTTTGGTTATTTAAAATAAATGATAATTGCAAAAAAAATAATTATAAATAATTTAGTACCACCTTTTCCTTATTAATCTAAGGCTACCCAAGAGAAAACGGGCCAGAAGATTAATAAAACCCTCACGGGTTTTATTAATTTTCACCCCTTTTCTTTGGGTCAAAGTTGCACAGGCCCCGGCCCATGGCATCATAAAACCCGCGCGGGTTTTAGAGTCCCATGGTGGTCCCTTTGCTACTTCTTGGGCCTGGATGAAATAATGGGTCGGTACTAAATTTATTAGTAAATTATTTTAGTGTAATTTCGGGTATTTTAATAATATAAAAGAATTCGTAAAATAAATAAAGTTTCATCACCTCGAAAATGAATTTTGAAAATAAAAATATCCTTATTTAAGGATTAAGCAACCTTAGTCGGCTCCCGATCATTAAGTAGCGCATCACGAGGAAGAGCGGTCACTTTTTTCTGGGGTCTTACAGATTGGCGACTCCATTGGGGACTTAAACTTAAAAAGAGGGTAAAATTTGAACAAATCGAATTAATTTGAAATCGTAAAAGGGAGAAGTTGATTTATTTTATGATTTTATTTTTCTTTAGGCATCCTTTGCATACCGGGCCACTAATCGTGTCTTTTGACACGTTAGCACAAATGCGACGGTTTATGTATACTTAGGTGATTCCCTCGAGAGCGGGCATGCCACTACCTGTATGATGCATCCTACATTGCCAAGCATTTTGTCTCTCCTCTCCCCATGTTACACTCAAAGGGCTTCCTTGAAGTTCTTTGAGCAATACCTCACAGTCCTTACCTAAAGGTATAGAGCACCGGGGTGAAACGTGCGGTAGGCCATGTAATCCAACCATAGAAATCCATGAATATAGAGCCTTGGTTTAGGGTATCCCTTCATGTTGTATGCTATGTGCTATGTGTATCCCTTCCCCCCCCCCCCTTTTTTTTCTTCTTTTGTTTTAGAGTTGACTCTAGTTTGGAGGTTTTGTTCTAGTCCATATAAAATTCATTGGGCTGAGAAAATGATTATTTATTTATTAGAATAATTAACCCAAAAGGCATCATGGTTAGCCCAAGTGGAAGGGCCCATTTATGCTTGAAGGATGATTATTTTAATTAATAAATAAAAATTGACTCGCATTTGATGATATTATATGGTCCTTTACAAAATTCTCTTAACAAAGGTCCAAAAATTAATTAAAAGTCCAACAAAGTTAATGGATAGCGTCTTAGACTGCATAATAGTCACTAAGCTTGAGTAAATTAATTTGTAGATTTAATTATTAAATCCATCACTTTTATGGCCGGCCCGTTGTTAGGCCCAACCATATTGGATTTACCAATTAAGCTTATAAATTGATTATAACTCGCTTATTGTTGACTTTATTCAATCCTCTACAATATCCATTTTCCTGGAGTAAATAAATAAAGCTTGTTGTATGTGTAAATATGTGTCTGTATGTTGGGTCTTCATTAGAGTCGGACCTAATTTTGAGACATTGTTTTAGTCCGCGTAATAATCGTTGGGTTGAGAAGAAATAAATTTATAAACTCGATTAATTAACCATTAAATGTTACGGTCGGCCCGGTGGTGAGGCCCATCCGTTTTAAAGGTTAATTATCCTTGTTTATCGATTCATTTTAACTCACCTTTGATGATTTTATTCAGTCTTCTCAATATTCTCTTACTCACGGTCCAAAGAAAATTAATTAACAATCAAACAAAGTCAGTGTGTGTTGTTCTAGCCCGCGTAATAGTCTCAAGGTTATAGAAAATAAATTTATAAATTTGATTATTAAGTCTATCAAATCCATGGTCGGCCCGTTGTTAAGCCCATCCATGGTGGAATTAATAATTGAGTTTATAGTTCTGTTTTAAATTGCCTTTTGACGGCTTTATTCGGTCCTTTACAACATCCACTTTCCTTGAGTTAAATAAATAAATGTGTTGGGTCACAATAAAAAAGGGAGTGTCAGTCTTGTCGAGCATTATTCTAGTCTGCATAATAGCCAATAAAGCTCAAGTTGTCTGAGTTGTTGGGCCAAGTTACGGATTCTCCTTAAAACGGTCGGCCTGTGGATTAGGCCCATCCGAATTGAGAAACACTGACTTGTGCTTTCCAACTTATGTCAACTCGCTATATTTGACTTTATCCGACCCTTTATAATGCTCTTGTTGTAAAAAGTGTTGTTGTTGGTTATGACCCGCAAACCTGTTGTTTCCTGAGTCAGTATATAGGTGTCTTACAATGGTCCTGGATGAGTCTTGGTTTCAGAGTCTACATGTAAATGTCTTTCTGTCCTTAGAAAGTCTCATACAAGGTCGTGTCATATGTGAGTCTTTTCTTAGGTCAATATGTGTGTTTTGGTCTAGTAAACTCGGGTCATGAGTGAGTCTTTTCCTGGGTTAATGTGTGAAAGTCCAGTGTAAACCCAGGTTGTGGGTGAGTCTTTGTTTTAGAGTCAAGATATGAGTGTCCTTTTCTTTAGAAAGTATCATATAATATCTAGGATGAGTCTTTGTGTTAGAGTCTACATATAAGTGTCTTGCATTCTTTAGGAGGTCTCATACAGGTTCGTAGGGCATGGGTGAGTCCTTTTCCAAAGTCAACATATGAATGTCTTGCATTATAGAAGTCTCCCATAGGGTCTACGTCATGCAAACCCATGTCATGGGTGAGTCGTTAAGGTTTTTTCTTGAGTTAGCATGGAAGTGTGTGTCATTCTTTAGAAAGTCTCATATAGGTTCATTGGTCACGAAAACCCATGTCGTGGGTAAGTTTGTGTCTAGAGTCATCATGTAAATATCTTGTTATTAAGAAGCTAGTGTAAACCCATGTCCTGGGTGAGTCTTTTGTCATGTTGGCATATCATGTGAGTGTCTGAAGTCTAATGTAGACCCATGTCGTGGGTAAGTCTTTTCCTGGAGTCAACATATAGGCATTTAGGAAATCCCATATAGAATTTAAGACATGTAGACCTATGTCGTAAGAAAGCCTTTTCCTTGAGTAAGCATATAGAGGTCTTGCATCCTAGGAAGTCTCATATTGATCAGTTTGCACATTCAAACCCATGTCCTGGGTGAATCTCTCCCGAGTCAGCATATAGGCGTTTTTCATTTTAGGAAGTTCATGTACGTCATTTAGGTCATGTATGCATTGGGATGGGGTTTTCTTCATTTGTCTAGTGTCAGGGTCAATGTATGAGCTAACCATAAAAGGAATATTTGGGATGACGGGAAATTCTGCAACTACCATGATCCCGAGGGAACAACATGGAAAATTGTTAGACTTTGGATTCCCCATACGAGGACAAGGAGGAGCACATTATCAAAGGAGCTTTAGAAGTAGCTACAGTCTTGGTTGTCAAGCATTTCATGCTCAGATTCTGTTAAAGTGAGTTCTTCATTCATTTCTTTGCTCTTGTTGCTATGTGATCATATAGAACTTCGTGCTTGTGTTTTTTTTTTTTTTTACTTGAAGTGAGAAGTTCTCTCATCTATCCATCATCCGTGCAAACCAAGTCTGACAAATTTCATTTTCTCTTATCCCTCCATCTTTGTTGTATTCCCCGTTCCCATCTTTTATTTTATCGAATCCAGGGTTTAATTAAAGAAAAAAAAAGATTAAAAAAAAGAGAGAAAATAAAAAAAAGAAAAAAAAAATAGAGAAGCCAGTCTGCACTCATCAAGCAGGCTGGGCAAAAGGAGAGAAGACCAAAATCATCAGTCTCTTGAAAATGGACATCTCCATGCTCCTAGACCAGCAGCTCAACCAAATGTGCCGAGGACAGGGGGCTTGAACCCAACCTTCATTTCACCACCCATATTAACCTCATCATTTCATCCAATCTCGACTTACCACCTACCACTCACATCTTTGACCTCTCCATCAAACCTTAACCCTTTTCAAACCCTTAACCCAATCCAAAAGGTGTGCTATGACCAAAGGAGATAAGGGGTTTCAGTATATTCATCTCAAAGCTCACCATGACGTGTGAACCTTTGTTCAAGAAGTTGAAGAGGGGAAGTAAAATAGAATGGGACGATTAATGTCAAGTTGCTTTTGAAAAAAAATCAAGGAGTATTTGTAACATCCACCGATCCTTATGCCTCCAGTACCAGATAAGCCTCTACTCCTTTATCTTACAGTAACTAGCACTACAATGGGCGCTATGCTAGCCCAAAAGATAAAACGTCAAGAGAGTGCCATCTATTACTTGAGTAACTCCAGTATTTGCCAAAGGGCGGGTTGTTTCAGATTTCTTGGCCGCTTCACCATCACAGGAACCTCCAAGCACTCACTTGGAATTCTCAGATGAAGACATTTTCCTTACAGATGAAGATACCTAGGAAATGTATTTTGACGGGACTTCCAATCAAATGGGTTGTGGGGTAGGAATACTACTGATCTCTCCAGAAGGGGCACATTTTCCTGTATCTGTGAAGCTAGATTTTGACGCCACAAACAATGCTGCCGAATATGAAGCTTGCATTAAGGGTTTACAAGCTGCTTTGGCCTTAGGATACGCCATATAGAGGTCTTTGGAGATTCTAGCCTTATGGCATACCAACAGAAGCTTTTGGGACTTGCTGACCAATTTGAGAAGATTAGCTTCCAATACCTTTCTAGGGATCACAATGAGCTGGCTGATGCTCTAGCCAAGTTGTCTTCAATGATATCAATCCCATCAGGCATGCTCCAGCTACCAGTAGTAGTAGAGCGACAGTCTCAACCATCATATGTCTGCAATATGGAGACACAAGAAGAAGAAACTGAGGAATGGTTTCATGACATATACAATTTTCTTTAGAAAGAAGACTATCCAACAGAGCTAGATGCTCGAGGACAACGGGCAATCAGATCTTTAGCAACACAATACTGCTTGATCCAAGATCGCTTGTACAAGAAATCACCAACAGACATCAATTTGTTGTGCATCAATGCTAAAAGTGCAAAGGAGGAGAATGTGGACCTCACATGAACGGGCGCATGCTAGTGAAGAAGATTCAAAGGGATGGTTGTTATTGGTCCACTTTGAAGGCAGGTTGCTGGGATTTCATTCGAAGATGTCATAAATTCCGAGAGTATGCCAATTTGCAACATCAACCTCCCTCGTATTTGACTTCATTGACGTCTCCATGGCCATTTTCGGTATGGGATATCAACATCATTGGCAAGATACACCCGACAGGAACAGGAGGACATGAATACATCTTGGTCGCCATTGATTATTTTAATAAGTTGGTAGAGGCAGCCTCTTATGCCAAACTCACATCCAAATAAATGGCCGAATTCATCCTTCAGAACATATATGCCTCATGAGATCATCAGTGATAATGGAAGCCACTTTCGGAAAGAAGTAGAGACTTTGCTCGCTACCCCAATGCCAAAAGGTGTGTTGTGACTAAAGGCGAACAGGAGACAATCCCATGGAGAAGAAAGTTGAAAAAAGAAAAGAAAAAGCAAAAAAAAGAAAAGTGAAAAGAAAAAAGCGAAAGCAAAAAAAAAAAAGGACCAGAAAAATGGAGTTAAAAAAAAAATAGAGAAGTTGAGAAGGAATTGAAACAAGTGAGAACGTGAAAATAAGAGTCATGCATACATCAGAAAATCTCATCTCAAACCTTCACCTCATAATCCATACACCTTAGCCTTCTATAACCTTCACAAACCTTTCATCCATCCATAACCTGCATATGAACCGTTAAACCTTCATAACCATCTTTTCGAACCGTTAAGCCTTCCTCGAGAGCACTATCCATCAAAGTTGCGCTTAAAGAACTACGACTGGCCTGATTCCACCTTGGATACGTAGGAAAACCTCTTTGAGGCCCGGCCGCTGCATCCTTTGTCCTCAAAATGATGGTCTTTGAGCAAAAAAAAAAAAAAAAAAAATAGAGGTTAGCCTGAAAACCCGTCAGGGCAGGTTAGGTAAAAGGAGAGTAAACCCTGAATTTCATCATCATCAACCCTCTATCTTCCTTCTGTCAGACTTGGACATCATTCCATAATCATGTTCCAACCTTTTTCCAACAGATGATGTCTTACCCCATTTGATCATCTCTTCACTATTTCAAGACACGATCATTCTTGAGTGTCTCCCTATCTCATTCATCAATAAACTCTCATCTACCTTTTCTCAAGAGATGATGTCTATCCCATTTTACCATCTCTTCTCCCTTTCAAGACACGATAATTCTTAAGTGTCTCCACATCCCATATCTTTCCCCAAACACTTCATAACCAACCCTTTCATCCCATCTCTCCCTCTGAGGACTTTTCAGCTCAGTCATTAATGCAAGTATGAGGCTCTGTTCTTAATGCCCACTCTTAGCACACCTAAGTGTGGCTTACTTCTTAGAAGGAGCAAAAGCCATCCACATCAGATCACTAGCTAACTGGCAACCACATGATAATGAACAGACTAAGAAACAAGCTACTCTAAATTGGGGGCTTGCACTACCTTTGTGACATCGTTCAAGACATAGCATCAAAGAGGGACGCTTACTCCCTATCTTACAAGGTCCTGCATCTTCAATCTCATAGACGTCCCAATAGTGGTCTCAAAAAAAAAAAGAAAAAAGAGAAAAAAAGAAAAAAAAAAGAAAAAAAAAAGAGAAAAAAAAGAGAAAAAAAAGAAAAGAGGGGCTAACTTGAAAACCCTTTCGGTAAGTTAGGCAAAAGGAGAGTTTGAGACTCACTACTAAGGACAATGCCTTCTCCTATTCTATGGTCCCCATGCATCATCTCGTTAATTCGCATGGAAACTGGGGGCTTGTAAATCTCCAAGGTGCTCTCCAAAGTAGGACAGTGTCATCAAGAGTCTACGCCAAACCGGGGGCTTGTCATACATCAGCATACATTTGCAAGCAATCAAGGTCATCTACATGATCATTCAAGAAACGCATCCTTCAGGCCTGTTGCCTCCATCATTGTTCCTTGTCCCTTGGATCGAAACATTACTCATCCTAAATTTTCCTGAAGTTCCCCACGAGTGGTCTTGATCCTTAGAAAGCATTGTCTTAGGAAGTCAGGGTTTTAGGAAAGCATTGTCTTAGGAAAGCATTGTCTTAGAAAATTATTGTCCAAGGAAATCTTTGTCTAAATATGGAGTCGGGGGGTTGTCTGTATGTATTGACGTATAAAAGCATCATGTGTGTATTATTTCTAGGCATAATAGGTTTGCATTGCATCTATAAGCCATGTCAGGGCCTCATTGAGTCAGCCTGTGGTGCATAGAGTCAGTCCGTTATACATCAAGTCAGTTTGTCATCAAGTCGGTCTGTCATGCATTGAGTCAGTCTGTTGTGCATTGAGTCGGTCTGTCATGTATCGAGCCAGTTTGTCATACATAGAGTTAGTTTGTCATGCATCAAGTTAGTCTGTCATGTATCAAGTCATTCTGTTGTGTATCGAGTCAGTTTGTCATACATAAAGTCGATAGTTGAGCATAAAGGCATGAGTACATGAATGCTTGTGTCAAAAACAAAACAAAATTGTATTGCGTTGCAAGAGTTTAGTAGGCTAGTTGCATGCAATCCCACATATCTGAAAATGAAAAAAAAAAGAAGCAAGGAAGTGCTACATCACTTCTCAGAACGCAACACGGGGGGCTGTTCAAGCCCAATCATACCGACCGATATGGCTTCTAGTCACTGAGAGCAAGATTAGAGCAATCTCTAATCCAACTCTTGCTGGACAAGTTAGCATCCAGTCAAGTCATGCATCATCAGCCAAACATGAATGGTGCATGTTCGACACGAAGGACATAATCTCCACTTGACTAATACGGATCAACGACCAGGCAAGAATCCATTTCCCACAGTGAAATTTTGGAACCTATGCGCTTGATGTAAAATTTAAGGAAAATAAGGATCATCGGCATCGCGATGGTGGAGTCCCTCGGCATTGAACATGCCAACAATCATCAACAACGACACCGGGGATGACTGGAACGACACTGGAAAAGACTAGAACATCGACATCAACCACGAAGCTTCCAAGTGTCAGCCCACATTTTCAAGTAAGGATGTCATCAGACGCTTGAGATCACTTCAAGTAGGGCGTTATTCTCACCTGAGATCAGCACACAATATGCAAAAACATATTCATGGGTGCAACACATATTCATGGGTATATGAGATGGAAGCAGTCCTGCCAGTAGAATTAGCTATTCCTTCACTACGAATAGTAGCAGAGAGTCAGTTACCGGAAGCAGAATGGGCAAGAGCAAGGTTTGAGGAGTTGATGTTGGTAGATGAAAGGCGATTGAGGGCATTACATAATGTACAAGTATATCAAAGCAGGATCACACGGGCTTTCAACAAGAAAGTAAAGAATCGCGCACTGCAAGTAGGTGATATAGTGCTTATATAAGGAGATGAGGGTACCCATACAAGACCCTAGAGGGAAGTTTGCGCCTAATTGGAAGGGACCTTATATGATTAAGGAAGTCCTACCTGGAGGAGCAGCCCGTCTTGCTACCATGGACGGAGAAGATGTAACTCAACCCACAAATCTGGATCAACTCAAGCGATATTACGCATAATATAACCAAGTAACTGAAAAACCAACTTTTAGATACTTGGTCTATATCTAATAAATGCTCATAAAAGACAAAATTTGCAAGAACACAGTAGTTGTGAAGAATGTCTTTCTTCTTTTATTTCATTAAGAATACAAGTACACTGCTTGTTATTACAACAATTCAAAAGGAAAGCTAAAAAAAAAGATTATTTAATGGCGAAGCAACTTCATTCCCTTCCTTCTTTCTATCCATCTTCTAATCCTTTTTCACCTTGTCTACATCGCCTGTAGTCTTGTGGTCAGTCTCCATATCTCCTGGCTCGCTTGGGCCTCCCTTTTTGTCTTTGGGTCTATACACTCGCCTACTCGATTTTCGTATCTCGACCCTAGGACCAAGTCGATCTTTTACCGAGACTTTAGCACATAGCCGATCCTTTACCGATATATGAGGACCAAGTCAAACCTTCACGGACGAGGTCGCTTGCTCTCTTCTCATCTCTCCAGCACGGCGAGATTCGACAGCTGCAATTAGCCATCCGTGATAGCCAGCGTCTGCATAGTGGGATATATGTGCCTTTGAAGGGGCGCGAAGAGTTGGCCTTTTATCCCAATATTTCAACCATGACTCTATTATTGACTAACGAAGCTTTAAATTCTCGGGGGCTTCACACAGCAGTTCGGGAATGATTTGCTTCCAACCCATCTACCTTTGCACCCGCTCCGGGAAATAATATGTCATGTGTGTCAGACCGGCGATACACACATAAGCATTTC
The DNA here is from genome assembly GCA_029582165.1 of Portulaca oleracea. Classification (NCBI taxonomy): domain Eukaryota; kingdom Viridiplantae; phylum Streptophyta; class Magnoliopsida; order Caryophyllales; family Portulacaceae; genus Portulaca; species Portulaca oleracea. Next base: position 25,715,530 of record CM055888.1, read on the forward strand.
ATGAATCACGGGTCACATATTCGGGGATATGCGACCATTAGGGATGCGATCCATTCTGTTATCGAGCGAAGATCAATATATTTCCTCTTTCTTTGACAATAGTTCCTCAATGCGGTGGATGTTCGAGGGTCAACGAAGCCCAAATGTTCCACCAACCATATCTATCCAACATAGCAAGGGTTATAATTGCGTGACATTTCACCCACAGTAATGAAAAAAAAATTTACACCGTATAGGCCACTGGGCCTACGCAGATAGTAGGCAACATTTACAACAGCATAGGCCCTGCGACCTATGCAGTTAGTAGAGGAATGGATCCTCTATCAAAAGAAAAAAAGGGAGGAAACATTTTGTACCTGCAGCAATAGGGGGCTCCCTCGAAACTCATATTCTAGATTAGGATCGTCCACGCCCAATGTAGTTTCCGCCAGCATCAATGGCACTGTAAACATAAGAGTCATACATGCGTCGAGTCTTGCATAAATAAAAAAAGGGAAAGAAAGCAGTAAAATAAAAATAAAAAATACAAGGAGTCTGCATTGCATAAACATTATCAGTCAAACTACATCAGAGAGCTCGAATCTCCGTTGTTCTAGGCATTGTCGTCACCATCATTCGAGGTACCAACAGTTCCGAAAGAGGTCTCCTAGGAATAATAATTCAGACAGGCCTCCAACACCTATGAGGATTGGATAAGGGGCATTGGCGGCATTGGTGGAGGCACCGGAGATGGGTCCCGCACTAGAGGCGCCCAAGGAGAAGGTTCTCGTCGAGGTGGTGATGGCATTGGAGAAGGATCTCGCGGTGGTGGCGATACAGGAAGAGGAGCTTTTGATGTGTGAGAAGGCGATGATCCATGAGACATATGAGAAGCAGCTAGCCACGAATGTTCAGGAACATACCACCCAATCGATGGAGTAGGCCATGCAGGTTTGGCACAGTAACCAGACATCGGCCACCCGGAAGAGCTAGACCTTCCCAACCAGGAATGTTGAGGTGCTGACCACTCTTGTAAGTTGGTTGGCCAAGAAGATTCTATATCAGGCGTGGGCATTGGCCACTCCTCAGAATGTGTACCATAACCTTGGTACATACCAGAACCACCCAAGGAAGGTTGTGATAGGGTTGATAGGACGCGAGGTAGCATCATCTACTAGGGCTTGACCACCAGGATACACTACAGATGCACCTGAATCGCGGTCCCATACCACTATCTCTCGGCCTCGATGGCCAGAGTGCACCGAAGCAAGAGTCCTATGAGAATGTGAAGGGCGATAGGTATCCTCAACCCAGAAAGAAGGTGCCCGAGTATCTTCACCATACCCCCCACTGTGATAAGAGCCTCCCTGGTTGAAAGGCTCTTCTAATGACATCTGAGCCATATCCTCTTCCATGCTCGGAGGGCGACGATCTCTAGAGCTAGACCTATTGCGACGAGATCCAGTTGAGCTCTGACCTTCAACCAGAATACCTTTTCCGTGACCTTTTGGTACAGGAGCCAAAGGAGGATGAGAAGACCCACCAACCTCTTCCCGAGATCGGCCTCGAGAGGAGTACTCCCCTACTGAGGAGCGACATAGGGGCTCCGGGCGAGGAAGCACCACATTTGAGCGTCGAGGTGGCTCCCGAGGTGCGGATTCTGCATCCGCCTCCAACTCACGACCACTTACCGCTGCCCCTTGATATCTTCCTGAGCTTTAGAACACTTGATTGATGAATTTACCCATCATACTCGCCTTCTTGACCAAGCGACGAAATTGTGCCCACCTCGGCTAAAAAAAAGGGAATCAGAAACTTGTATGTACAAGGAAACACCAGTAAAGGGAGAGAATTACCGGTCTTTGCTCGTATTCTTGTAGTAAGGAACAATCGCTGCTCCGTTCCATGACCAGAAAACTGCAGATTTTCTCATCTCCTAGAGGAGCCTCCTCTTCAGCAGCCTTGGCGTAAGGTCCCAACTAGCAATTTCATGATTAGAATCAACAAAAGCATAGCAAAGGAAATAAGGGAAGGAAAAGATGCATTCCACCCTAAAAGCTAAACGACTGAGGCAGCGATTGAGCTCCTCATCAAAATGATTTGCCTGGAGATCCTTAATAAATTGTTGGAAATCTTGACCTTGGACTGCGACCCCCAGGTCATCCGGGTGCACACACCATGGATCAAACATCCTCTCGGGAGGATCTACGGGGATAAGACCGGGATGATGGCCCAGGATTTGCATGGTGGCTCTCTCTCCCAGGTACCACATGTAACCTGAGGGCCCCTCATCAAGAGGAGAAGATGCGTGTCATGCTCCACCAAATGTAAGGGGGCTAGCAACCCTCCCAAGTCAAAACCAGCCCATGGACGCCAACTCACCTAGGGCTATAAAGAAAAAAAAGAGGTTAAGACAAGGATGCTGAGGAAAAGAAAGGAAAAATCATTGGGTACGAAGGAATACCGGAGTGAGGTTGTCTAGCGTGCGTCAGACGAAATCAAGGCTCCCTGGCTTATACTTCTCTCCATGAATACCCTCGATGGTCCAACGTTCAGCGACTGGTACTGTTCTACCCTTCTTCGTCTGCACATTTAAAGTGCTAATGTACTCATAGGCCCATGACTGTATGGAAAAAAAGAAAAAAAAGAAAAAAAATGAATGCATGAATGTCAGAGAGAAAAGGAAGGAGGGTCAACATCAAAGTGAGAAGAGTCTCAGGTAAAGTACCTCGAGCACCTTCCACAAGAAAGGGCGATACTGGAAACGAGCTTGAGCCGAGTGAATAAAGACAGGTTCATCATTTTGAGAGACTCTCACGCCACGGCGAAGCCCATTAATGAAGTTGGCATAAGCCCCCTTGCCCCAATTCAGGTTCGGAATATTGCCAAAATTTACAAGGTTTGGCATCCACGACAAGACTATGTTGTCCCCACGGTTGGCAAAGATGGTTGCAGAAAGAAAATATGCCAAGAACAAGAAGCGGCGTTGGCCGTCAGGCAGATTTTGAAAGTTTTCATCACGGAAAGTCGCCTCAAAATGAGCATAAGACAGGTTCGACAGGCCTTGACTGGGACAGAGGCGTGCCATCATTGGACCCAACATATTTGTGACCGCAGGAGGAATCTCCTCGTGGAATACCACATTCTATCCACCCCAAGGGAGGCCGGTGATCATGATAAAATCCTTGGGGGTCATGGTCATCTCACCCACGGGCAGGTGGAAAGTGTTGGTTGTATCTCAAAACCTCTCTACAATTGATCGACCTATGACGCGAAAAGTCCGACAATCCCAAGCTACCAAGCACTTCCAAAACGGCATGAAGCCAGCTGCAGTCAATGTTTCATTCACAAAATCCCCGGTGATGGATGCTGCAATTTTCAAGGGATCTTTTATACTACAACAAGTTTTTCAGAGAATCCTCCTAAAAAAAAGTAAACAGAGTTTCAAAACGCTACCTAAAATGGAAGTTAGCGGGGGGGAGGGGGGGCTCATACAGCATTTTGGACCAGAATACAGTCTGCCAGACCCCAACAGAGTCCAACACAAACCCATGTAGGCCGCATAACCTATGTTGGCACTGGGCCTACTGCCATGGCCCACGGACAGTGCCAAAAAGCCCAGCAAAAGAGTATGTAGGCCGCTTGACCTACGTTGGGCAAATGTCCCAATACTTCAACCCAAAAGCGTGCCAAAAGCCCACCAAAGTAGACGTAGGCCGCTTGACCTACGTCTGTTCAATGGGCCAATTTCCATTGCTTGGGCCAAAGTTTTGGGTGGGCTTCAGAAAAATTAATGTAAGCCGCGTGGCCTACGCATGACATGTGGGCCGAATTCTTTCTAATGAGTAGAATGTAGCCTAGTCTATATTCCCGAAAGCAAAATGGACTTTTGGTCGAGTTGCGGAAGCAAAACAGGCTATTTGACATCCAAAGCCGCAAATACGCATCAAATAAGTATGGTTAAAATAGTTAAAAATCGACAAGGGATAAAAAATCAACAATTTATGCTTGCTCATTTTTACACTAAACTAAGCATAAAAGGAAGTTTAGATGTCACCTTGTTATGAGAGCGGTGATACCAAATGTGATTCTAGGATCAAATAGTAAGGTCAAAAGGGGTAGACTCCGCGCCGGGAGTGAAGTTTCGTCGAGAGGCTCTTTCGTGAGGCCGTGCTGACGCATGGGAAACAGGAGGGTTTCTGTGGTTTCGGGGTTGCATCTTCTAAGAAAACCCGAACACTTTCTTCTGAGAAACAAAATTCTTTAGAAGGAATGAAGAAGCTATGGAAGAATGGAGGAGGTGAGAATGAAATGAATAATGATGCACTGAATTTATAGAAAAAGCTTAGTGAATGTGAACCTTTCATTTCTATGACCCGCCTCGAAATTCCAAATGCGTTTCATTGTTTGAGAATCCAAAGGTCCTCACTTTGCTCTCCAAAGAAGTGACATGGCGACGTGGCCACTCTACCACCACAAGTGGGTCGGACCCACTTAGATTCTATGCACAAAGAAAGGAAAAGAAAAAAAAATGAATATAGGCCGCATAGCCTACACTTCAGCAAGGGACCAAGATCACGGCCCAAACCCCGCGTCAGCCCATGAAATCTGTAGTAGGTCGTGTGACCTATGCGTTTCCAAAAATGTTGGCCTAAAGCTCGTGGCCCAAGAATTTCCAAGGCTCGTAGTCCTCTCAGGTAAGAAACCGAACCAATCCTTTTTTGCATTTTAGAAGACCTAACATTTTGTTTTCTTATGATTTCCAGGTCACCGCTAAAAGGGACCAACATCCAGCTGCTGCTAAAAGGGTGCTGGCATCCTTCAGGTCGCCGCTAAAAGGGACCACCTTCATCCAGCTGCCGCTAAAAGGTTGCTACTCGGACCCACTAAAAGGGAAGACGCTCATCCAGCTGTTGCTAAAAGGTTGCTGCTCGGACCCGCTAAAAGGGACCACTCTCATCCAGTTATCGCTAAAAGCTCGCTGCCCAGGTCGCCGTTAAAAGGGACCACCTTCATCCAGCTGCTGCTAAAAGGTTGCTGCTCGGACCCGCTAAAAGGGACTACCTTCATCCAACTGCCGCTAAAAGGTTGGTGCTGCCCGGAACCACTAAAAGGGACCACCTTCATCCAGCTGCTGCTAAAAGGTTGCTGTTGCCCGGACTCGCTAAAAGGGACCACCTTCATCCAGCTGCCGCTAAAAGTTTGCTGCTGCCCAGGTCGCCGTTAAAAGGGACCACCTTCATCCAGCTGCCACTAAAAGGCACATCCTCTTCCAGTTACCTCTAAAAGGCGCCGTCATCATCCCACCGTCGCTAAAAGACTGCTGGCAACTATCTCTAGGTTTTAAGTCATTTGCATATCAGTCTACTTTGACCTTGTCCTATTTGGACTTGATCAAAGTGGTGGCTCACTGTAGATACCAGGATTTGCACTGACAAAATCCAACTTGCCAAAGTCCAGCAAACCAAGGACCAAGTTGTCAAAGCAGGCCCAACAGAGCGGACCAGCCCAGATTTTAAGAGTGTAGGCCGCATAGCCTACACTGCGTCTCAGGCTGGCCCATCAAGCAAATTCGACCCAGAACAAGAAGCATAGGCCGCTTAGCCTTTGATTTTAAAATGCCCGGTCCATTGCCAACTGCCATGTCAACAATCTGTGTGATTGCACGCAATAGGCCATTTAGCATATGTATTGCAATTGAATTTGGCGCCAGAATCATCATCCACATCCCTTGATCAATGCCTTAGAGATTGACCTTGTTGACCAAGAAAATCATCATAGGCCGTGTGACCTTTGATTTTAAAATGCCAGGTCCATTGCCAACTTCCATCTTCTTCCTATCATCATCCCACTATAAATACCCCCCTCATCCTCACTTATTCCATCAACAACCTCCATCAACTATCATCATCCATACTACTAAAACTCTCTCAAAATCTTCCCACACTTATGTCCATACTTTCTTAAACCCTTTTTCTCAAATCTTTCATCCATTATCATCATCTATACCTTTCATCTATAAATTCTCATACCCAAATCCTACCCTACCATATCCAACCTTCACTTCATTCAAAGATCTCTTTAAGTGTTTATCAAGAGGAGTTCGGTTTCTCCATTATCATACCAACATTTTAAGTGAGGTTTATTCTTTCATGTTCTAATAATGTAGTTTATTCTTTGTATCATGCTACTTGTACTTTTTTTTTTTTAAAAAAAAAAAATCTTGTCTTAACATCGTATGCTCTTGAATATAACATTGAGAAATATTTTTAAACTTCTCCTCGCTCATTTCACTTCAAGTTTGATTTTAGAAGAGTCTGTTATCTAATATGCGGATTCGAGAATTGTCTTCATTCCTGAATTCTAACCTTGCCCCCGGACTTAGATTTCAGGTTCGTAGACCAGAGTTACTTCTTTCTGTTATTTTGGTTTTTCGATCTCCTCAAATCGGTTGGCGACTCTCTCTCTTTTATAAACCTTTTTTATTATTAAAAATGCATGTTATTACTAAAGAATAATTACCAATGATTTTACATCCCATTCCATAAATTGGGGAATCGGCCTAGAAAATGGCATAGGCCACCTGACCTATGCCATTTTCCATCCATTTTCTCTTGGGCCGAGGACGGGCAAGCCCACCCATGGAGTCGACATAGGTCACGCGGCCTATGACTCTCCTAGGCAGGCCTGGTCTTTCCTCTTCGGCCCGAATTTATCAATAGATTAATGTAAGTCATTAGTAAAATATTTTTGTGTAATTTTGAGTATTTTTATTATATAAATGGGTTCGTAAATGAATAAAGTTTCACCACCCTGAAAACGAATTTCATAAAATAAAAATATTCTTATTTAAGGATTAACTAACCTTAGTCGACTCCCAATCACCAAGTAGCGCATCGCGAGAAAATGTCACCTTTTTCCGGGGTCCTACACACACTGATATTTTCAATGTTGTCTTCCACCCCAACATTAACCTCAACCATCCTTGTTTTCTCCACATTCAATGCACCATTATTCACTTCCCCGATTTCCAATCCTATATCATTCTCCCATTTATAGTTAAGAGTATTCTCCTTTCATCTTATTCCCAAGACATGTACTAGCTCCTCCCATGATTGTTCTACGTGAGCTGCCAGTCTATTCATCTCCTCTATGTGCCTTATTTGACTAAAGACCTCATCATTTGAATTTTGGCTATTCCTAAAGACTAAGGCATCTGAGAGGTTTTATTTATTTGGCACTACAGCTGGCTCTTGAGCTTCCCTACCCTCAATGACTACTTCACTGTGTTCCATTGCTGTCAATGGGGTTTCTTGGACCAAAATTAAGTTTTGATTCCCTAAACTAACATTTTCCTCTCTACTGGACAATAATCTGGGTTGGTTCTGATGAGGATGAGATTTGCTTGCATCTCCACTTCAATATCTTGTGACATGTTGGACGACCTATTTTTGTCATTTGGATTGCTTGCTGACATCTGATTACACGAGGGACATAGTAAGAGCAATCTTTAGTGAACAACAACAACTTCCGATGATCCTCTCAAAGATGTTAATCGAGATCACTAACTTCATTGAATCAAAAAAAGTGACAGACTCTATGTATTGTTCCGTTGAAATTAGCTCACCCCAGAGTGCTATACATCTTTTAAAGTTCTCGTTAGACCACTTCCTTACCTCCTTAAACTCTTCTGGAAGAAGCGTCGAGTTCTGCACAAATTAGTCCACTTCTTCTATTGTTGGTAGTGTTGCTATGAACTTTGTAACACTCAATGCAACAGTCTTGGCTAGCGGACCACAAATCCTCATGATCTTCATAACGACTTAAGACAATTTTTTTGGACTATCTATTATGCAAATCGAGCTCCTCTCCAACCATCGCATCATCTCTTTATTTGGTTCACCACTTATAAACACTGCTTCTTTGTGCGACAAGTCTTCTTCTGTTGCTACTGCTTGGGTTTTCCCTGTTGTTGGCTTTCTCACCTAGATTTGTTTACTATTTCTCTCTCTATTCACCTATCTCCTGGCCTTGTTTACAACTACTTTGAAGCCTCTAATATGCTTTTAGCGCATATATTCAATACTTTTGATGCGCCGAATTCGTTTCCGAAGCTAATAAAGCCATAACGTCATATCTTTCCTCTTCTCCATGTAATGTACACATCCTTCACCTTTCCAAACCTTTTGAAAATGTCTCTCAAGCCGTATAATTTATCTATTTTTGACGGAAGATTTCCTATGAAGATGGAGAAAGCTCGTTCATTTTTCCATGTGTTTCTAATCTCCATATCTTTCCTCTAAAATAGGATGCCAGAGAACTACTTGTTGCTTTGATTTGACTAGTCAAAAAATGTGTTTGGTGACTTAATTTATTGTATTAATTTTCCCCAAAAAATTATTATAAAAAGTTATTTGAAGTAACTTTTTAAGTATTCCCTCCTTTTCATTTTATTTGTCACTTTAACAAATTTCCTTTTTTTTTTCCCATAACATATGTTACTTTACAATTTTAATAACACATTAATTACTAATTTATCAAATTAACTTTATTAATTATTTCTATTTCTTCAATTTTTCTTTTTTATTCATCATTTGTCTTTTTATTCACCATTTTACTTAGCTTCTCCACTTTTATAAAAAAGTAAATTAATATAGAGTGGAGGTTTCTTTGGTTTTATAAAGGGAAATTGGACGGTAATATACCGACCTTTAGGGGTGTTGAATAGCAATATACCGACCTTCACTTTTGGACAGTAATATCACTGACCTTTATAGTTTAGTGACATTAATATACCTTCAAAGATTTACACCCTAAAAATTAACAACAAAACTATCCCCCTAATCCTAAAAATACCGAATACAAACACTCAACACCCCTAAAAATACCTAAAAATGACACCGGTTTTTTTTGCACCGCCTGCCACGTCAAACCGTCAACCGGTTCGCCGCCCAGAAAAGCCTTGAAAGTACATTAATGTCACCAAACTAAAAAGGTCAGTGATATTACTGTCCAAAAGTGAAGGTCGGTATATTGCTATTCAACACCCCTAAAGGTCGGTATATTACCGTCCAATTTCCCTTTTATAAAATTGTGTCTAAAATGATAAATAATAATTTGAGAAGAAGGGAGTATTTGATTTTTGGTGGAAACAAATTACATTAAATTTTCCTTTGAGACAACTACTTTAAATGTCATATGTTTTTACAATTCAAACTTTTTAGGGTTAATTGTATGCACCTTTTATTTAGGATGTTGTAACTTTTTACTACTAATTTTAAAATATCTAATTTTATTGTAAAAGTAAATCGTTATAAAAACTTTGATCTTACTAATAATTTATAAAATAATGTTTTGTTATACTTACCCTTATTTTTATCATTTCCAATAAAATATTTACTTAAGCTAAGGGGTATTATTTGTCAACATCTCCATTAACTATCATTTTCTTAATATTCCCCTAAACCTTAACAACGATAATTATTTAAGAATGAGGAGAGTATTAGCCAACTAATACAAGTGTCAATCTTTAGTAGCCGTTTAATGATTACACGAATATGAAAGGAAAACAAAACAAACAAATAAATAAAAAACAATAATGTTTAGATAAGCAGTTAATGATTATTGAGGATAATACATTGAACTTTAGGGGTATTGGATAATAATGCTCTAAACACAAATTTTCACGTCTAGAATAAATAAAGACAAGAAATTAGTGAACAAATATAATTAATAATTCTATTAATTTCAAAAGATTTTCGGTACAATCTCTATATATTTGTTACAAAATGAAAATGTAACTCCTCCGATTCGATCCCTTGAATGAGCTTGAACGAGTCTTGAATGAGTATGGTTTTGGATGGATATAATCTTGGATGAATATAGTCTTGAGTGAATAGATTCTTGGATGAATGTAGTCTTGAACAGGGGCCGTAGAGACTTGATCCTGATCAAGAGGAAGCGGTTTGATCTCCCACGAATGAACGAAACGAGCTCAAGCTTTGTTGGCGCTACTTGTCTTTGAGAAAGAGAGAGAGAGTATGTTAGTCCTTTCTTTGAATGTTTTTCAACTCCCTTGAAATGAAGGAGAATGGTCTCTATTTATAGAGAACACGGGCTAGCCTTTGGGCCCATTTAACTCCTTTAAAAAATGGACAAATATTTATGCGTCACCCATGACACGTGACATAAGTTAATTGGGAAAAATATAATATCATTCAATTTATAATTAAATGATTCACCGTAACCAATTTTGAAACATGACGGATTATAGTTGGTCGAATTAAAATAATTGGAATTTCCACATGGTGAGTCTTGATTGGCTAACAAATTTTTGACTTCTACAAATGCTCCTTTGAGAGTTCGCCGTGTTTACGATTTGATCGTACTTGTCGTGATCGGGTCTCGAAGCTGGAATGTGACACTTGCACCATTTGAATGTCACCCAGGTCCAAATTTGACCCGAATGGGTAGTAGATTTTTCTTTCAAACAAGCTAAGAAGGTATTATGGGATATTTTCTCTAAAAAAATTGATTGCTTGCCCATTCAAACATATCAAGCATTTTTGTTCCTCTAACTTTACAGATTAATATCAATTGGAATCGTGATATAAGCGTCAATTAGGGAGTAGTTCCACAACCCACACTGCCCCTTAATTAGTTCAATGTTCACACGACTGTTATAGAGCGCTTTGAACGAATCTCCACCAGTCTATCATCTTTCTCTCTCTTCCATGGTCGAATTTGGTTATCCTCAAGCTTAGATGCATCGAATTGTAGCAACTAAGCCCCCCACTTCCTCCAACTGCAATCTTTGCTCTCTGCACTTTCTCTGACCGTTGTGTGAACCACGCAAGAGACGATCTTGACAACGAACTTGGCACCTTGAAGTACATCAATTGCACTATCCAAATTAAATACCGCCTACCCCCAACAACCAGCCCATGATAACCCAGCGAGTTGAGGGGCACGTGACTTGGGCTCATTGTTGGGTTGAATATGGAGACCAATTTGGGTTGGTCTCTGTCTCTTGGGGAGCAAGGTAGATGAGTTTAAGTGGGAATCAAGTTGCTGATTTGTTAGCCACTAGCACCGTGAGAATCCTAACACTCATTTCATGGACAAGGTGATAGATTCCAAGGCTAGAAAGGATGCATATTTGTGATGTTGTGATGCTAGGGAGAAGGTACTTGCTGCGAAAAAGCCTAAAGTTGGAAGCAATGGGGTTCAACTGTTTCAACTCAGATGCATCTACTCTCTGACTTGAACCTTGTCAGTCTTTTCTTTCCTTCTTTCTTTTTTTTTTTTTTTTTACAAGTTTAGACTCGCGTTTGAACAGTACATAGTCATCCCTGATGTATATTTGCCTAGCTATATACATCAAGGCCTAGCTACAGGACCTTAATCCAGTTTGAAGCTACAAATGTCATCTTGGGTAACATCATCTACAAAGGTTTATCAAGGTAGAAGGTGTAAAGGACCTTGAAGGTACTCTAAGCTTACTCCGCTTAGTCTTCACACTTCTAAGCTTATATGGAGTTACTCTCACATTTGGAGGACATCAATGAGCTTAAATAACTCTCAAGTCCTTATTGAGAAGTCATCTCTCATGGCAGCAAAGGACTTCATCAAGTACAGTTCGATATTTTGCTCTATAACTCTAGATCCATACGTCTATTGAGGAAATCATCGAAAGAAAGATTGGAGCTCTTTCAATAAGCTTTCCAATGGTTTTTGAATCTTGGAAAACGGACAAGTATTGAAGGAGTTATAGTCTTTTCTTTCTAGAGTTGTATTTTAGAGTTTTTATGATGTAATAAATGTGTAGGATGATGTAAACCTCAAGGGGCCTAATTTCTTGAATAGTACACATCCTAGGGGGCTTAGGATTACTATAAATATTCCCTTAGGCCTCTTGTAATCTCATTCATTCAATAAATCAAATACAAACACATGGTGTTGTTTTCTCTCTAGCTTTTGCTAGTTTTTCGTTTCTCTTGAGGGAGATTCGATCCTATCTTGTTCTTCTAGCTTAGGGTGGCGTCCTAGGTGGTGATAGGAAGAGATTGAAGCATTCTTGAAGGTGGTGTGGCTGTATCCTCCAAGATTCTTCAAAAGCCAAACTTATCATTCGTTCATTCAAGCATTCATCCATCTTTGATTGATCTTTCAAGCATCAATCAACATTCAATCTTTCAAGTACTATTCGTGCCATCCATATTCGTCCAACAATCGATCAAGGTACAACATTCATCAATCGTTCCTCATTTGTTCATCCATTCAAGTCGCCATTCATCAATCACTCATCAAACATCATTCATTCCTCAATCTTGGTAAACGAATTCCATCATCTTTTCGTTTATCTACACACTTTTTCATTCCATTTTGGATCCTTAAGAACTTTGAGAAGCAAGATTCCTATCTTGATTTTTAAAAATCCTTAGCTTTTGTATAATTTGATCATCCTTGGTCTCATTATACATCAAAATTGGTATCAGAGCTTAGGAGTTGATTCTCTTAGTTCTTGATCTATCTTTTACCATCTTTTTACCATCTTTCCATCACAAATCCATCCCCCACCATCCCTCCATTACACGTCCACCAAGAACACCACAAAGAACCCATAGCCTAAACACAATCGAACTAAAAACACATCCCCATTCGTTCCCCCCATGTACTAATCCCAAGTTTGTGAGTTTCTTGTGATCTTTTGTATCAAGATTCATATTCTATGGCTTGCAAAACATCTAGCATGAATTCACAAAGTGATTTGCAACGTTTGGATCAAGGGAGCAAGGATGTGGTTGAATACAAAATAGAATTCAGACGGCAACTACGAAAGTATGGCCTTAAGCAGGATGATCCACACGTTTTGGTATGTTACACTCTTGGTCTTAATGATTACATTTGGTGTGTTGTTGTACATCAATCCTACGCAAACTTGGAAGAGTTGAATTCTTTAGCTCTTGATGTTGAAATACAAGTAAGGAGTAGAGAACTTTGGGATAAAACCCGTATACAACAAAGACCCCCATTCCCCACAAAACAACCAAACACAAAAACACCACAAAATCAGCCCCTAAACCTCCCTACACCTACTATCCAAAGTTCCTCAAAACAGCCTATAAACCTCCCCACTCCCATTGTCCCAAGTACATGTCTATGTGGCCAAAGTTTTAATCATGTTGAAAGTGCATGTCCTAAGGAGAAAGAAGTATCTTTGGTTGATTGTCAAACATCATTAAGCATGCAGGCATAAATTGAAAGTGTGGTATTCGATGTATTTGACGAGCATGAGGATGTTCATAAACTTGGCATGAATGAGGTATGTAGCGTGCCTCATGAAGTACACGAGGAAGAGTTGGAGGATTCTAGGAGTGGTGAATCTGTATCTCCTTAGAAGATCCCAAGCCTTTATCATTCAAATCATCGATTCAACACATTGTAAGTTCAATCATCAATTTGTTTGAATCTTTGAATGTCAAATTGCATTTTCGTTTCATCAAACTTCATTCCAACCTGAATACACTCGTAAATCCATCCTTATATTTGTCCACATCATCCACCCTTTCGTTTATCATCCATTATTCATCCAATTACATGCTATTCCATTGTTCTTTTGGTTCCTATCCTAGAGAATCAATCTAGATCCGTTCTCCATTTTATGTGTAATGTGATCTTTGATCCCATTATACATCAATCCCTCCCGTCATCTTCATCATTTAAACTCTCCTTGTTACAAGTAAATTTTTCATTGTAGGGAAGCACAAGTTGCTTTTTAAATTTTGGATGTGTAGATGAAAAGGCTTACTAGATTCTAGAAGAGGAAAAAAAAATCAATTTAAGAGCTCTTTGTTTTTTGCCCATTTTTCATGTGAAAGATTTGAAGGGACGTCATCCATATTTGCCCTTTATAATGAAATAATGCTTCCTTTCAATCAAGTACATGTATCTTCACGTGAAACACCATTTTTGGATATTTTTTTTCTTTTTGGTTGCTCATTGAATGTAGGTTCACCACATAGTTGGAGAAGGTCCGAGTACTTGATTGAAAATAACAATCAGAAGTTGAATTTTACGAACTTGGAAGTCTGAAGAAGCCATCAACAATTTCGAAAGACAAGCGGTGACCCTTGAATGTTTCCCTCAATTGGGAATATGAGATGGTCGTCTAGAATTATCATTTATCAACAAAGGGGACAGTGACCTTTGATTGTCCGCCTCAAAACATCAATTCGGCCCGTCTTGAGCATATCTTGGCGATCAGAAGACAAACGGTGACCTTTAGTTGTTCTTCTCTGTTGGGGACATTAATGCGACCCATCTTGAGTATATCTTGGCGTTCTGAAGACAAGTAGTGACCTTTGATTGTCCTCCTTAGTTGGGGACACTAATTCGGCTCGTCTTAAGCCTATCTTGGCAACCAAAAGATAAGCGGTAACCTTTGATTATCCTCCTTATTTGGGGACATCAATTTAGCGCGTCTTGAGCATATCTTGGCGATCTGAAGAAAAGTGACCTGACTTTGATTGTCCTCCTCAGTTGAGGACATCAATTTAGCCCGTTTTGAGCTTACCTTGGCAATCTCAAGACAAACGATGACCTTTGATTGTCCTCCTCTGTTGGGGACATCAATTCGACCCGTCTTGATCATATCTTGTCGATCAGAAGAAAAGAGGTGACCTTTGATTTTCCACCTTGGTTGGGGACATCAATTCGGCCCAATCTTGGATTATCATTTATTGATGTAGCGGACGGTGCCCCTTGAGTGTTCCCCTCTGTTGGGAACATGAGACGACCCATCTTGAAGACAACTTGCTCATTTGGAGGACGTCGGGCCTTTGATAATTTGATACTCATGATCTTTATGCCTCAAAAGTCTCAACTTTGGAAATTCAACACTCTTTGATGACTTGAATCTTGAACTTTGTTGACTTGATAGTATTTGACTGAAGAGTCTTGCGTTTGGGCTACTTGAAAGTCTTGCATATTATTGATTTGTAAGTCATGGACTTGGGAGTCTCTTGCCTTAATGATTTGAAAGTCTTGAATTTTGATTTGGGAGTCTTTAACTTTGATGACTTGAGAAATTTTTTATTTAAAATCTTGAATTTGGACTTTATGAGTCTTTCATGGTGATGACTTGGAGGAAGTCTTGGAATTTGACGTGGGAGTCTTTAATTTGGTGACTTGAGAGTCTTTTTCTTGAAAGTTTGGGATTTGGACTTGTGAGTCTTTGGTGTTGATGACTTGGAAGTTTTGGATTTTGACTTGGTTATCTTTAATTTTTACTTGCTATTCTTGATTTGGATGACTTGGAATTTTTTTAATTATATTAACTTGTGAATCTTTTGCTTTAAGGACTTGGGAGTCTTTGGTGTGGATGACTTGGAAGTCTAGGATTTTGACTTTGGAGTCTTTAATTTTGACTTGTGAGTCTTGATTCGGATGACTTGAATGTCTTGAATTTTGACGGGGAGTCTTTAACTTTGATGACTTGAAAGTCTTGATTTTGGACTTATGAGTCTTTTTTTTTTTTTAACTCGACTTGAAAACTTGCAATAAGTTCAATCAGATTCATCACTCTTATCTTCATCGAACACGATCTTGCCTTCAGTTTTTAAGCCTCAAGACAAGCTCCTTAAAAGTTTGACACTTCTCTAATGGATGGCTAATGATCATGTGGTACTTGCAGTATTTAGGGTCGTTGATTCTTCCAACTTCATTTGGGCGCTTTAACTCTATAGAGAGTTTCAGGATCGAGGGTCTGTAGAAATCACGTGGATGATGGAAATCAACCCATAGAACTCATAAACACTACAAACTAATTTTTAAGGTTTTGGATTTTTGAAGATGAACAACAAATACAAGAAATAAATATGGACAATTGTAAAAAGTAATCACTCACCCAGTTAAACTAAGATGTTCAATCACGTGCACTAGGACCTCCCACAAGCAAAGAGTCTTGAACCACCCAAGAAATCTCACGAAGAGTGGAGAAAGAATACCCACTCACAAAGAAGAGAAATCACCAAACCATTTCCACTTAAAGGATTAACTTTCATTGATTAGGGTTTGAAAACCCACAATTACAAACTCACCAAGTGAGAGGAGTTTTGTGTCTAAATCATAAAAGTTTCATAAAAAAAGTCCTTACAAAATATAACATTAGGGTATTTATAGAAAGGGGGAAAATAATGAATTTAGGCCCGGAACTGGGCCGCCGCGGGTACTACGCATGGCATCGCGAGCGCTACAACTTTTTCTTGCGGAAGAGGGCATTAGACTAGAAGGGCTTCGCGGGCAAGACACTGGGCATCGCGTGCGCGACCGTTCTGGGCAGCTAGGACGTCGCGGGCGCGAACTGTCTTGGTAGTTTTCTGCCAACTTCAAACTCACATAACTTCTTCATCCGGAATTCGTTTTGGGCCCATAAGATATCGATGGAAAGCATCGGTATCTAATTTAAGCTCCCAAAATCTGAAGTCCATCAGAGTTGTATTGAAGAAGTTAAGGTTGAAAGAGTGAAGGCATATCCATTTCAACAACCCATTTTGACCCTTTTCGTTATTCTTGCCGAAGGTCTCGGAGCCCCTTAGAAGACTCGGGAATGGTTTGATAAAGACCCAAGATGTATCCTATGGCCCGAGGTCTTCGTAGAATAAAACACCCCTCTCCTTGATGACCATATTGACCCTCCAAGGACCCGTATCCACCATGAAATGGACATTGAAACTGGGTTTAATTCGGGGAGACGATAGGGTGGCTTGAAGTGAGCCAGTGACCATAGACCAACCAAAAATGAACCGATCCCCACACGGCTCATTCTCCCCTTCTTCAAAAAGAGTTGTCCTCAACTCTTGTGGGTCCAAAATCAGTCGCATACCCGTGCAGACCCAAAAGTACGTACTCCAACAGTCGGAGTAGAATGATGCTCATCGATCCGTCCTTCTCAAAGATGTAGCAGTTCCGACAGAAACGAGGGGCCAAGTCGACATCACGAAGGACCCAAACACGTCTAGCACCCATCAAATTGTTGAAAGCAACAAGGAATTCGTCAAATGAGAGCTTGGGGTCAAAGCTAATGGAAACAATCTTTTCCTCGTACAACCTCGATGTGGATGTAATGGAGCTCGAATGAGTAGTCATGGACGTGTGATCAACCAACTCAACTCCATGGTGAGGCTTGGGAGTGATTGAGAAAGACCCAACACTTGGAAACTCTATGCGGGAGACCGATAGGAGTTGTAGGTAAGGGTGAGGGACAAGGGAGTGAGGTTGAAAACTTTTGTGGTACTAAGGATCGCTCAACCTCACTAGGGTCGCTTCTTCCCAAAAATAGAGCCTGATGAGGCTTTCCTTTGCTCAAAGCACTCTCATCCAGTGTTTCACTCTTTTAGAGGTTTCTCTTCTCACTTTCCACCCCAGTTTGTGGTATATCGGTTTCCAAAGAGGGTAAAGGAAGGAGTTTGACTTTCCTTTCTCCCACTAGGAAAGTGTTGGTGTTCTTCCGACCATCGTGGATAGCATGCCGATCAAATTGCCAAGGTCTACCAAGTAGTAAATGGAAAACATCCATGGGGACAACACAACAAAGAACACTATCTTCATAAAGACCAACAGAGAAAGAGACCAAAACTTGTTGGGTTACCTCGAGGTCGCCGCCATCATTTAGCCCTTGCAAGCGATATGGTTAAGGATGAGCTAAGACAGGCAATTAGAGCTTCTCAACCATGTAGGTAGAGGCCAACTTAGTGCATCTCCCACCATCTGTGATGACCTTGCATGTCTTCTCGCTGATGGTGAACCGAGTTCGGAAGATGTTCTCCCGTTGAGAGTTATCCCGGGAATCCTTGGTCATGATAAAGGATCGCCTAGGAATCGAACTCTCCTCTTCTTGCGCATGGATTTCAACACTAGCCTTTGGAGCCTCTAATGTGGCTATCTCACTTGCTTTTGAACTTCCAACCAGCTTCATAGGGCATTGGGCTTGGTAGTGACCATAAACCCGACATGTGATATTACGCACTTTCCTTAAGAGCTCGGGAAGATGGTTTGGGTAGCTTAGAAGTTCGACTTTCCTTGGATGAAGTTGTACTCCATGAGTGAGTTCTTCCCTTCCTAGAAGACCTAAAAGTAACCTTATCCTCCTTTCTCCTACCTTGAGAACCCCCATATCGATAATCATCAAAATACCTCGAATAACCACTATTGTGAGTTATAGGACCTCGAGTCGAAATACCATGATCCCTTTTCAAGGACTCTAGTTGCGTAGGGGTCGTAGCGCAGGAAGTCACCAATTCGACGTTGCACTTCTCGAACCTTCTCTTCGATACGTTGAAGAGTCTCCTCAAAGGTTGGTTTGGGTTTGGGTTTAGGGAAAAGAGGGACATCATGTTTGCCCAAAGCATAGGATATGGAGGCCATTTTTGGAGCTTGGTTTTCTTGTGGGGTGTATAATTTGAGCAGATGGAGGTTTGGGTTTTTTCGTAGCTAGGACATTTTGTGGAGTTTTGTGAGACTAATTTTGTGAAGGAAAATGGGGTGAAACCGACAAGGGGAATGCACCATGAAGAACAAACTCGGATGGGCACACAATCACCACCAACAATATTCACCAACAAAACAACCACCAACTCAACAAAATCCAACAATTAAACTTCAACACAACCCAATACTACTTCCAACCATTCAACAACAATCAAGAACAACAATAACACCTAACAACAATGGAAGAACACAGGGAATGGCGGTACCCAATTGCTCAACAATATCAACAACACCAAGAACACCCAAAATCACCACCAAACAACAACAAGAACAATTCCGGACACAAACAAGAAATCTCCAACAAAATTATGAGTTCTATGCCTAGCTCTGATACCAACTGAAGAGTTTCGGGATCGAGGGTTTGTAGAAATCACGTGGATGATGGAAATCAACCCATAGAACTCACAAACACTACAAACTAATTTTTAGGGTTTTGCATTTTTGGAGATGAACAACAAATACAACAAGAATTGAAAGGGATATGGACAATTTTAAAGAGTAATCACTCACCCAATTGAACAAAGATGTTCAATCCCTTGCACTAGGATCTTCCACAAGCAAAGAGTCGTGAAATACCCAAGAAATCTTACAAATAGTGGAGAAAGAATACCCACTCACAAAGAAAAGAAATATCCAAGCAATTTCCACCCAAAGGACTAGCTTTCAATGATTAGGGTTTGAAAACCAACAATTATAAACTCTCTAAATTAGAGGAATTTTGTGTCTAAATCATAAAAGTTTCATCATAAAAGCCCCTTATAAAATATAACATTAGGGTACTTATAAAAAGGAGGAAAGTAGTGAAATTTAGGCCCGAAACAGGGCCGTCGCGGGCGCTACGTGTGGCGTCGCGGGCGCTACGGCTTTTTCTTGTGGAAGGGGGCACTGGACCAGAAGGGCTTCGCAGGCGCGACACTGGGCATCGCGGGCGCGACCGTTCTGGGCAGCTAGGACGTCGCGGGCGCGAAACTAGGCGTCGTGGCTGCGACCTTTCTGGGCAGTTTTCTGCCAACTTCAAACTCACATAACTTCTTTATTCAAACGTTGTTTTGGGCCCATAAGATTGTCGATGGAACGCTCTCGGTGTCTACTTTAAGCTCCTAAAATTTGAAGTCCATCGAAGTTGTATTGAGGAAGTTATGTTTGGATGAGTGAAGGCATATCCATTTCAACTACCCATGTTGACCCTTTTCGTTATTCTTGCCGATGGTTCCAAACCCCCTTAGAAGGCTCGGGAATGGTATGATAAAGACACAAGATGTCATCCTATGGCCCAGGGTCTTTGTAGAATGAAACACCGCTCTCCTTGATGGGCATATTGACCATCTAAACACCCTTATCCACCATGAAATGGACATTGAAACTGGGTTTGATTCAAGGAGAGGAGAGGGCGGCTTAAAGTGAGCCGGTGACCATAGACGAACCAAAAGTGAACAGATCCCCACACAGTTCACTCTAGATGTTTAATAATTCCATTTTCAAGAAGTTTATCAAGTATTTCAGGTGTATCACAGTCAGAAACAGGATATTCTTTCTCTTTAAAAATTATAGATGGAGAAATTCTGTTTGACGTGCCCCTGAGTGAAGTTTGCTTCTCCTTGACACTTGGTCTTCTTGCATCATTTTTAAAAATTGTGAGCCCTATGTCATATGCTCGGGTTGCCAAGTCTTGAAAGGTTGTTGGTTTAATCATATGCAAAACATAAATCAAATCCCATTCCATGCCTTGTATTCACATCTTGACAGCGGAGGATTCAGACAATCGATCTTTGCACTCAAGGTTGAGTGACCTCCAATGATAGATATAGTCCAAGACTGGCTCTCGGTACCACTGCTTCGTGTTTGTTAACTCCATCATACTGACAGTACGCTGAGTGTTGTAGAATCGATTAAATAACTCTTGCTTCATTTCTCCCCAACTGTCAATGAAATTCGGTTCTAAGTCCGTATACCAATCAAAGGCGATTCCTTTAAGGGTTTTAATGAACTACTTCATTAGTCGATCTCCCTCAGTCCCGATGAAATGGGCTATATGCTGCTTTGATAAGTGAATTTTTTATAGTATTTATTAGGTATCTAACTTGTATATTTTAACCAGTTTTGTAACTTAATCTAGTCTTTCTATATCAAATTTACATAATATTTTTCACTTGGTTCGGAATTGGTTTGTTTTGCAAATTTTAGTGAAAATCCCCTAAAAACCAAGAAAAAAGAAGAAAGTGAAGAAGATATTGAAGAAAAGAAAATGAGTTGAAGAATTAGAAATAAGTGAAGGAGAAATAAAAAGAAGAGTATTAAAATATAAGAAAGGATGAAGAGGAATTGGGTGAAGGAATGAATGACAAGTGAAGAAACAAGTTTAAAGAAGTCACGTACAACAGCAAGCAATTTACAAGAAGCTGTATTACCCCACTAGCGTTAACACACACTTCACCCAGCACCTGTGTGTACCAACGATACGCAACATCATCCTTGACAGCGCCAAGCACAAACAGCAGCACAACATGGCAAAGACCCACCAACAGCATGTACTTAGCCCCTCCCTAGCGCCCAACAGCAATTCACAACAGTAACGCTAGCAGCGTGCTCACCAACAGCACAACTACCAACAACAGAATGTAACGTTAGCAGCGTCGAGTCCCCCCTCGGCAGCGCCCAAGACAGACAAATGTCGGCGTGCGACGCTGACAATGTTTGTCAACCTCTGGCCATGTCTCAGCCGTCTCGTAAAAAAAGAATAGTCGCTGCATCATTCACGCACGTTTCAGTTTAGGGTTTGCCGTCAAACTTTAGTATAGGGGTTTCTTTGTATTTTCCTTCCTTCGAGGAGCCACTCTAGTAGATTAGGAACAAAATAGGAGGAGAAGTAGAAAGAATCTAGTGACACGAATAGATCGAATTCGACGACTCGGATGTTTGGTTTATTCTCTATTTTTCTTATGATTTGTTATTCAGTTTTCGTTATTGTTTTCCTAGTTTTTATTATCATGAGTACTTGGTTTCTTTGTTTAGGGGACAAAATCGATGTTCCTCGATTAATTTATATTGTGTGATTTCAGTTTTAGGTTTTAATACAGTTGTTTAATCTCCGTGTTTAGATTCTTAATATCAGAACGAAAGTTTGTATTTTGAATTGGAAAGATGAAGATTTATAGGCTAGAAAACAGTTAGAAATAATGGTTTCTTGCTTAGGGGACAATTATAATCAGTTCTTATCTTTGATTAGATTAAATGCTTGTTTGGCCTAGTTTTTTAGAGTGTTTTTGGAGTTAATAATTGTTTCCCAAAAATAGTTTTGACAAAAAATAGCTCCAAAAGCAGAAACAGTAAATTGTTGTTTCTGCTTCCTACAAACTAATCACTACTTAATCTCTGAAATTCTTTAGTGATTAGTTTCCATAATTTCAAATAAATATTATGATTCTTATAAAGATATCATTTAAATATTTTAATTTATGTTAGAACATTTAATATTATGTTGGACATTTTTATTATCTAATTTCTCTATAAATATGGTATTTAGTAAATTTTTGATATATAAATATTTAATTTAAAGAATTGTATAGTTAAGTAAGACCATATATAGTTATAATATTAATGATAACTATAACTACAATTATACGATTATAATTATTGTTAAAATTATAATATGATAATTTGTTTAAAAATTAAATAAAAGAGAAAAATGCAAATAATCATATGATAATTTAATTACAGAAAAATACATGATAATTTTTAAAAGTTAGGGTAAACAATTAATTTAGTAAAAGCATTCTATCATAAGTTAGCCCAAACACTTTAATTCGTAAAATCACTTATGTAATAAGCTAGACCAAACACTTCAATATTTTTCCAAAAATAGCTTTTATAAACACTGTTTCTAAGAAGCAACAACACTTTTTTACAATTAAGCCAAATATGCACCAAATATCCATGAAAATAGGTGTTTAGTTTAATGACTGCAACCCACCTCGAATTGAAAGATTGTTGTGATAAGCCTTAGAAAGATTATAGACTCTGACACTACCAAGTACAAATACTACCTTAACTGGAATCACCGTTTGATTAATTGAGTAACTAGAGTGGACTCCCCTAAACTCCCTTAATTATCAGATAAAATCCATAAAAATTATATCTTTTCCTTGTTTATTTCCTTTATTTTCTTATTCATTATTCCACAACTATTTGATCGACCTAGCATCCTTTGTAGTGAACTAGTTTAATGCGTAGTTGAACACAAGTCCCGGAGAGAGAACGACATTTATATACTACTCAAACCCATACACTTGCGGTAGATACCTAACACGTTTTAGGGCCTATCAAGTTTTTGACGCCGTTGTCGGGGACTTGTTTACCCAACCGCAATTAAACGAAAGCACTCTGGTTTATTAGGTTTTTATCGCTTTTCTTAAAACCCCTATAAAATCAAATAAAAATTAAAAAATTTTAAAATCTAAAAAATTATGGCAAAGCTTTATTTCCTTCAAGATGAATGTGAATTATTTTGGCGTTATTTTGAGCGCTTATCTGCTTTTCTTGTTTCACGTGATATCATATTAGGAAACCCTGAAATTCTTGATATTGTTTTGGAAGGTGTGAATAGGGAAACTCATAGTCTTTTGAATTATTTTGATTTTTGTGATAAATCTGTTGATGAAGCTTGGGATTTTCTGGAATGGCTTGCATGTGATACACATAATTTTGAAATTTCTAATTATGCATTTGAGTACCCTAATCCTTGTGGATCTCATGCTCTTTCATGTGTCCGACCTCGTAATTCGATTACTTGTGCTTATTGTAATTCGTCTGAACATGATGATTCTACTTGCCCTATAGAAAAACAAATCGAGATAGCAGATTTGTCGGGAAGGTGTGCCTTATTGCTTGACAGTTACAGTAGTTCTAATTCTTCCAATTTTAATGATGGAATATATAATGATAGTAAGTCCACCTTCCTTTTAGAAACAAGTCTAGATGATTCTCTTTATCCTAGTTTTCTTGAAAATACTACTGATGGTGTTTCTGATTTGCATGATATTCCCTTACCTTTTCCTCATTTGATGGGGTTTGAGATGAGTGAACCTTCTGGGGTAGATACTAGGTATGAAGATGATTCTCATCATGATTCAGTTGATATTAATTATGAGGAATCGAGCAATAATGTTGATAATGAATTAAATTTTTTGGATAAGGACCCTAATAATATTGTACTCTCTGATTCCAATGATTTAGAGTCTGTAAGTTTCATTGGTAATTTATAAGTAAATTAGAGTTACCCAAATTTCTCCAAAAGTACCTAAATTTACCTAAACCTATAGTTATCACATTTTTTTGCAACTTACCTATATATACCCAAATCTACCATAATTTACGCAAAATTAACTTTACCTTATCTTAACTTCCCAATCAATTTTACATGTTCTTATTCGATGCTTCTATTCCCTTTTCACTACCTTCAGTTTCACCAAAAACCCTTGAGGAACCCATACCTGATGAAAAGACATTTGATGTTCAAATTAATTTAGGGTATGAGGATAGTTCTTGTGTTTCGAATGATGAGACTAACAATATCAGTGATGAGTTGTCCTTAGGTAAATTTAGAGGTTATTACACCTCCCTTGATCCATATTGGGTATACCTAGAGGACCTTCCTAGAAAATTCTTGTGGACTACATATTTTGATTCTTTTGATTTTTCTAGTGAATTTGATTTATTACTGAGAGCATTACTAACGTTTTATCTTATAAGTTTTCAGTGGCTCTCTTATCTGCTAGCTTGCAAACCGCATGAAGAAGAGTTTGACAAACTACTAAGGGCATTGACAACATTCGGAATGAAGACCCGGATCCTAGCTTTCTAACTGAGTTTATTTTAATTTTCGAGTTCCTAATTTCTCTTTAATTTTTCCTAATTTTTTTTAATTTTAACTATCTTTTTAATAATTAGATTTATAACATTTTGTAGGCGGATTTAATTCTTAATTGAATAGACGTAGAAGAAAATATCAGAAATAAGCACCAACAACGTCTCAAAACCACAAGAATACTGCCCAGGTACAAAACGCTGGCCACGCCTCATGGGGCGTTGGCCGCGTCTCACACAGAGAGCTTAAAGATTTCGCGAACAAGGCCTACGCTGGCAGCGTTTCTGGTACTGCTTATTTTATTCCGAGTGTCCCTCTTTCTTCTCAGTATTCCAATACCCCTAAATTCTTGAGTTACTTGTTAAATTGCTTAATACACCGTTGTTCTTGCTCAAGAATATCACTATACTTTCTAGAGTTTGATTTCGATACGAGCAATTTTCCCTAACTTTCCCCTCTCACTTGTGTCCTTCGCATTGAGGACAATGCTAGATTTAAGCATGGGGGGTGTATGTACTACGTATATTTGTTTTCTTTTTATTTTTGCCTTATTTTCGTCTTTTTCTTTCAATTTTTTGCTTTTTTTTCCCTTTCGTGAGTTTTGGTCGATGTCTTTTTTAAGCGTACCGGGTTCGGGTCCGAGCTTCCATAGCCGGGCTTGCGATTAATGACATGATGGGTGAAACCCCGAGCCGGCTTTCCCATGCTGAAACCGCTCACCCGCTCGTTCTCAAGAATTGATACACCTTCACAAAAGGCGGGTTGATGAGTAACAATCTGTCGTAGTTTCAACAAGCCATCTGTTATAGTCGGATGAACAGGCTCGGGATTTTTCAACGGCCCCGGGGGTCTTGGGACAGTGTTGGGACGTCCCAAGATGATGAAGTACATGGTATCGAGGTCCGAAAGTGGTCCCAAGTCAAGTCGACACCATGCGGTGAAGAGCGAAGCAAGGAAGCCAGGGCAGCAGGGTGTAGCGCCCGCTACAACCCATGTCGCGCCCGCCACAACTCTGGGCATGACCGTAGCGCCTGTCACATCGTGCGTAGCGCCTGCTACATGCATTGGACGAGGCGTAACACCCGCTACCTATTGGTAGCGCCCGCGAAAGAGTTTGGAAAAGCAAGGCTTGACTGGCAACGTCGACACCCGCTGCCAGCGTTTGAAAAAACACTACCAACGTTTGTTCCAGGGAGATCTGGTTTTCATGCCGAAGCTACATGCTGTCAAAAGCTAGAAAAGCGCTGTCAGTGTTCGCTCGTCGCACTCGTGAAAGCGTTGGTCGCGCCCGCGACCTCCACTTTCCAACGCGTAATTTTGTGTTCAAAACACCGTGTTTTAGGTTTTTTCCCCATTTTGTATAAATACCCCTCATGCCATGTTTTAGGGAGTTTTTGCAGATTATTGTTGCCTTGCTTATACATTGTAGGGTTTTTGTAACGCCCTGGAAATTCAATTATAAAATTCTAACAAGAAACTAACTGCAGTATGGAAGCCAAACTTTATTCGGCGTTCGCTGTGTCCGAAGAAACACAAGGCAAGATAGTACTTAACATCTACACTAAACAAAGCAATACCAATAATTGTTCAACTCCAAACATACTTGTCTTTAACTTGAACCAACATAGAAAGAAAACTAAAACCACAATAGTTCAAACTTTAATCACACTAGTTTATTTAGTACTCTCCTAACACCGGCGCAATCCTCACTTCTAATTCCCATCCCCTTCAATGAACTCAGTACCTGAAAACAAAACATTTAAAAACATGAGATGGAACTCAATAATGTCTACCCCTAACTGTCAAAACACGTTACAAATTCATTTCAAACAATTTAGAGGAAGAGAAGAATAATTCAACCCATTTTACAAAGTAGTTTACACCCAACCCGAACACAACTTGATAATTCCTGTTTTTATTAAGCGGGCGAGGGTTTACGAACCTCCCTTCAAATCAATACTTTCACAAACTCACCACAACTTTTCTTTCAATTTCAATACACTGGATGGCCATCCAAAATTTACTACACGTGCTCGCTTAACCCCGGGGAAGACCTTTTTTTAGCACAAACTATCAGGGTTTTCCTGATCTCTTGATAACGTCCCTACAGGGATCCACCCTATCTCCGGGAACGCTACCTGAACCCGCATTTAATCTCACTTGATTTATTAGTCCGATTTAATCCTCAAAAAGTTCCAAGTTTCATGTTTCCAATCAACCAATCCCAATTCCCAAAAGACATCAAACAACCTCATAAAATGACTGTCCTTATTTAACTATAAATCAAAGGAATTATCACACAACACTCAAAACGGACAGTCAACTTTACACAAAGTTCCCTTCGGGATGCAATTTCCAAAACAACTTAAATACAATAATAATAAAAAAAAGCGCATCCAAAGGGAAAATAGGGCATAGACATTACCTGTTGATCGTCACTTCAAGTCAATAAATTAACCCAACACTTGAGCTCACTACTCGAAACGTACCCAATCCGAACCTATAAAGATTAGGTTCAAAAAAATTTAATAACGATCTAACGAAGTTAGTACAACACTCCCCATAGCTTACCCAACCCTAATTTTATTAAAACGCACAAATAATACACTACATACAAGAATTGTACAGTTAACCTTCATACAAGCAAGCTGTAACTAGACAGCCCACTACCTCCCCGTTGTTCGGTCTCTAACTTGACTTACCGACCTCCTATGAACTTAAACTCTAACTTTCTGGAATCGTTGGGATGTCTATACTTTTATGTTGAACACTAGACCTAATTCAACCTTCAAGAACCCTAAAATTAGCAAAAAAAAAAAAAAAATCAGTCCAATTCTGATCTGCTCCTGGTAAACGGCTCATAACCCGGGCTACACACCTCAAAACTGTGAACCGTAAAATTCGTACGAAACTAACACCTAGGGGTAGTTCCAGTCCAAAAATCTTGGTTAAAAACTTACTACACAATTAATGACGTATCTTTAAGTACGACGCATCAAATCTGTCCAATTCGGCTCGATTCTTATTTTCTACTACCAAGTTCAACTATAATTAATTGATCCAAGTGCTCTAACTTTGACAACCACACTTAATCCATACTATAAGGCTCCTCTACGCTGCTAATACCCAAAATATAACATTTGTTAATACAATAAAAGATAAAAAAAAACTCATTTTCACTTTGCTCTATTTTAGCTATTATCTCCCTTTTTTTCACTGTGTTCTTGATCTCCACGTACCCCTCCCTTTCTTTCCGTCATGCATGTTTGCTCAAAAACACTATAATTCCTTAAACTAATCCCGACTATCTTCTACCCTTGATATCCTAACCATCCTACACACTTAGACCAATTAATATGCACACATCAACCCATAATAGCAATACAAGCTTTAGCTAGGACTTAGGGTTCATGAACACGTGAAGGAGAAAACAAGATTTACTGTAAAAAACAACTCAAGGAACGGTGACTGACCGGGCAGTACTTTGATGGTGCATGGGATCAGTTCCGGGGGTGTCTGTGGTGGTGCTGCTGGTGGCGTCCGGGCAAGAATGGCGGTGGTACCGAAGTTGTTGATGGTTGCTTTGATGGTGGTTGTTGGTGGAGGTTAAAGAATTAGAGGAAAGAAGGATAACCATGAAAATGATAGAATGGGAACAAAGGGGTCGGTACTGGGGTTTCGGTTACTCGGCTAAGGGTTACTTGGGTTAAGAGGGATTAACCTTGGATTAGGGAGAGTTAAACTTGGGTTAGGGAGTTAAACAATATTATTATTACTACTAATAATAAGGTTAATACTATAATACTAATAATGACAATACAACAACACCATTGATAATTACCACTTAAAAAAAATAATGATAATACTAATAGTACTAATAATAATAATAATAATAATAATAATAATAATAATAATAATAATAATAAATAATAATAATTACAACACTAGAGCCCACCCTTAAAAACTATTAATAATACTACTACTAATAACAATAATAATACCAGCAAACCATAAGGTTAGTCACCTAAAATTACCAATCTACCCTTCCTCCCATGCGACGTCCCCATGCGTACAATGACTCTTTTACCCCTGTTAGTCTCTCCACGGTCCTACGAGCTCAAGTGTCAAGATAAAATAATCACAGAAAATTTCACAGAGTAACGGAGTCAAACGTACCACGTAACGGTAAACATATTAGAATTTTCGGGGTTTTACATTATTCCCCTCTTAAAAGAAGTTTCATCCTCGAAACTTAAGCTAAGACTAACCAAAACTTAAGCTAATACTGACCGACACAACTTACTAAACTAACGGGGCAGCTACCCTAACTCAGGTTCACAAATAGATCTAAGGTCGAGCTTCCACCAGCTAAGAATAAGAGATGAGGACATCCCCAAAACGGCCTTTTGAACTCGGTATGGACACTACGAGTTTGTAGTGATGCCATTTGGGCTTACAAATGCCCCCGCCGCTTTCATGGATTTAATGAACAGGGTATTCAAACCCTTCTTGGACAAGTTCGTAGTGGTGTTCATAGACGACATTCTGGTGTACTCTGAGACTCGAGAAAGTCATGATGAACATTTAAGGGCAGTATTAGAGACCTTGCGAATAAATGAGCTCTATACGAAATTCAAAAAGTGTGAATTCTGGTTAGCACGAGTTGCGTTCTTAGGGCATGTGGTGTCTAAAGAGGGAGTAGCTGTTGACCCTTAAAAGGTGGAGGCCATTACCAATTGGCCCACTCCAAAGAATGCCACCGTAGTAAAGAGCTTCCTAGGTTTGGCAGCTTACTATAGGAAATTTGTCAAGGACTTTTCGAAGATTGCAAATCCTTTGACCAATCTAACAAGGAAGTCAGTAAAATTCGCATGGTTGGAAAAATGTGAGCAAGCTTTCAAGGAATTGAAGCAGAGGCTTACTTCGGCACCAATTTTAGCCATACCTCGTGATAACGAGGCTTTTGTTATCTACAGTGATGCCTCCCACAATGGATTGGGTTGTGTGTTAATGCAAGATGGGAAGGTAATTGCTTATGCCTCAAGGCAGTTGAAAACACATGAGAAGAACTATCCCACTCATGATCTAGAGTTGGCAGCGGTAGTTTTCGCACTCAAAATTTGGAGGCATTATCTCTATGGGGGTACATTGTGAAGTGTTTACAGATCATCAAAGTCTGAAGTACCTTTTCACGCAGAAGGAGCTAAACTTTCGTCAAACCAGGTGGTTGGAATTTTTGAAAGATTATGATGTAAATTTTCAGTACCACCCAGGGAAGGCCAACATGGTGGCAGATGCTCTCAGTAGAAGACCATACCCCACAGTAAACCATTTGGTGACATTACCATGGGAGTTGTGTGAGGAGTTTCGAAGGCTAGAGATTCATGTAGTCACACCAAGGAAGAGGGCGTTAATGAATGCCATAGAAGTACAACCCACTCTTTTAGAAGAAATTAAGCTTGCCCAAGAATTGGATATGTAGTTGGATAAAATCAAGGGAGATGTACAAAAAGGAAAGGCACCGGGATTTGTGATTCACGAGGATGGAACACTGAGATTCCAAAACCGCCTTTGTGTGCCTAACATAGAGGAGTTGAAGCGAAAAATCTTGGATGAGGGGCACAACACACCATACTCAGTACACCCAGGAGGGACCAAGCTCTACAAGGATCTCAAACAGACGTTTTGGTGGAGCAACATGAAACAAGAAGTGGCCGAGTATGTGGTTCAGTGCCTCACCTGTCAGCGAGTGAAGGCGAAGCACCAACGACCCCTGGGTTACTACAACCCTTAGAGATTCCAGAGTGGAAATGGGACTCAGTTTCAATGGATTTCGTGGTGGGTCTACCCAGGACAAGGAGAAAGAACAATGCTATCTGGGTGATAATGGATCGACTAACAAAGTCCGCTCATTTTCTCCCTATGGCCAACACTTGGACGTTGGATCAGCTGGCACAAGCTTATGTGCGTGAGATAGTACGACTTCATGGAGTCCCTAGCTCTATAGTATCAGATAGGGACACCAGATTTCAGTCTGGATTCTGGAAGAGGTTACAAGAACCCTTCGGGACGAAGCTCAAATTCAGCACCACGTTCCACCCAGCAACGGATGGTCAAACGGAAAGGACTATCCAAACCCTTGAGGACATGCTGAGGGCATGTACCCTGGATTTTAAGGATTCATGGGATGACGAACTGATCTTAATCGAGTTTTCTTACAATAATAGTTTCCATGCTAGCATTGGAATGTCACCTTTCGAGGCGTTGTATGGGAGACGATGCAGGACTCCCTTGTGCTGGATGGACATTGATGAAGCGCTTACAATTGGACCCGACTTAATTCAAGCTACAACTCAGAAGATTAGGGTGATCCAAGATAGGATGAAGGCTGCGCAGAGTCGTCAAAAGAGTTATGCTGACCGGAGGCGGAGACCTTTGGAATTCGAGGTAGGGGAACATGTGTTTCTGCGGGTTTCACCCTCCAAAGGAGTCACGAGATTTGGTCAATGAGGAAAACTGACACCAAGGTACATCGGACCATACCCTATTCTAGAGCGCATAGGGGATGTGGCTTACAAGTTGCAATTACCAGGAGACCTATCTAGAGTGCACAATGTGTTCCATGTGTCGCAGTTACGGAAGTACGTCCCTGACCTTATTCATGTGATCGAACCAGAACCGCTGCAACTAGGAGAAGATCTGACCTACGAGGAACAGCCGATTGAAATTTTGGACCGTATGGAGAAACAACTTCAAAGAAAAACAATCCCTCTAGTAAAGGTGCGATGGGCAAACCACGCCACAACAGAAGCCACATGGGAGACCGAGGAGGAGATGCGATCGAAGTACCCACAACTCTTCAACGCCTAAGGTACGTCGAGTTTCGAGAACGAAACTCCTTTTAAGAGGAGAATGATATAAAACCCTGAGTTGGGGTAGCTGCCCCGTTAGTTTAGTAAGTTGTGTCGGTCAGTATTAGCTTAAGTTTTGGTTAGTCTTAGCTTAAGTTTCGAGGACGAAACTTCTTTTAAGAGGGGAATGATGTAAAACCCCGGAAAATTCTAATATGTTTACCGTTACGTGGTACGTTTGACTCCGTTACTCTGTGAAATTTTCTGTGATTGATTTATCTTGACACTTGAGCTCGTACGACCGTGGAGAGACTAACAGGGGTAAAAGAGTCATTGTATGCATGGGAACGTCGCATGGGAGGAAGGGTAGATTGGTAATTTTAGGTGACTAACCTTATTGTTTGCTAGTATTATTATTGTTATTAGTAGTAGTATTATTAATAGTTTATAAGGGTGTGCTCTAGTGTTGTAATTATTATTATTATTTATTATTATTATTATTATTAGTAGTACTATTAGTATTATCATTATTTTTTTTAAGTGATAATTATCAATGGTGTTGTTGTATTATCATTATTAGTATTATAGTATTAACCTTATTATTAGTAGTAATAATAATATTGTTTAACTCCCTAATCCAAGGTTAATCCCCCTTAACCCAAGTAACCCTTAGCCGAGTAACCGAAACCCCAGTACCGACCCCTTTGTTCCCATTCTATCATTTTCATGGTTATCCTTCTTTCCTCCAATTCTTTAACCTCCACCAACAACCACCATCAAAGCAACCATCAACAACTTCGGTACCACTGCCATTCTTGCCCGGACGCCACCAGCAGCACCACCACAGACACCCCCGGAACCGATCCTGTGCACCATCAGCACGCCCGGCCACACCGCTCGAGGTTTTTTTACCGTAAATCTTGTTTTCTCCTTCACGTGTTCATGAACCCTAAGTCCTAGCTAAAGCTTGTATTGCTATTATGGGTTGATGTGTGCATATTAATTGGTCTAAGTGTGTAGGATGGTTAGGATATCAAGGGTAGAAGATAGTCGGGATTAGTTTAAGGAATTATAGTGTTTTTGAGCAAACATGGATGAGGGAAAGAAATGGAGGGGTACGTGGAGATCAAGAACACAGTGAAAAAAAAGGGAGATAATAGCTAAAATAGAGCAAAGTGAAAATGAGTTTTTTTAGGGTGCTTGAGGTGTGTAGCCCGGGTTATGAGCCGTTTACCAGGAGCAGATCAGAATTGGACTGATTGTTTTTTTTTGCTAATTTTAGGGTTCTTGAAGGTTGAATTAGGTCTAGTGTTCAACATAAAAGTATTAGTAGACATCCCAACGATTCCAGAAAGTTAGAGTTTAAGTTCATAGGAGGTCGGTAAGTCAATTTAGAGACCGAACAACAGGGAGGTAGTGGGCTGTCCAGTTACAGCTTGCTTGTATGAAGGTTAACTGTACAATTCTTGTATGTAGTGTATTATTTGTGCGTTTTAATAAAATTAGGGTTGGGTAAGCTATGGGGAGTGTTGTACTAACTTCGTTAGATCGTTATTAAATTTTTTTAAACCTAATCTTTATAGGTTCGGATTGGGTACGTTTCGAGTAGTGAGCTCAGGTGTTGGTTTAATTTATTGACTTGAAGTGACGATCAACAGGTAATGTCTATGCCCTATTTTCCCTTTGGATGCGCTTTTTTTTTTATTATTGTATTTAAGTTGTTTTGGAAATTGCATCCCGAAGGGAACTTTGTGTAAAGTTGACTGTCCGTTTTGAGTGTTGTGTGATAATTCCTTTGATTTATAGTTAAATAAGGACAGTCATTTTATGAGGTTGTTTGATGTCTTTTGGGAATTGGGATTGGTTGATTGGAAACTTGAAACTTGGAACTTTTTGAGGATTAAATCGGACTAATAAATCAAGTGAGATTAAATGCGGGTTCGGGTAGCGTTCCCGGAGACAGGGTGGATCCCTGTAGGGACGTTATCAAAAGATCAGGAAAACCCTGATAGTTTGTGCTAAAAAAAGGTCTTCCCCGGGGTTAAGCGAGCACGTGTTGTAAATTTTGGATGGCGATCTGTATTGAAATTGTGAAAGCTTTTTATTAGGTTTTTGATGAGATGTTCAATATTGATGTGGGAGAAAAGTGAGTTTCTCGGATACATTCAGGAAGAAGGTGGGTTGAGAGCAAGTTTCTGTTGAAAATCAATCCAAGCATGGTTCCTTAGCTCCTCATACCCAAAATTTTACCACTCCTTTCCCTTAACCTGAGTCTCACTATAACCCTAAAAGTCCTCTTGATTGTCACTTGTGTATTTGCATACTAGCAGTGGAGAGCGAGATTCTTACCAAGTCTATGATAGGTTGTTTCTTTTGGTCCGAGTATGAGAATACCCACTTAAATAATTAATTGAGTGTTAGAGTGATCCACTTTATCCTAAAAGCGAGGTTTTCTCTTTTGACTGGCCTGCTTCCATAACCAACCGCGCATATTTGCATTCATCTTAAGACAGTTGGCGGATTTGTGCATTTGAAGTACTTGTTCTCTTTTCTTGGTTTCGAAAACTTCATCCTATCTATTTTGCACTGGTTTTGTTCTCTTCCAAATTGATCTTGATGTTTGCTTGATAGATTGATGTGTCTGATTGTGAAGAGTCTCGGGTTCCATTTTCGTCCCTCGTCACAGTTGCCAAGCGAGCCACCTCAACCACGGTGAATCTCGAGGTGCAATTCCCGGTGAAGACCGAAAACGCAAGAGTTGTCTCGGCCAACCATTGGATGGGAACCGAGACCTTCTAAGGAGGCCGCTTGTGCCCCGACCCCGGAGGCCCGAGGCCATACCGTCCCGAGATGGTGAACTATGCCGTGACGGGGTCTGGGTTACTTTTGGAACAAAAACAGGCCCATGCTGATTTTTTGGACAGGCCTTAGTCACGCCCGAGAGCCGCCCAATCGCGCCCGAGAAGTAACGCTGCCCTAGCATGGTCGCGCCCACGACAGGTGATGTCACGCCTGCGAAAGCCGTCTGTCTTCCTCAGTCTGTTTTGGGCAGCGTTCAGTTGCGCCCGTGACAGTCGATGTCACGCCCGTGACTACCTGCTGGCCAAGCTTGTTACGCCCGCTACGTAGTTGGTCGCGCCCGCGACACTGGAATTACGGTTGCCGCTGTCGTCGCCCAGTGGCCTGTCGCGCCGGCGACCAGTGGCCTGTCGCGCCCGCGACGATCCTGTTTTCTGCTGCATTTTACTTCCCAAAATGACTGTGTTTTGGCTTGCCTCCTTTTTGTATAAATACTTGTGCCTTCACTTTTTTGGACAGTTTTTGGAGTGATTTGAATGCTATTGCAAGAGAGCCCTCCAAGCCTCTCCTTCAAAATTCTTGTTACTTTATCCAATCATTATTTGGTGGTGTTCAAGTCATTTCTTTAGTGATTAATGGTGGTTTAGCCTAATTAGTCGTGGTGGAATGTTAGGCCAAAGTTGTGGACTTTCCTAGCTAAGGTCTTATGCAAACCCTATCGTGCCTAAGCTTCGTTTCCTTTGATTTTCTTTCGAAAATTCAAGCATCATTCATCCCACCACGACGGTAACGCTCCATCTGGTATCAGAGCTTTGGTTTTTCAATTGCTTGAGTTGTTCTTCATTTTTCTTGCTAGTGTTGTTTCTAGTGTTGGGTTTTGTTGATGATATGTAAATATTGGTGTTCCCTAACCCCATTGCTATCATAGTTTGTTAGAAAATATTGTATTGTGGGTGTATTTGTTGGATTTGTAGCCATTTGGTGCATTAAAAAGAAGTTGGAAAATATTGCACGCAAGGTGCTCGCTGAAATGTCTGCGTGAAAAAAACACAAAGAACCCTTAGCCAAACACTTTCCAAATACAAAAGAACCCTCAAACTCCACAAAATACCCCAAGTACGAACCGTCCATCACCTTTTCTTCCGGTATAGCCCACGAAGCTCGCTCCAAATGAAAGGAATCGAGCCACCGGGGTAGCCCTCAAATTCAAGCTCTCGAGGACCGACTCACCACCACTTTTGGCAATCGGTTCTCCTCCATCGAGCGGACTCTTCAAGACCTTGTGGCCCAAATGAACAACATAACCATGAACTTCCAAGGTCCACCCCGAATTGAACGTCGGAGGCGCACTCAAAGCCCTATCTATCCTCCTCCTACTTTTGAGTCGAGTGACGATGATAGAGGCTCCCCACGTCGCCCTCCACGTCGGGAGGTGCATGATAGGCCCCCTCGTGATGACTTCTAGGACGTCAAAATCGACATTCCCAAATTCAATGGTTCCAGTGATCCTGACAAGTACCTTGAGTGGATCCAAATCATGGATAGGATCTTTGAGACCAAAGAGTACAATGATCAGAAGACCTTTATGGTCGCTAGCCTGAAACTCACCAAAGCCACATCGCTTTGGTTTGAGAATGTGAAAGGGCAAAGGCCTCAAGAAGGTCGAATGAGAATCACCACTTGGACACAACTTAAGCAGTAGATGAACCGCCGTTTATTGCCCGCCACATACAAACAGGATGTTTTGAGGAAGCTCTATGCCGTAACCCAGGGCAAGCGGTCTGTGAGCGACTACATTCAGGAGTTCGAGAAACTCCTCATCAAAAGCGACCTTCAAGAACCCAGGAGCAAACCATGATATGTTTCTTGAATGGATTGGACCCATCGGTTGCCAAAACCCAGTGAGACACCTAAGTTTCCTTCAACACCTCGCACGGATAAAGGAAAGGGGATTGTTATAGCGTCTCTAATGGATCCTTCTCGCCGGATGGAGGGTAGGAAATGCTTTAAATGCCACATTTATGGTCATTATCAAGCGGATTGCCCGAATCGACAAACCTTGACTCTTGAGGAGGTTCAGGATATTGATAAGGAACTATAAGCAGCCCGGGATGATTCTGAAGTGATTGTTGAGGATGCGGTCACTAGTGAAGATGATGATGCCGCCCCCATACCCCACGTGCAGGGTGACACCCTTGTCTTGAGGCGTGTTTTACATACTTAGGAAGCCCCTCTCGATAAGGCCTAACGAGAGATGATATTTCAATCTCGATGCTTCTTAGGAGGCAAGGTGTGCAACCTTATTTTCGATGAAGGGAGTTGTACCAATGTCGCTTCAACGTATATGGCCGAGAAGCTTAATTTGCAACCACTACCGCACCCTCGGCCGTATTCCCTCAAGTAGCTCAACGATCAAGACGGCATCAAGGTAACCAAACAAGTCCTCGTGAATTTGTCTTTTGTTGCTAACTACGATGATTCTGTTGTTTGTGATGTTGTCCCTATGAGTGCTTGCCACATATTGTTAGGTCGTCCTTGGCAATTTGACAAGCAAAGTGTGCACAACGGAATGAAAAACACCTATACTTTTACCCATCGGGGCAAGAGGGTTAAACTACTTTTGTTAGCTCCACATGAAATTATATCTCCAAAAACCGAGGTGGGAAGTGATAAGCCCAAACACATGAGCGAAACACGGGTTGAGCGAGCTCTAAGCAAGGGGAAGGTCGTTTTTTCCTTACTCCTCTTAGAAGCAAACAAAAGTGAGGTAGAGAAATCCCTACACCCTCTTGTCGCCCCTCTCGTTGCCATGTTCGGAGACATTTTTCCCGATGATCTACCACCGGGACTTCCCCCTAATCGAGGAATCGAGCACCAAATCGACCTTATGCCCGAAGCACCACTTCCCAACAAAGCGGCATACCAATGCAACCAGCAGGAAATCAAGGAGCTACAACGCCAAGTGGACAAACTCATCTCTAGGGGCTTCGTTCGGGAAAGCATGAGCCCTTGTTCCGTCCTGGCCCTCCTGGTTCCCAAGAAGGATGGCACCTATCGGATGTGTGTCGACAGTCGAGCTATCAACAACATCACCATCAAGTATCGCTACCCGATACCGAGGCTCGATGATATGCTCGACGAGTTGTACGGATCTTGTATCTTTTCCAAGATCGACCTTCGGAGCGATTATCATCATATTCGCATGCGAGAAGGGGACGAATGGAAAACAGCGTTCAAGACCAAGGGAGGCTTGTACGAGTGGCTTGTCATGCCGTTCGGTCTCTCTAACGCTCTTAACACGTTCATACGACTCATGAACGAGACCCTTGACATCAACAAGACCCTTGACATGCTAAAGGAGCATTTCTATTGGCCTAGAATGGGAGGAGACGTACACGATGTGATTTCCAAGTGTATCATGTGCCATCATTCCAAAAGCTAGTTTCACCAAGGGCTTTATACTCCTCTTCCCGTTCCGAATGGCCCGTGGGAAGATTTGAGCATGGACTTCATCTTTGCTCTTCCCCGAACCGTGTGTGGCAAGGACTCAATCCTCGTCGTCATTGACTGTTTCTCCAAGATGGCGCACTTCGTCGCTTGTGAGAAAACCGATGACGCCACTCACATCGCTAATCTCTTCTTCCAGGAGATAGTGAGGTTGCACGGTGTTCCAAGGACCATTGTTTCCGATCGTGATACGAAGTTCATGAGTCATTTTTGGAGATCTCTATGGAAACTCCTTGGAACGAAGCTCCTTTTCAGCACGTCGCACCACCCTGAAACGGATGGTCAAACCGAGGTCACCAACAAGACCCTCACTACCTTCCTTCGGGGTCTAGTGAGCAAAAGTCTATAAGATTAGGATGCTAAGGTTTGTAATGCCGAGGTTGCATACAACTAGGATCCTTCATTCGCCACGGGTCGCTCGCCTTTCGAAACATGCTACAGAGTGAATCCTATCCCTCCCATCGACTGTTTAGACCCCAT
Organism: Portulaca oleracea; assembly: GCA_029582165.1. NCBI lineage: Eukaryota > Viridiplantae > Streptophyta > Magnoliopsida > Caryophyllales > Portulacaceae > Portulaca > Portulaca oleracea. The sequence goes on from CM055888.1 coordinate 25,753,558, forward strand.
TTTGTGTCTAAATACCGCCTAAATCCTTAGGCTTTTAATTCGTTTCGTGGTTTAATTTCATAGTTTTTAATGCGTTTTTGGTTATTTTGTAGATTATGGAGCTTTCACCGAAAACGTAGCAAAACAGGCCTTTTTATAGCATTCTTGGTGATTTCCCGAGCCGAGCCGGACCAGAAACCGAGGCGGAGTCGACCCGGGACCACACTCCCAACCTTTGGTGCCAATTAGTGAAGTAACGCATGCTACGACCCTCGGATCGAGCGTTACATACTTCGGAAAGAAGGAAGAACAAAGGGAATGGAAGCCGAAGCGTAGCCCCCGCCACGAATGGCGTAGCACCCGCTACGCCCAGAGCGCATTGGAAGTCGAGTGTGACCGTAGCCACGGTCATGGCTTCCGTAGCCACGGTGGTCGTATGCAGAGAGTCAGGATGTCCGAGAAATACCGTACCCACAGTGCCGCGAAGGAAAGAATCGCCCAGCATCTTTCGCTGGTCACGCTCACGATGGGGGTGGTCGCGCCCGCGATGAGGGTGGCATTTTTCGGCTTTCGAATGCTGCGTTTTGGCCAACTGTTGTGACTTGTTTAAATAGCTCTTTTGCTGCGATTTTGAGGGAGTTCGATTGGGTAGGCATCTAGGATAGACCTAGACAATTTCCAACTTGTAATTATGAGTTTTAAAGGGAGATTAGTGAGAGATTAATATAGGGTTTTGGAGATTTGTGTTTGTTATTGAAGATTTGGGGATTCAAACAATTGAAAGATTGTTGGATCATCATTTATTGCTTTCTCTTGTTAATCTACAGCATCTTGATAAGTATTCTCTTCCCTTAACTCTTTTATTAATTACTTTACTAATTACTTTGCTTGTTCTTGATTTCTTTACTTGCTATTTCATTGTTCTTGCTTGTTAATGGTTGTTTGATGTTAGAAATCATGTTTAGGGTTGGATTGGATGTTGGTTGCATAGTTAGTGTCATGATTAGTGGCTAGAAACCCTATGGGTTAGGGGGTAATTAAGGGTGTGAATGGGTGGTTAGGTTTGGGTTAGCAATTTTAGTGAGTAATTAGTTAGGAAATCAATTTCCCAATCCTATCCTTCCCTCAAGTGGGATGTGTTTGGGTGTGAAAGCATCCCGAATACATACAACACTTGTTGGAAGGTAGGAATTAGGATAGTTAGTATTCTAGTTCACGAAAGCGAATAGAAACTAATTAGGAAATTCCGTTCCTTGAACTCCCCCGGGTCTATCGATGAACTTTAGGGAAGTTAATTCGGACTATCCTTGAAAGAGGAAGCCCGGTGGGTATTTTCTAACGGAGTTACCATTTGATTTCCCCTTCTCGTTACTCTCTTGTTGCAAAACCCATTTCCTCATCCCCGTTTGCATCCCGAAAAGCCTCCGAAGCCCATTTTCCATTCCTTCACCGACCTTAACTTTATTTCTTGCCTTGTGATCCCTTCAAACCGATATCCTTACCTTAGCGATCTCATCCCGACCATTGACTTAGTTTCTATGACCAAGGCTGCCAGCTCCCTCAGAGAGAACGACAATACCGAGGTCTTACAAACCACGTTACACAAAATGGCGCCGTTGCCGGGGAGCCAGCGCCCCTAGTTTTAGTTTCTTAGTTTTTGGTTATTTGAGATTGCTTTCACGCTAGAAATTTGTTTGTGCTAATCCCAATGAATTTGATACTTTTATTGGTTCTTCTTGGTGCATGTAGGTACGCCCTAATGTTCTATCGAGCATCGTAGGAGGCTTCAAGTCCTAATGGGTCAAGTCCAAGCTGATTCACACCGTACCCTTCTATCATACGCCGTTCCATCATCGGGAACGGGAGGGAACCCTATCATCTTACCACCATTACCACCCGACGCGGTATTTGAGTTCAAGCCGTGTCTTCTTGATGTTTTTGAAAACATCCCGAATACATCCAACACTTGTTGGAAGGTAGGATTTAGGATAGTTAGTATTCTAGTTCGCGAAAGCAAATAGAAACTAATTAGGAAATTCTGTTCCTTGAACTCCCCCGGGTCTGTCGATGGACTTTGGGGAAGTTAATCCGGACTATCCTTGAAAGAGGAAGCCCGGTGGGTATTTCCTAACCGAGTTACCATTTGATTTCCCCTTCTCGTTACTCTCTTTTTGCAAAACCCATTTCCTCATCCCCGTCTGCATCCCGAAAAGCCTCCGAAGCCCATTTTCCATTCCTTGACCGACCTTAGCTTTGTTTCTTGCGTTGTGAACCCTTCAAACCGATACCCTTACTTTAGCAATCTCATCCCGACCATTGACTTAGTTTCTATGACAAAGGCCGCCAGCTCCCTGAGAGAGAACGACAATACCGAGGTCTTACAAACCACATTACACAAAATGGCGCCGTTGCCGGGAAGCCAGTGCCCCTAGTTTTAGTTTCTTAGTTTTTGGTTATTTGAGATTGCTTTCATGCTAGAAATTAGTTTATGCTAATCCCAATGAATTTGATGCTTCTATTGGTAATTCTTGGTGCATGTAGGTACACCCTAATGTTCTATCAAGCATCGTAGGAGGCTTCAAGTCATAATGGGTGAAGTCCAAGCTGATTCACACCGTACCCTTCTATCATACATCGTTCCATCATCGGGTACGGGAGGCAACCAAATCATCTTACCACCATTACCACCTGATGCGGTATTTGAGTTCAAGCCGTGTCTTCTTGAAGTTTTTGAAAACATCCCGAATACATCCAACACTTGTTGGAAGGTAGGATTTAGGATAATTAGTATTCTAGTTCGCGAAAGCGAATAGAAACTAATTAGGAAATTCCGTTTCTTGAACTCCCCGGGTCTGTTGATGGACTTTGGGGAAGTTAATCCGGAATATCCTTGAAAGAGGAAGCCCGGTGGGTATTTTCTAACGGAGTTACCATTTGATTTCCCCTTCTCGTTACTCTCTTGTTGCAAAACCCATTTCTTCATCCCCATTTGCATCCCGAAAGGCCTCTGAAGCCCATTTTCCATTCATTGACCGACCTTAGCTTTGTTTCTTGCATGGTGATCCCTTCAAACCGATATCCTTACCTTAGCAATCTCATCCCGACCATTAACTTAGTTTCTATGACCAAGGCCGCCAGCTCCCTGAGAGAGAATGACAATACCGAGGTCTTACAAACCACGTTACATCGACCTCCTCCCTCTACCTTTGGAGGCAAGGGCGAGTTTTGAGGCAAGCAAGAAGGCCGCCGAGATTCAAAAACAAAATCGCCAGATCCGGGAGAAGATCGAGAGAACTAATGAGCTCTACAAGTCCCGAGTTAACAAACACCACCGGAACATCACTTTCAAACCCGGGGACTTGGATTGGCTCCATCTAAGGAAGGAACGATTCCCTTCACGGAGGAAAAGCAAACTTATGCCAAGAAGCGAAGGGTCGTTCAAGGTGTTAGAGAAAATAAATCATAATGCTTGCAAGCTCGATCTCCAGGGAGACATGGGGGTCTCCTCCACGTTCAACATTGGCGATCTTTAACCCTATATCGAGGATGTTGAACCCAATGCGGATTTGAGGGCAAATTCTCTTCAAGAAGGGGAGGATGAAGAGTCCTGGATTCCGTTTTCGTCCCTCGTAACATATACCAAGCGAGCCACCTCAACCACGGTGAATCTCAAGGTGCAATTCCTAGTGAAGACCGGAAACGCAAGAGTAGTCTCGGTCATCCATTGGATGGGAACCGAGACCTTCTAAGGAGGCTGCTTATGCCCCGACCCCAGAGGCCTGAGGTCGTACCGTCCCGAGATGGTGAACAATACCATGACAGGGTCCGGGTTACTTATGGAACAAAAACAAGCCCATGCTGATTTTTTGGACATGCCTTAGTCACGCCCGAGAGCCGCCCAGTCGCGCCCGTGACAGTCGATGTCACGCCCGTGATTACCAGCTGGCCAAGGTTGTCGCGCCCGCGACGTAGTTGGTCGCGCCCGCGACATTATCGTTACTGCTGCCGCTGTCGCCGCCCAGTGGCCTATCGCGCCCGCGACAATCCCGTTTTCTGCCAAATTTTGCCTCCCAAAATGACTGTGTTTTGGCGTGCCCCCTTTTTGTATAAATACTTGTGCCTTCATTTTTCTGGGAAGTTTTTTGAATGATTTGAATGCTATTGTAAGAGAGCCCTCCATGCCTCTCCTTCAAAATTCTTGTTGCTTTATCCAATCATTATTTCGTGGTGTTCAAGTCATTTCTTTAGTGATTAATGGTGGTTTAGCCTAATTTGTCATGGTGGAATGTTAGGCCAAGGTTGTGGACTCTTCTAGCCAAGGTCATATGCAAACCTTATCGTGCCCAAGCTTCGTTTCCTTTGATTTTCTTTCGAAAACTCAAGCATCATTCATCCCACCACGACGGTAACGCTTTAGATTGGTAAGCGTGAGAGGGTGTTTAATTGTATTTGTAACCCTAGCGCTAACCCTGTTTGTTTCTTTTTCTTCTTTTTCCTTTTTATATTGACAGACCTAAAACGTATAGGTGTTTGTGTACCGCAAGTGTACGGGTCTGTGTAGTAGTAAAATATTGTTTTCTCTCAGGGATTTGCGTTCAACCACGCATTGAACTAGTTCGCTACAAAGAATGCTAGGTCAATCCAAGGGTTGTGGTAAGGTTTTCTAAAACTAAACTAAGAAAGCAGGAATTTTTAGGGTCTAACCAATTAATTAAAAGCATTCAGGGGAGTCCATTCTAGTCAATCAATCAAATTATCAACAGTTCCGGTGCAGGTCACAAGATAATTCGAGGTCTATAATCTTTCTAGGCCTTATCACTTCGATCTTTCGATTCGGAGTGAGTTATAGTGATTAAACTAAACATTATTTCTAACTATTTAATCCAATCAAAGATAAAGAACAGATTATAATTTGACCCTGGACAAGAATCATTATGTCTAACTATTTTCTAAACCTATTCAATCTACGTCTTCCAATTCATGACTCAAACTGTCGTTCTGTTGTCGAGAATCTAATACCAAGTAAAAGACTCAACCTGTCGTCATGTTGCCAAATTACCGTGACATACAATACACGTAGCTTAAACAAATAAAAGGATAACCTAACACCGATATTGTATTCAAACTCAATCAAAAGACATCGAGTTTATCCCCCAAACATGGGAAATTAGCTACTCATACTCATGAAAGTAAACATTGCAAAAACTGAATAATAACAAAGAAACATGGGAATAAAATAGAAATAAGCGTGTTCGAATTTGCGGAATCGATCTCTTCGTGTCACCCGAATCGATCTCTTTCATATTCTTCGATCACAATCAACAATCTAAACTAATAACAATGTTTGTGAATGAAAAGAAACTATCTACAATCTACCCTAAAAGCTCTCTCAAACAATCGTCTAAAACTATGACTAAAAGAGAATAAAATTATGCTCTCCAAAACTGCTCCCCAAAACGGTGGACTTAAATCCCTTTTATAGTACCGGATTAGGGCACAACGCTTGCTGCGTTTAGTTCAAAAGAAAGATTTCTCCGTCTCTGCGCTGGCAGCGCCCAAAATGCACCGGTAGCGATTTTTCTCCCTCGAATCCTCGGTTATCAAAGTCTCTGGACAAGGCGCTGGCTACGTTTTGAGAAAGCTGGCTGCGCCTTGTTGCTCCGTCTTAGCTGGGTTGGGTCGTGGCACATTTGGGCCGCTTTTTCTTCTTTCTTATCTTCTTCTTCAACTCTTTTTTTTATTTTCTTTGATTTTTCCATTTTTTCCTTCAACTTTTCATGCTTTTTGATATAATTTCATTGATTCCTGCAAAACACACCAATCTTGCGAACAAGTGCATAAATCACAGAAATTGACATAAAAATACGGGATTTCGGATATAAAAAGCGCGCATGAAATAAACGTGTTTTGAGCCCTAAAAACTCAATATAAAAACGACTTATCAAATCCCCCCATGCTTAGCTCTTGCTTGTTGTGGACATTTTTCCTCGCCGTTCGGGCTTCCGAACGTCCACGTTTGGATTGGGGTGTGATTTGGTGATTTGTGCTGGGGTTTAACCTTTGAAAACCTTTAAGGAATGGATCATATATTTCATGAATAATATTTTGTAAAATCACTTTCCCTTTACTTATGCATTTTATGAGTTATCGAATTAAACCTTTAAGAGTGAACATCCGCTTATTCCAAACTCTTCTAAATTTAACCCAATTTGCTCATTTAAATGTTGGGCTCGGAAGAGAGTGATTTATGCAACCATTATTTAGAAATATAAGGAAAAAAACCCTAAAGTTACATCGATACGTTGTAAAACCATGTTAACCATAGTTTAAGGGAAAAGCCAAGACAAAACCAAACGAAAAAGAAAGAAAGACTCCGCCTGCAAAACCTAAGAATAGATCCGGGGGTAAGGCTACGAACTCGAAAAGTAAACTTTAAGAGTTCGTCTCTCACAAAAGGAAAGACTCTACTAAAAGTTTAAGAATGCGCTTTCCATAAAGCTTGGAATGGAAATGAAGAAATACTTTATAGAATTACTTCATTGAATCATGCAACAAGAATGAAATACACATAATAATAGAAGATACAAAATACACAATTATTTACAAGAAAATGACTTAAAGCTTACATTGTAACCTCGTTGGAGAAAGCCTTGCCTAGTCTTTAGATGCTTGATGAATCCTCCTTGATGCCTCCCCTCCAAGTGCCAAGATAATGATAGAAAGGATGGTAAAAGATGATAAGAAATTGGGATGAGAAGAGGGTATAAAAAGGCTTTTTTTGTGGGGTTTTTGAGTAGTAGAAAGGTAGGGTTTTTGTGAAGTTTTGTGAGGTTTATGGAGGGATGATGAAAGGTAACATCAAAATGTGGATGAGGAGTTTAAGAGGATGAAGAAATGAAGAGAATGGTGGTAAGAATATGGTAGACATTAGAGATGATGAAAAGGCTCTTTTGTGGCTTTTTAGTGGTGTTTTGGGTGGTATTAGGATAGACTTTTATGGTTTCTATGTAAGAATGGATAGGATGAGGGTTTAGAGACTTAAGGAAGGATAGAATAGGAGATTATGGAGGTAAGGAAGTGGTGGAAAGGTGATAGAAGAGATGGTAGAATGATGATAGTAGAATATAGATTAGAAAGATGAGAGGAATGAGAGAAGGGATGAATGAAAGTGTAGTAGGAGAAAATGGGTGAATGATTGAGTGAGTTTGGCCTTGAGAGGAGGGTGGTATTTATAAGCTAAGAGAAGAAGAGGTAGAGGACATACATTCATGCACATACATGTACATGCATTCACGTAGTCAAGCTGGCACAGAAGGCCAGGCAGCTAGGGGGGATGAGCTACTGTGGACGGTGGCACGTGGTTAATTAACCATGTGTGTACGGAGCTATGGAGGCCGACTAGCCTACAGGCTAGGGGGAGGTTCCTGCTATCATCCACGCACCCATCGACGGTGTTGTGTGAACTCACCCACCTCGGGAAGTGGTTGTTCACACTGGACGGAGATAACCTTTGTTGTGAGCTAATGTGAGGTATTTTTTGAGTGTTTTTGTGAGGTTTCGATCCTGCAACCTCTGGCACTTGCTCTTACAGCGTACATGGCTTGGCTTCCCTTTTTTTCTAATTGTTAATTTCCTAACTAAAAAATACATATAAAAAGAAATAATAAAAATTACATTAAAAGTGTATGAAAGACTATGCTAAAATCTAGTGTATCAACCGACTTCTCCTTCTTTATTTCTGCTTCGTATATATAGATATGTTATATATTTATGTGCCAAAATCCGGTGTCTACAGATAGCCCCCACTTTAATTGAGTCCGAGGATAGGACGAAGATCAAAGTAAACTTGATTTGATGGACACCGATTTGGATTTGACTTCGGAATGCAAAGACTTGAGATATGACTTTGGAGTGCAAAGCCTGTGATGATGCTTGGAAGCTGAGTCCTGCATCGCGGTTTTGGGCAGCATGAGCCTTTGTCGGGGATGATCTTGAGCAAGTATGATGCTCTACTTGAAGTGATCTTGGACATCTGATGACATCCTACTCGGAAAGATCTTGGGCGCTGAAGGGGTCCTACTTGAAGGTGTGGGATGACACCTGGAGGCTAAGTCTTGTGTATCGGTTGGCGAACTTGCGCCGATAGGTGATCTCAGGCGAGAATGCCGCCTTACTTGTTGGAGAGATTTCATCGAACGCGATGCCGATGGCTCTTGGGGTTTGATGTTGATTTTATATTCTTTCCCAGTGTCGATTCCAGTCTTTCCCGGTGTCGTTTTCAGTCTTTCCAAGTGTCAATGTTGATGATTGTTGGCATGTTCAATGCCGAAGGACTTCATCGATCGCGATGTCGATGGCTTCGGAGTCGAGACTTCATCGGGCGTGTTGCCGATGGCTCGAGGATTGGGACTGCATCGAAACTCTGCCGATGGCCCTGGTTGTTGAGACTTTCACCGAAACTATGTCGGTGGCTCTGATGCTGATGGGGACTTACGCCGATTGGCGACCCTGTTTTTGGTCTTTTTGATGATGACGATGATAGTAATGACAAACTGGACGCGATGCCAGATGCCGAGACAAATCAGACGCAAGGCTGGAAGCCGTTGACGATGATGATGATGATAGTGATGATGATGATGGTGATGAAGATGATGATGATGACAAACTGGACGTGAGGCCAGATGCCAGACTAACCAGACGCGAGGCTGGAAGCCAACCAACCAGACGCAACGCTGGAGGCTAAAGGGAAACCACCGAAATTCTGCCAATGGATCTGATGTTGAGATTTCACTGTTCTCAATGCCAGTGGCTCTGTTGCCGATGGGGACTTACGCCGATTGGCTACCCTGTTTTTGGATTTTCTGATGATGATGATGGCATTTTTGATGCCGATAAGACTTCACTGGACGCGATGCTAGTGAGACTTCATGGAACTCGATGTCGACGACTCTTATTGTTGAGACTGTACTGAACTCTACCGGTGGCTATGATTTTGGTTTTCAGTGGCAATTCAATGCCTGGAGACTTCATCGAACGTGATGCCGATGTCTCTTATTTTCCTCAGATTATGTCAGTATGATCAATGGGAAAATGCTCTTATTTGGGGACTCGACGCTCCAGTCTTAAGAAGACCACCCCTCCTTATTGGGATCACTTAGCCGTGCTCCTCCTTGCAAATGTGCAAGTTTGAGCCCTTCGAAACAAGCATGGAGAAAAGGCAAAGGCTCCTTCTTTCCCTAGGCCAGCCGGACACTAGAGAAAAGAGAGGAATCTCTGCATTCACTCGAGCCCTTGGCTATAAGCATGGAGAAAAGACAAAGGCTCATTCTTTCCCTAGGCCTGCCAGACACTAGAGAGAAGAGAGGAATCTTTGCATTCGCTCCAGCTTTTGCGGGCCATGCAAGACACAGATCTGGTCAAAATTATTGTAGATAGCCCCAAGGCTGATCAGAATTGAGGCTAGGCAAATGAGGGCATGACACATGGCTGTGTGAACCGAGCTCTAGTGCTTATCAATTGGAGCTTCTTCTTGGCCTTCTTCTTATTTTCTGGATTTTCTTCTTTTTTGTTTGTATTTTTGGCTTTTATTGAAAAGTGATGGCTTGTCTCTGTCTCTCATACCTCAGTATGCTTTACTTCTTCTATAAGCTTATTTTTATAGCATGTTGTTGTTGAAACGACTAGCATGCTACTGCTTGTTTAAGCACTTTAAGTTGAATTTAAAGTAGGTGATACTTCAAATTTTGCTTCAAACGTATAGATGCCAACATCTTCTTTGCTCATGGTTGCATGAGTCTGGAATTCCACTAGGGGAACATGGATTCTTGAATTTCGCCCGGTTACTGATCCGCAATAGTCATTTGTGAAGATTCGGTCCTTCGTGTTGGACAGGTGCCATTCGTGTTTGGCTAAAGAGGATGTTGTCCTTCGTGTCGGACAATTGCCATTCATGTCTGGCTGATGATGAAGATTTTGTCCTTCGTATCGGACAGTTGCCATTCGTGTCTGGAAAATGATGAGTCTGTCCTTCGTGTCGGACAATCACCATTCGTGTTTGGCGAAGGAAGATGAATTTTGTCCTTCGTGTCGGACAATCGCCATTCTTATCTAGCGGATGATGAAGATTCTGTCCTTCGTGTCAGACAGTCGATTTATGACTTGATTGGATGCTAGCTTAACTTGCTAGAGTTGGATTACAGGTTGCTCCAATCTTGCTCTTAGTGATAAGAAATCATGTTGACCGCTCTGAATGAGATGGCCTACGGGCTTAACCAGCCCCCAGTGTTGCGTTCTAGAGAAGCAGTGTGGCGCTTCTTTGCTTTTTTTTTTTTTGACACAAGTATTTATGCACTTATGCACTTACGATGACTATGGACTTTATGCATGACAGACTGACTCTATGCAGGATAAACTTAACTCAATGTCACTCTGACACAACTGATGGATGCAATGCAAACCTATTATGCTAAGACACGACACACACATGACGCTTTATGATTCTAAACATGCAATTCTATATGCATGTAACCCCCCGACTCTTTATTTAGACAATGACTTTCTAGGAAAATGCTTTTCTAAGATAATGTTTTTCTAGGATAATGACTCTTTTTTTTAAAAAAAAAAATGGTTTCCTAAGACAATGACTTCCTAAGGATCAAGGCCACTTGTGGGAAATTTCAGGAAAATTCAGGGTGAGTCACATTTTGGTACAGGGGACAAATAATAATGGCGGAGGTGCGAGGCCTGAAGGATGTTCTTCTTGAATGCTCATGCAGATGACCTTGATTGCTTGCAAATCTATGATAATGTCCAGAAAGCCTCCGGTTTGATGTAGGCTCTTAATGACATTGTCGTGCTTTGGAGGACACATTAAGGTTTGCAAGCCCCCAGTTTAATGTAGACTATGGATGACGTTGTCCTGGTTTAGAGGCACTTTGGAGATTTGCAAGCCCCCATCTTGATGTGGATTGACGACATGATGCATGGAGATCTTGGAATAGGAGGCATTACTTCCTATGTTGTTGTGATGGAAGTATGTCCCTAGTTGTGAGTCACAATCTCTTCTTTTGCCTAACTTGCCCAAAAGTTTTTCAAGTTAGCCTCTCATTCTCCTTTTCTTTCTTTTCTTTTCTTTTTTTTTCTTTTCTTTTCTTTTCTTTTCTTCTCTTTTTTTTGTTTCTTTTTGTTTCTTTTTTTTTTTCTTTTTTTTCTTCGAGACCACTATTAGGACATCAGAATGAAGATTCAGGACCTTGTAGATTATAGAGTAGGTATCCCTCTCAGAAACTATCTCCGGTGATTGTCTTGAATGATGTCACAAAGGTAGGGCGAGTCCTCAGTTTAGAATAGCTTGTTTCTGAGTCTCTTCATGATCATGTAGTTGCTAGTTAGCCGTCGATCTGATGTGGACGACTTTTGCTCTTGTTGAGAAGTTAGCCGCACTCAGGTATGCTGAGAGTGGGCATTAAGAACAGAACCTCATACTTGCAATAATGATCGAGCTGAAAAGTTCTCAACGGGTGAGATGAGATGAAAAGGCTAAAAAGGTTGGTTAGAAAGTGTTAGGTGAAAGAGATTATGGGAGAGGTATTATTAATGAATGAGATGTGGAGACACTTAAGAATGAACGTGCCTTAAAAAGGAAGGAGAGATGGTCAAATGGGATAAACATCATCTCTTGGGAAAAGGTTGGAACATGGGGATAAAGAGACACTTAAGGATGATGGTGTCTTGAAAGGGTGAAGAGATGATCAAATAGGGTAGACATCATCTCTTGGGAAAAGGATTGGAACATGGGGATAGAATGATGTCCAAGTCTCATGAAAGAAAAGAAAAAAAGTGATAGAATCCAGGGTTTTCTCTCCTTTTGCCTAGCCCGCCCAAGTGGGTTTTCGGACTAGCTTTTTATTCTCTCTTTTTTATTCTCTCAAGGACCAGTTTATTCAACGACAACACTCTCTAAAGTGAAAAGGTATTGGGTCGGGCCTCGAAGAGGTTTTCCTACATATCCAAGGTGGAATCAGGCCAATCGTAGTTCTTTAAGCGCAACTTTGATGGGTAATTCCTCGAGGAAGGCATAATGGCTCAAAAGATGATTATGAAGGCATGTTATGGATAGTTATGAAGGCGTATGAATGTTATTGGAGCCTGAAAGGTATGATGAGGTATATGGATGATGAGGTAAAGGTTTAGGAAGGGATTATTTCTTTGGTGTGCATGACCCTTTACTTCAACCTTTTAGTTTCTTATTCTCCCCTCTTTTCTTCTTCTATTTTGTTTCCTTTTTTTTTTTGCTTTCCTCCATTTCCTTCTCTTTTTTTCCTTTTGCTTTCTCTCATTTTTTTTTCTTTTTTTCTTTTTGCTCTCTTTTATTTCTTGCTTTCACCCTCTTTTTTTTGCTTTCACTTTTTCGAACTTCTTCTTCTTCATGGATTGCCTCCTATTCTCCTTGGTCATAGCACACCTTTTGGGTTTGGTTTAATGAATGAAAGGGTTTTGAAGAGGGTTAAGGTTTGATGGAAAAGGGTAGAAATGTAAATGATAGGTAGTAAACGGTAGGTCGAGATTGGATGAAAAGACAAGGGTAATGTGGTTGGTGAAATGAAAGTGAGGCGGAAGCCCCCTGTCCTCGGCACATTTGGTTAAGCTGCGACATTTCTAATGAGGAGTGTTCACTTTAGAGAGATTACGGGAATTTATCTTTCCTGATGACATTCTCTCCTTCTACTCAGCCTACTGGATGAGGGTACAGGCTGACTTCTCTTATCAATTTTATTCTCTCCTTTTGCCCGATTTTCCTCAATGAGGTTTCCAAACCGGCCACTCTATAGTTTTTCACTCTGTTTTTTTTTATGCCACTCTTTTTTTTTTCTTTGAATTTCTCTTTTCCTCTCTAACCCTGGATTCAAGAAGATGAAAGGATGGGAATGAGGTATATGACAAAGATGGGAAAATAAAAGAAGGTGAATTTGTCAGACTTGGTTTATGAGGATGGCAGATGGATAAGAGAACTTTTCAACTCAAGTCAAAAGTACAAGCATGAAATTCTATTTCAATAAATAGCCACAAGATCAACCGAATAGAAGAAATGTATTAAGAACTAACTCTTAACTCTAACAGATTTCAGAAATGAAATGCTTGACAACATAGGGTGTAGCTAACTCTGAAGCTCCCTTGATGATGTGCCCTCCCTGTCTTCGTCTGGGGAATCCATGTTTCTATCTGGCCATTTGTGCTGCTTTTGGCAGAAGCAGTTTCTTCCTGAATGGATCATGTCCACAATCTTGTTCTTCAAAGTCTAACAATTCTCCGTATCGTGTCCCTGGGACCTATGGTGATTAGCAGAATTTCATGCCATCCCAAAATTCCCTTTATTGCTGGTTCGAGCCTTGACCCTGACACTGGATAAATGAAGAAAAACCCATCCCAATGCATGCATGACCTAAATGATCTATATGGACTTCCTAGAAATGAAAAATGCTTATATGCTGACTCGAGAGAGACTCACCCAGGACATGAGTTTGAATATGCAAATTGACCTACATCGGACTTCCAAGGATGCAAGACTTCTAAATGCTGACTTAAGGAAAAGACTTACCCACAACATGGGTCTATATGTCCTAAAATCTATATAAGACATCCTAAAATGCAAATGCCTATATGTTGACCTTTAAAGACTAACCTATGACATGGGTTTACACTAAACTTCTTAAAAAAGACAGATATTTACATGATGACTCTAGACACAGACACACCCACAACATGGGTTTACAATGAACTTTCTAAAGAAAAGACAAACACACAATGATTTGAAAGAAGAACTTATCTATTACTTAAACCCTATATGAGATTTTCTAAGGAATGAAGACACTTACCTGCTGACTCAGAAACGACCTAACGACATAAAGACCCATTTATGATTTACATGACCTAAACCTTATATGAGGCTTCTTAAAGAATAAAAGACACTTACACAATGACTCTAAAACAAAGACTTACTCATGACCTGGGTATACATGGAACTTTCTAAAAATGACAGACGCATATTGACTCAAGAAAAGACTCGCCTATGACCTGGACCTTGTATGAAAACTTTCTAAAGAATGCAAGACACTTTCATGCAGACACTAACACAAAAACTCATCCTAGACCTAGGTTTACATTTGCAAGACACATATTGATTCTAAAACAAAGACTCACCCAGGACATAGGTTCACACAAGAATCTAAAAGAAAACACATAGGTTGACTCAAGAAAAGACTCACATATGACACGACCTTGTACGCAACATCTTAAAGACTGAAAGACATTTACACACTAACTCTAAAAGACTCACCCATGACTTAGGTATACTAGACTTCCTAAAACTGAAAGATACATGTTGAATCAAGAAAAGACTCACCTATGACTTGGGCCTACTAGACCATACATTATATCTCTTATCGTGTAGGACACCTATATACTGACTCAGGAAATGACTCAACCATGACACAAATTTACGTGTTCTAACTTCTATATGACTCTAAACAACAACCCTTTTACAACGAGAGCATTATAAAGGCCCGGATAAAGTCAAACATAGCGAGTTGACATAAGTTGGAAAGCACAAGTGAGTGTTGCTCAATTCGAATGGGCTTAAACCACAAGCCGATCGTTTCAAGGAGAATCCATCACTTGAACTAACAAACTTGTATTAACTCAAGCTAAATTGGCTATTATGCGGACTAGAATAATGCTCGACACACTAACAGACTGACTTTTATTTACACACTCTTTTTTGTTTAAGACCCAACATATTTATTTATTTAACTCGAGGAAAGTGGATGTCATAAAAGACCAAATAAAGCCATCAAAAGGTGAGTTGAAACAGTCTTATAAACTCAATTATTAAATCCACCATGGATGGGTTTAACAACAGGCCGACCATGGATTTAATTTTTACACTTAATAATCAAATTTATAAAGTTATTTTCTCAAACATTGTGTCTAAAACTGGCTAGAACAACACACACTAACTTTGTTTTATTATTAATCATTTTCTTTGGACCCAAAATAAAAGAATACTGAGAAGGGCCGAATAAAACCATCAAAGGTGAGTTAAAATGAATCGATAATCAAGGCCAATTAACCTTTAAAACGTATGGGCCTCACAACCAGGCCGACCATAAAATTTAAGGTTAATTAATCGAGTTTATAAATTCATTTCTTTTCGAACACAATGATTATCACGGGGACTAAAACAGTATCTCAAAATTAGTTCCGACTCTAACGAAGACACAACAAAACACATATTTACACTTAACAAAGACTCAAAACACGTGTTAATAAAAACCCAAGAAATAATGAGACACGTATTTACACCTAACAGAGACTCAACAAACTCAAAACTCTTGTTTACACAAACACCTACACACATATACACTTGCACAAACATATACACATGCACATGCACAGGCACACACACAAACGTATACACAAACACGCATGCACAGACACACACACATACATAGACACATGCACAAACACATACACATGCACATGTACATACGCACACACATGCACAAACACATACACATCCACATGCACAGACGCACACGCATGCACAAACACATACACATGCACATGCACACACATAGTCTACAACACACCTTATCTACTTCATACGGACCTAACTCTATATGGACCCTAAGGACAACTGATCATTATAAAGGACCGAATAAAGCCAAGCATGGCGAATTAGAATTAAATAAGGAATTACGAGTCAGTGTTTCTCAATTCGGTTAGGCCCCATCCACAGGTCGGCCGTTTTAAGGAGATCGAATCTGTAACTCGGAAAATTATCAATCCAACTCAAGCCATACCGACTATTACGCGGGCTAAAATAATGATCAACAGGACTGACAATCTACTCTTTCTATATATTTTTTATTCTATTTGTTTAGGAAAGTGGATATCATAAAGGACTGGATAAAACCAATAACAGGCGAGTTGTAATTAGTTTATGGACTCAATTATCAAATCCAATATGGTTGGGCCTAACCACGGGCTGGCCGTAAGTATAATGGATTCAATAATTAATTCGATAAATTAATTTACTCGAGGTTGGTGATTGTTATTCAGTCTAATACTTTATCCACTAACTTTGTTTGATTTATTAGTAAGATTTTTGGACCTAAGGACAACTAATCATTACAAGAGGCCGAATAAAGTCAAGCATGGCGAATCAAGCCTAAGTCAAGGAGCACAAATTAGTGTTTTTCAATTCGGATGGGCCCCATCCACAGGCCGACCGTTTTAAGGAGAATCCGTGATTTGGGCTACCGACTCAGACTTAATTCGAGCCATGTTGACTGCCATGCGGACTAAAATAATGATTGACAGGACCTACGAACCTTCTTTCTCCTCCGTTTTTTATTTATTTAATTACCGAAAAACATGTATCATAAAGGACTGGATAAAACCAACAACGGGCGAGTTATAATTGATGTATGGACTTAATTACCAAATCCGATATGGTTGGGCGTAACCACGGGCCGGCCATAAGTGTGATAGATTCGATATTTAACTCGATAAATTAATTTACTTTAGCCCGGTGATTATTATGCAGTCTAAGACTTTACCCACTAACTTTGTTTTAACTTTTAATCAGGTTTATTGGACCTTCGTTAAGAAGATGTCGCAAAGGGTCATATAGAATCATCAAATGCGAGTTGAGCTTACTTTATGGACCAAGATAATTAACCTTTATAGATAAATGGGCTCAACCACTGGGTGAACCATAATTTTGAGGTTAATTAACTTAGTTGTAAATATGACTCTTCTCAGCCCAATGACTACTATACGGACTAGAACAACACTCCTAAACTTGGGCCGACACTTTACAATGAAATTAAACACTTAGCACATAGCATACATATGAACAAAGGGTATCCTAAACCAAGGCTCTATGTACAAAAGGGTTTATTGGCTGGATAAGGCTTAGCGGCTCATGTACTCGCCCCGGTGCCTTCACTACTAGAATTTTCTTCATTTGCGAAGGGCAATCCCGTCAGAAAAGGGGGGAAAACCCGTCGTAAAAGGCTATTTACGACGGGGGTGACACCCGTCACAAGCCGTCGTAAATGCCTTGGCCGTAAATGATCTTTTACGACCATCCCGTCGTAAAAGCTTCGAACTCATCTACGACGGGACAAAAATCCCGTCGTAAATAGTGGCAGTATTTACGACCGGATTTTTGTTCCGTCGTAAATAGTGTCAGTATTTAGGACGGGATTTTTGTCCCATACTTAAAAAATTTTCATTATTTACGACGGCAAATTTCATTATTTACGACGTGATTTTCTATCCGTCGTTATTTATATTGCCAACATTACCGACGGGTTTTTTTTACCCCATCTCAATTGGTCTCCATGTAGCCATTCATTATTTTCACCATTTACGACGGGATTTTTTTCCTGTCTGTAACATATTTTGATTTCTATCATTAATTACCCAAATAACATTTAATATTATCATATACTTCCCTGTCAAAATAAAAAACCAACACACACAAATAATAAAACATTCTCTATGTTAAAATTTATAGTACATATGAAAGTCTAAATCATAAGTCATTCATAAGACGGTAAATGTAACGTTTACAACGCCAAGTTTGCATTGTAACATACAAAACACATCCAAAAACCAAGACATCCAGTACCCCCAAAACATATCCTTTTAGCTGATGTACTTGATAATATCCATGAAGCCAATGCATCCAATACCCCAAAACACATCTTGTTAGTTGATGTACTTGATAATATCCACAAAATCAATGCCTTATGTACCCCAAAAAATATTGAAGATTGTACTCAGCAACCAAAATGTCCATATCTACTCTTCACATACCTGCAGATATTAGCTAATTAAGAACACTGGATAACAAAATAGAAGCAATCAGAAATAACTAATAAGTTATAGATCAAGTCTAATGGAATCCACCCTCCAAACCATTTCCTATTGTTGACACAAAATGGTACATATTCACTACTAGGTGAACAGAACAGAAAAAGCTACTCATTTTTTTTATAGGAAGAAAAGCTACTCCTTTTTCTCACAATACAAAAAATCTGATGACAAGAAAAAGATACTTATGGGCCAATTCCAAATGTATGGTACAAGTAATGAAGATCCCTGCCTTTCAATGTCCCAAATTAAAGGTTGAAGTTGAAAATGTCAAGAGACTAAACAGTACTATGACTTTGGGACAAATAGAAATATTGGGTGCAGAAGCTAATAAAATTCATAGAGTTTCTTGACAAATTTAAGTTGACATCAAACAATCACAATCACAGCTGTCATGTTGAACCACATTGTCCAAGGAATTATAATGCAGAATATTAGTAACACAATCTTCAGCAGCATATATATAATAGCATTGTATTTATAATAATCCCAACAAGTAACGCTAAGCTCTTTGAAAAAATCAAGCCTATTGCAAATAAGTATTATGTCCGGCCTATTGCAAATGTGAGGAGTATACAAGGTGAGGACCCCCATCTCATTTGTCTTTCCTAGTGTAATTTATTAATTTCACACTTGACATTCGTTCCTATTCCAGTTCCACTTGACCCCATCAAAGAAAATTCATATAGAAACCAAAACCAACCCAACCCTGGAAATGACTTCCAAACAGAACACAACAGCCATGTCATTTGTCTTTCCTAGAGTAAAATCCCAGTTCCGTCTAATAATAGTCAATGACGACCAAAAATCCACCATGCAACAGACTGGGCAGTAGGCACACAAGACATAACACAACAGCAGGACAAGCCCAAAAGATGTGCAAAAACCACTTTAAACCTTACCAAATTATTCCAAATGATTTCCAAACAGATTTCAATCACACAAACTCACTTAAGCACACCCCAATTCAACCAAATATATACCATAATCAACCCAAACAGCCAATCAAACAGTAGCAAATAACTCCAACTCAATATAAAATTCACAGCCCTAAAAGAAGAGAGAAGTTGCACTTACCTAATTTATCACCAAAACACAAAAGCCGAGTTATGAAGATGGTGACCCGGTTGATTGGCTGTGACTAACAATGTTCTTTAGCTTCTGCATTTCATTGAAAAGTAATCCAATATTTTTTTGATGCTCTTCTTCACGACCCTCAACGTTTGCCAGTCGATCCTTCATCTCAGCAATCAGTTGGTTTTTTTGTTGAAGCTCGGCTCTTAATTCGGCCTTACTTGGTAGAGGCCTCCTAAAGTCTCGAGGTGTCACCCCTTCTCCGAAGCAAATGACGCGACCCTTTGTTTGAAGGCCAAAACATTTCTCCACTATATCAATAGCAGAAGCTGTCCGGTTCTTTTCAGATTCTTTCTGAATGTCATCCTATATTCAAAGTTCAATATACAAACTTAGATGCGTAAATGAAAATCCAATGCTTCGTTAAATCCAAAATTGTTAGAGAATGACAAAATTTAAATAATACATGTGTTGCTGCTGAGTCGTCGGTCAATGTACCATCCTTCCTTCTTCGTGTTCTTTTGAAGATATCGACAATGCTTGGTTGCTTCCCCTCTTTTCCCCCCTAATGTAAAGTTGTGAAAGACAATAAAAGAATACTTGAAAAAAAAATTCGAGTACAAAAATACCAAATCATCTCATGAAGAGGGTTGTACATATACCAGCTCGTCGTATATAATCTGCCGAATCGGCTTGCTACCGGTACGAGGAAGGTTGGTCAAGTTAGCTCTATTCTCAAAGTTTCTGACACTCTTTATCTACATTCCACACAATTTGATGAAGACCACTTCCCACAAACATAAAAAAGGGAAAGAAACAAAAGACTACACAATATTAAGTTGTCAAATTATTGGGTACGTACAATAAATTCCGGGTCTGTGTAATGCTCCATCACCAACCATTCCCAATCTTCTTTGAGTAAACCTTTAGGAATGTTGTCTGGTGCGAGTGCATCATCAAGAGTGGACACATTTTTCAAGTGTAGTTGACTCATTTCCCCGCGCCATTTGTTCCATGTAGTCCTAGCCTTACTCATGATGCTTTTACGATGCTTTTGAAGACCGCCTTCTCCTTCAAACTTGTCCTGTTACACATATATAATATGAACCCTAAACTCACATAATAATATAAACCATGACGAGTTATCACTAAAACATTTATTTATCATATTATAAGGAGATGTACGTAGAAAAGAATATTGGTCTCTTACCTCAATGGCTTTCCATAATTTATCTAAATCTGCAGAACGTATTTCACTCCAGCTACGCACTTTGATCGGTAGCATGTTTCGATCACGAACGAGTTTGCCGATATGCCTTGAAAGGGGGCATTGGTTGTCACCTACTGGACCATTATTATAGAAAGCTACTTCAAGTTTTTGCCCATGCTTAAGAGTTGCCACTTGCCGAACCTTATTCCTACCCCTTGGTTTGGAATTTCGTTTTCTTTTTCTTGTTTCACCATTATCACTACCACCATCTTGCATCACCTCTACACTCAATTTGAAGAGGGTGAGTCGCATTTTGTGCTCAAAGAAAATAAGAAATGACAAATTTTGAAAGAATGCAATAACTACATACAATTTGTGCTCAAAGGAAATAAGAAGGTCTGGATGCAAGTAGCAGGGAAAAACAGTAAGTATATGGACCCAGAAACAAATGATTATCAAACCTTCACTCCTATGCGAAGATTGATTAGCATCCTCGGTAGGTATTACTTGACCATCTCCATTCAAACAATGTTCCTCTGACCCATTCTAATGTCAAAAGAAAATAAGTAAACACATGGATTATCATTATAAAGGCATACAAAACAACCTAAATAATTAATGTTGAGGGAGAAACTTACCACATTCTCCTTGTGGATAGCATGTCCACCATTCACCTCTTGTGTCTTTTCCCCATTCTTTATCTTAAGAGGTTCTATAACATCACGTATCACCCTAGTTCACAATTATAAAAGCCTTATTATTTGTAGAACTTTCATGACAAAGTATTACACTCGAGAAGGCAAGTAAATCTTAATTACCATTCTGGAATTTCCATTTGTCCATCTCTATTGACACCATGTTTGTTCGACCCATTCTAATGCGAAAAAAAGTTAAGTACAAAGATGGTTATCGAAATATAAGCATACAAAGTCAACCCTACAATTCAACCAAATAAATTAATGGTAAGAGAAACACTTACAACATTTTTCTCATGGATATCATGTCCATTATTCTTTTCTTGTGACTTTTGGACATTACTTGCCTTAAGAGCTTTCTCATGTTGTGCATCTGTCACGGGAGACTTTTCCACTCCATTTCCCCCATCATGCGATTTTGAGTCCCCTACATTCATTGACTTTGTTGGCTTTAAGCCCAAGACTCGCCCTCGAGAGAGTGAACCAGGAGCCAGAAATCTCAATTTCGCTGAATATTTCCCTTGGGGTGCCATAGTCCCTATTTGGGGGGGGGGGGGACACAAAACATAAACCAAAACATCTTACCATATAAATTAGGATATAAAAAGCAACATCAACATATAAGGAAATGATACACAAACATATAAGAAAATGATAAACCAAAACATCCTACATAATGACATTCATATCAAAAGTAAAAAAAAGAAAATTACAAGAATGAGTACACAAGCCTAAACAATAACATCATAATTAAGTCGTGATACACAACCATAAGATTTTTGGAACTCATTTTCGCCTAGATCTTTTGGATTTTCTATCCAATGAAGATACATCAACAACATCTGCTTGAGCATCAACAGGAGGGCAAACATTTGTATATTCAAAGTCATCATTGGAGGCAGGTGTGCCAAGTTGGGTAGCAAATGAAGCATTCTCTTGATAAGCTTCATTATCGTCTTCATTTGTTTGACCCTCAACTCTATCGAGAGCTGGCTCATAGGAATCTCGAGGTTGCACCTTCACCACAACACGCCAACCCTTTTGACTAACATCATTCACATAGAAAACTTGTGATGATTGAGCTACTAGCACAAAAGGATCATTTATTTTGAGAAGGCGTTGAAAATTTACACTCACAAAGCCAAACTTGTCGACCTTAACTCCCCTTTTTGGATCTATATCCCACCAATTACACCAAAAGAATACAACCTCATTGCCCCCCGTGTACTCCAAAGTAAAGACCTCTTTGAGTACCCCATAGTAGTCTATATTAGCTCCTTCATCCCCATCATTACCAACCACTAAAACTCCACTGTTTTGGGTCTTTGTACCAGTATATCTATGTAGTGTATGAAATTTATAGCCATTAGTAATACAACCGCTATAACTCTTCACATATGGCGTAGGCCCTTGAGCCAATGATAATAGCTCCTTCCTATGGGGACATGCTCCTTTTTGGTCCAACTCCTCTACCTATATGATTACAAAGGAAAAATATATATTAGACATCAAGTAGTTCACACCAAAGGAAATGAAAACACTTTATATCAAGTAATTAATAACTCACTTTGACCTTAAACCACTTCACAAAGTGATCAATCTTTTCATCTGGGGTCATTTCCATCGAATCATGCTCCAACAGAAGATCATGTTCTCTAAGGAATTAAAAAACATTAGTATTTCCTTGTGATACGTATAATATGTATGAAATACATATAAAAGATGTAACTTACTCTATAAAAGGTAGAACTTCGGGGCAATTCATCAAAGCATACATGTGAGCTTGATCTTTTTCCCGCTCATCCATGTCCAACAGTTTCGGAGCTCCAAGTAGCCTACTAGGATGTGAAAAAATACTTAGAACTTTGTTATATTTTACACCACCATCATCATATCGCCCCAAATTCTTCTCATTGTCATGTAAATATCTTGCACAAACAGTCATACACTCATCTGCAACATTGCCTTCAACCATTGAACCCTCGGGACGTGCTTTATTGCGAACACGTGACTTTTGGTCATAAAAACTTTGCTCCCCAGAATACATCCAACGAAATGTTACAGGCCCACCTATAATAGCCTCATCTGCCAAGTGTATAGGTAAGTGTAGCATGACATTAAAACATGCCAAAGGAAACAACCTTTCTAACTTGCACAAAGTTAGTGGCATTTGGGCCTTGATCATTTCCAAGTCTTCAATCTTTAATGTCTTAGCACATAGGACATTGAAAAACATAGACATTTCAATGATTGCCTCACTAACTTCTTTAATGGGCATGCCTGTGCGAATGACTAAGGGAAGTAGTCTCTGGAGAAGAATGTGGTGATCATGACTCTTCAATCCTGAGATCTTACATTCTTTCACATTTACACACCTTGATATATTTGAGCAAAATCCATCTGGCACCTTTACTTCCTTTAGAAATTTGCACAACTCTTGTTTTTGCTTCAAGGATAATACATAAGGAGCTGGTGGTAACTCACGCTTGGTACCCTTTTGGCGAGGATGTAAGTCTGCCCTAATATTCAATGCTTGCAAATATAATCTAGATTTGTCATTATCTTTTGTCTTCCCCTTCATGTTCATCAAAGTTCCAACAAGGATATCAGACACGTTCCTCTCAATACGCATGACATCCAAATTATGCCTGAGCAAATTGGTTTCCCAATAAGGTAGCTCAAAAAAGATACTTCTCTTATTCCAATTATCCCCCCTCTTTTGATGGTCAATTTTTACCTTTACATGGGGAGCTTTGCTAAGGGGAATGCCCTTAAGATCGCGTACCTGTTCCTCCGCTTCCTTCCCTGATAGTGGCTTAGGAGGCCCTTCAGGCTCTACATCCCCAAACCAATCTTTCTTTTTACGCCAACTGTGATTTTCAGGCAAGAACCGTCTATGTCGCATATAGACTTCCTTAGCACTATGCTGTAATCTAAGAGAGTGAGTGTATTTGTGACAAACAGGACATGCAAGCTTTCCTTTCGTACTCCAGCCAGATAAAATTCCATAAGCTGGAAAGTCATTTATCGTCCACAGTAATGACACAAACAGCTTGAAATTTTGCCTCAAAGATGCATCATATGTCTTAACCCCTATCTCCCATAGCTCCTTCAATTCTTCTATCAAGGGTTGTAAGTAGACATCTATCGCATCGCCAGGACCCTCAGGGCCAGGAATGATTAGGGACAAGATAAAATTGTTCTGTTTCATGCAATTCCATGAAGCCACATTGTATGGAATAAGCATCACAGGCCAAACACTGTAAGGAGTCGATGTATTGGAGAATGGTTGAAACCCATCACTCATCAACCCAAGTCTCACATTACGTGGTTCTGAAGAAAAATCCGTGTGAAGCTCATCAAAATGTTTCCAAGCTTTTGAATCAGCAGGGTGTCTCATTACCCCATCTTTAGCACGTTCTTCATGATGCCACCTCATCTCAGATGCAGTTTTAGAGCACATGAAGAGACGTTGCATACGCGGCTTCAACGGAAAATGGCGTAATACTTTCACTGGTATTTTTTTGCCATTTTTCCCTATCTTTTCGTCCTCGCTATGCTTCTCATCTTGCCACCTTGACACATGACACAATTTACAAGCATCAAGATTTGCTTCTTCTTTCCAAAATAGCATGCAATCATTCCTACATGCATCAATCTTGTTGTACGAGAGACCTAGATTCTTAATTGTTTTCTTGGCCTCATAGTACGAACTTGCTAGTGTCGACCCAGAGGGCAGCAACTCCTTCAAAAACTCCAACAACATTGTAAAGGATTCATTACTCCACCGACCCAAAGATTTAATATGCAAAAGTTTGACCATTGCGGATAACTTAGAACACTTAGATCCTGCATAAGCAGGTTGGTCCAAGTCCTTTAGTAACATAAAAAACTTCTTTGCGTCATCATTAGGTTCCTCAGTACCATGGGCAGTGAAGCTCCTACCTCGACGCCCTTTTCGGCGAAGCCATAGTAAATCAGGAATAAGTCTCTCACCATTGCATCCATTTCGTCATCACTTTGTGAATTCGAATCATACTCCAATTCTTGTTCACCATGAAATTCTTCTTCCATATCATGATTGTCACGATCAATGTCATTGGGCCCTTCCCCATGATGATACCAAAATGTGTATCCCTCAAGTATCCCATATGCTATAAGATGCATTTCAACAACATCTCTACTATGCTCATTTGAATTACAACACCTAACACAAGGACACTTGATTATGTCTATCCCCTCTCCTAATCGATTGAAAGCAAAAGAAATGAACTCCTTGACTCCTTCGCTATATTCATCACTAAGACGGTCAATAGAGGACAAAATCATCCAACTCTTATTTGGTGCCATGATTGTGCAAAGAAATTGATTATAAGCACCTATTTGTACACAATGAAATAAATAAACTGAGTTTTAGTGTAAATTGCATGGAGATAGTACTTTCAAACAATGCAAATTACGATATAACAATGTAATAAAAAATTCAAATTATATGCATGTGACTAAATCCATCAATTGGCAATGTTAATGTCTGCTATCAGAGAAAACACGACCAAAGTACACCAAATCAATTCAAAACTAATGAAAATAATCTCACAAAAGAAACAATTTAAGTGCACAAGTACATATCTATATTTATTTGGATTTTGCTTACCATCCACACCTTTAGAAGTTGATGATAGACCTCCGTTCAGGGATGAAGTCAATGTGCTTTGGGTAACTTGTTTCCTTGGTGGTAATGATTCTATAGGTGTCTTGGACACATGATTTAGGGTCGCGGTAGGTGGAACTTTAGAACTATGATGGTCAAGGGTTATGACATCACTTTCATCAACAAAGTTACGAGTAATCAAATGCAAAGCAAGGCCTTCAACTGGCTCATCTACTGCATATATATGAACTATTCTGCATTTTTTAAGCTTAGGTGCCATATCTATAATGCATTTCGAACCAATGATCCTCCTCACATCACTACCCTTTATGGAACACCTCCACCAAATTTCACTCACATTACCATTGTAATTGCAATCTTCCTTGAAAAGAGACTTCAACTCAGTCAAAGACAACTTGTCATAATCATAATCAAGTGTTTTGGAACCTAACTCCCCTGCATAATGAACTTTGTTTTTCCACAATGTAAATTTACCCCCATAATGGAGGTGCAATGTGATGATATAATCTATAGACATCTGCAATTTCAAAAATCGGATCATTAGCTTCTTTAGGACATCTTAAACAACTAAAAAGTACCAATTAACAATTAGCAATGAGCGATAAATATTTACAACCTATTTACAACAATTAGAACTTCTTTGACATCACAAACAGCCAAAAAGAACTAAGTTCATATGTGATATTGTGATTATGTAAATTACATGAGCAAATGCAGAAGTTAAGGAATGAAATCCATGAGAAGAAGCTTCAAATACATAAACTGGGGCAAAAGACTACTGGGTTACTGGAGGTAGCACTAGAAACATCTACAAATGAATTGTTGCAGGTACATAATTGCTTTGAATTTTCCTAAGGATAAATATCAAAAGGTGATAGATGGTGTGGTACTACAGGTAATTATGCCCTCCATGTATTGCATAACACACAATAAGAAAAGAAAAAACAATGGAGCGGGTGAATTTTAAGTTTTTTGGCTTTTTCTATCTCGTTTGTGGTACATAAAAAGAGAAATTAACAGTCACTATAATTCCCTACTAATGTGCTTATTAAGCCCGATG
This sequence comes from Portulaca oleracea, assembly GCA_029582165.1. Lineage (NCBI taxonomy): Eukaryota > Viridiplantae > Streptophyta > Magnoliopsida > Caryophyllales > Portulacaceae > Portulaca > Portulaca oleracea. Next base: position 25,780,191 of record CM055888.1, read on the forward strand.
TTGGAGACCGCTGCCTACACACACACACACACCAACAAAAGAAAAACACACACACACACACAATGGTGGATCTAGACATTCGACTTAGGGGTGTCCAATATATTGCTTATTACATAAGCGTTTTTTAAAATAAAATAATAAAATATCAATAAATATCAATAAAAATAAAAATAAATATTAAAAGACATATTCACAAGCTTAACAAAATTTCACATCATCATATAAATATGCCCACCAAATAAATTGAAACTTCACATTAACTAGATATTTATATCTTAAATTTATAATGATACACAATTACCAAATTCGTTGACTTACACTTTTTGTTAATTATAAAAAAATAATTTGGTATTCCCTTCATCCCAACTAATTTGTCCAATTTACTTTTGTATGGTCTTTGATGCAGCACTTTTACCACTAACTTTTCACGTTTATCTTAACAAGACTAATAATATTGTGTTCAGGTAAAATTATTTGTTACCACAAATCTAATAGTGGCAGTCTTATATAATAACTCACCGTATAATTTGATAAATTAATAGTCAAAATTTAAAAATTTTAACCTAATTAGTCATACTTGGACAATTTATTTGGGACAGAGGGAGTAATATTTTAGAGTTTTTGGGTTGCTACTAAATTGGATACTCATATTATATTTTTTGGGACTTTTTTTACGGTGTCCACTTGCTCCAATCAAGAAAATTTCTTCCGAATAATATTAGATAATTACAAATTTTTCTTTCGCCAAGGGTGTCCGTGGACACCTCTACAAAGGCTTGAGATCTGCCTATGCACACACACACAAAAGAAAAAGTGGGATTCCATGAAAGGGATCATGTATTATTTAAGTTCACACTAGACCAAGTGGATTGCATACCGTGAAATACTGAATTTATTCAATTAATTTCAAATCATGTTAGTCCACAATATTCTGTTTTACTGCAAATGAGGAAGGGTTTATACTGAATTTCGTATTATAAAAGGGGTTCAAATGGCCAAGAAGACAAACTTGATAAAGTGAAATGAGTGAGGAATGAGGATAAAGTAACTGCCAACAAAATATTGCAGATAACAAAAAATTTCAACATTTCCTAGTGATGAGCTCAAGGGTATATGTATATATATGCATGATAGTCTGTTAATTAATTTTCAACAAAAATTCTCGCATCACATGTATGAGAAGGTTGATTCCAATAAACAAAAAGAAAAAAAAATCTCTTATTGGTAACAATAAGAAATGTAGGTCAATAGCCAGGCATATATAGGAGAACAGACATATATGAACTAGAGCAACAGTGAGGCTTATTGGTCATCTTAATTGACACTGTAGGAATTTGAATTTATCTTTAAGAGTAGCATTTTTAAGATTTTTAATTTCAATGAGTTTAACAATAAATATAGAAACCATTTTTCTTAGGACAAATCTAGAATTAATTAATACATCCTGAGTTGCAAATAGCAATTAATAGTGATCCAATAATTGAGGATGTGGTACCACTATTAGACTACCAGTGAGTGTACGAGTGGTTATGTGTTGAACAACAAATTTAGGCAGGGAGAAATTAATTAACAGAATCAGAATGTGGGGAAACAAAGAAAGAAAACATGGAAGGATAGAAGACACACCCCCCCTCTTCTTTTCTCAGTGACTTGCAACATAATTCTCTTCAATTGCAACATAAATCTCTTCAATTGCAACACAAATTGCGTAATTCCCACTTCCCAGTGACACACCCCCCTTTTCTTTTCTCATAGTATCCCCACAGATTTTGAAATATGGTTGTTTTGACAGCCAAAATCTTTAATACTCAATTAAATATGCTATTAGTTAATTTTTTCAAATTGACCAAATTTTTTTCTTAAAAAGAATAAAATTTCCGTTAGTAGTACCATTTTATGAGTTTAGTCATGGGAATTCATGGTTGGCATATATGATTATGAATGCAGGACTTCCTGAACATGTTCTTCAAGGAGAAGCTAAAGCCACTCCCAATAGGCTACAACCTGGTGTTGGCCTTCCTATGGAGGCACCCAAACAAGGTGGACATAAACAAAGTCAAGGTGGTGCACTACTGTGCGGCAGGGTCCAGCCATGGAGGTACACTAGGAAGGAGGAGAACATGGACAGAGAAGACATCTTCAACTCACCCTTTCCTCTGATAAAACCCACTACAACCCACATTTTGAAATATTTCAGTAGCTGAAATGAAAATTCCCACCCCCAATGTACAACGCTACATAGCAACACAAATATTACAGTAGCCACAATTTAGCCATTTTCATCCCCTAAAGAGCCCTAAAGAACCTAATGAGATTGAATATGCATCTTGTTTTACAAATGTAGGCAGGACTAAACTATTACCTGAGAGAGAAGCTGGAAAAATGCATAAGCCAACCGGATCGGAGACAGGCGAATTCGGTCGGAGCACCGGTGAGGAACCTCAGGGAAATCACCGGCGAGGAGGTTGGGACGGAATTTCACTATGAAACAATTAAACCACAAACTATTAGCAAATGATGAAGATATGTTGAACAATTTGAAGAAATATGGAGGGGTGAAGATGGAGATGAAGATGGAGGGGTGAAGGAAGGAAGAATGGAAGGAAGGAGGACCAAACCCAAAGCAGTGGCGGTGGGGGTGAAGTCCAGTGGCGCCGAATTCACTTCTCTCCTTCAGCGAAATCAGAAGGAAAGAGTTAGCCAATTAGGTCTAACTTTCGATGGGGGAGAAAAGAGTACAGTAGGGTTTATTTTTGAAATTTTTTTTCCCTATTTTTAATTACCTTTAAGCTAATAAAATAGATGTGGCGCCTGCCATTCAATTTTTTATGAAAAAACCCGCTCAATAAATTGAAGATTGCGCCAATAAAATGAATTCACTTCTCAACAGTGACGGGACATACAAACTTTTTACGACGGGATATTTTACCGGTCCTTAATATCACTCATTAACGACAGGAAAAAAAACCCGTCGTAAATAATGCATTACTTACGACGGAAAATACACACCCGTCATTTCAAGTGGTTGTAAATAAAAGAATTTTTAGTAGTGCTTCTTGTTGTAAAGGCAACTTGAATGTGTGGGGTGTTGCTCTCGGAGGCTCGTGTGGAGACCTCGTAGAGTGATGCATGAGTGGATGTGGTGACCAATACTCTCTCGGTGTAAGTGCACCAATTGAGTATGGCCGGTCTGGCATCCCATGGGTTCTTTTTTGTGGTTGAAAGAGAAAAAGCCTAATACCGCCGATTTATGTGCTCCTACGACATATTACATGTCAAGGGAGTGCTCCGGTATATGCAATGCATTATGCCTAAAAGGAATGACCAAATAATATAAAGCAAAATTTATTTTCCATCCAAAAGATTTAAAGCACACAACTTTTTTCAAGTTTTACCCACTTAGAAAAACTCCCCAGTTGAGTCGCCAAAAGTCTTGTGGACATTTTTCCTCGCCGTTCGGGCTTTCGAACGTCCACGTTTGGGTTGGGGCATGATTTAGTGATTTGTGTTGGGTTTAACCTTTGAAAACCCTTTAAGGAATTGATCATATATTTCATGAATAATATATTGTAAAATCATTTTCCCTTTATGCATTTTATGAGTCATCGAATTAAACCTTTAAGATTGAACATCCGCTTATTCCAAACTCTTCTAAATTTAACCCAATTTGCTCATTTAAATGTTGGGCTCGGAAGAGAGTGATTTATGCAACCATTATTTAGAAATATAAGAAAGAAAACCCTAAAGATACATCGATACGTTGTAAAACCATGTTAACCATAGTTTAAATGTTAGGCTCGGAAGTGAGTAATTTTTTTTATATTTTATAACTCTTTTTTTTCATTTTGATGGGTGATTGTAGAGAGGAAAATCATTGAATCAAAACTTTAACCTCAATATAATGTATGAACAACATAACCAAACATCAATTATTCGATCTCCCCGCTTGAATCAATAACCACAAAACTTCACTGAACTTCACATTCCATTCGAAACTCACCAAACCAACTGTTCCTTCCAAAAAACGACAAACTCACATTCAACCAAGCAAGGCAAAGGGATAAGGTGTACCAAAGGCCAAGGCTTGCATTGTCAAAGTTTAATCATGAAAGAAGGATAAACAAAGGCTAGGCGGGGCAAAAAGAACGGTAATTTTAATGTAAGGAAGGCTATTTGGCTATGTAGTTTAACAAAATAAAAACGAATGACTTAATCACTTTGTCACAGCGTGCAATGCAAATATATAGTCTCAAGCAAGATGCAAAACAAGTTCTAGAGATGCAACTAATGGTGGAGTCACTCATGGAATCATGAATTGATAAAAGTGATCAATTCGTAAATTTGGTAATCTGGACTCACGGGTTGGGGCTCAATCAACTAAACTTAGCCCAAAGATTTGCAGCACGCATATTTATACTCTCTAAGGTAGTCAAAGCAGTCAAATGCAACTTTCGTAATTGGACTCAAAATCAGAAGATTTGAAGGAAAGGGTTTCAAAAACTTTGAGATCTCATCCAGACTTTTCTAAGCGAATTGAAGCAAGCTAAACTGAAAGTAAGAAGAGTTTACAAATCATCACCGAAGGTGTTTCCGGTTTTAATCCTAGTCCTATCCTATATATATATATATATATATATATATATATATATATATATATATATATATATATATATATATATATATATATATATATATATATATATATTTGTTTTTCTAGTCTTTTATAATTTTTTTTCTTGGTCTTCTTCTAATTTTTCTGAATTTTTTTTTTTTGGATTTTTGAGTAAAGTGAATGCATAAGAAAGAAAAAGAAACAAACTAAGAAAGAAATAAAAGAAAAATCTATATGCTTCTAACTAATGCAATCTAGGTGGATGCAATTTTAAAAATTAGAAGAAAAACTTAAGAAGGCTAGAAAGAAAAACTAAAGTAAAACACCCAACTAAAAGCTCAAATAGAAAGAAAACAAACAAGCTAAATCTAGAAAGCACATTAAACTTAGAACAAGCAAATAAAAGAAACACATAAAAACAACAAAATCACACTAAAAACTTAAAAATCAGCATGAAACAAGAAAAAGAAAGACGAAAATAAAAGAAAAATAAAGTGAAAAACAGAGAAACAAGAAAAATATTCACATAAGAGAAATATTCAACCCCCCCCCCCAATGCTTAAACGTTGCATTATCCTTAATGTAGAAGACAACGGTGAAGGGTAAGGGCAAGCAAAGGATCAAAGATCCTCGGTCGGTGGGGAAGGGTTGGTACGGCTTGGTCCTGTTGGTGGTGGCAAGGGTTGGGCAAAATGGCCTGTATAAGGCCGGTGAGGTTGACGATTGACTCATCAAGACGGTCGAATCGCAAATCAAACTGACTCCTGAACTCAGCAAAACTCTCCCGCAACTCATTAACACGGTATTCTGTTCGGTCAATGGAGTCTTGAGGCCGCAAAAGCGCGCCTCACAGTCTAACTGAGGTTGCTCAGTTTGAGGGTCAGGGTGGATTTCGGGCTCAGGCTTGGGGTCAAACTCAGGAAAGGGTGGCATCCAAAGAAGATTCTCAGCAACTTGAGGTGAGATGTAAGGGTGAGGGACGTGAAACCTAGCGTTGTTGGGATAAACCCAAAGACAACGCGAGTCTTTGTCAAATTTGCACAAACCGAAGGAGTTACACTGGTCTCCATCCAAAAGTATGCTACCCGGGACAAGGTCACTGGGGTTCCTAGGCGGTCTAAAGCCGTATTGGCGTGCTAAGTGTGTGATGTAACCCCCTATGGCAATGCCCTTGTTGGATGAGGTAGTGACACTCGAAAGGTGGTGAGCAAGCATAGCTGCGGGGTCGGCACGTGTGTCAGCATCAAGCATGCAACGCAACATATAACAGTCAGCCCGGGTAGCTTTGTTTGAGCTACCGGGTCTCCCGAAGATACCGCAAGAGAGTATGCGGTGAACATACCTCATCACGGGGTTTCTAATTAGGGTTGCGGGCGTGTTGCTAGGGTCCCAATTTTCAAAACTAGAAATTCTGTAAAAGAAACCCTTTCCATCTCACTCTATGGGTATGAGGGATGAATTCCGACATGTACGTTTAGGTAACCCAAAGGCATGGGCGAACTCGGACACAGTCATTGTCCTTTCTACCCCCAGAAGTTGAAAACGGATACACCCATCCTTCCCTTGGAGGTTTACTACTAGGGTAGACAAAAATTCAAGGGTGATCCCCCTAAAGGTCGGCTCGCCAAGCCTAGCTATGTTGGTCATATGACAACGTCCTAACATCCACAAAACATCATCCAACATGCCGCAATTACGCAAGAAGATTCACACATGTATTTGGTGGGGATGAGGGCTCTTTGGGAAAGGGAAACGTACCTCTTCTTGGTCTCCCCTTCAAAGTTGAAGGGGTTCGAGCTCCTCGAGTCCCTTGGAGGCGTAGCCTTCTATTTTCGCTTCTCGGCCGCCGTAGCTTTGCGCTTCCGGCTCCCACCGGCTCCATTGTCATCGCCCGGAGGTCCGGAGAAGCTTGGATTTTTCGTCCTTACCATCTAAAAAGCATTCACAAAATCAGTACAATCACCAAGAGTAGACATTACTTATCAAATAAGCATGATCACAGTGTATATACTCAATACTAACACCTCTCCCCCCCCCCCATGCTTAATTGATACTAAGAATTGAAATTAGGATAAATCTAACTTAAACCCACACCAAAAACAGAGCATAGCATCACAACACAATCTCCATCCAAATCTAAACCAAATTTCTCTAATTTTCATCACATTACTCTCACAATACACCCAACATTATAATTCTTTCAACTCTGGAACAAAAGGATCAAAATCAACAACTCAAATCATGCCCTAATCAAGAATTCAATCCAAGAATCAAACCCAAACAAGAAATTTGAATCTAGGACATGGTAATTGGGAATATATTCAACAAATTACTCAAGAAATTCAAGAATTCAATTAAAATTATACCATAATCAAAGTATATAATAAAAGAACAAGAGAAAGAGTTGAGAATTTCATACCTTGCATTTCAAGTGAAAAGAGGAATGGAAGCTTGAAGGTGTGATTGTGCAAGAGTGTAAAAGAAGAAGTGAGGAGAAGAAAGGTGGGTTGTGGTGCGCCGGCCAGAAGGAGGGTGGTGGACGAGGGAAGCACTGGGCGCGTTCTTGGGAGTAAGGTCGTCGGGGTTTAGGGTTAAGAGAGGAGAAAAGTTTTCAATTGAAAAGAAAAGAGGAAGGGTCCCGATTAAAAACCAAAAGGCGGGCAATACTTCTGGGCAAACAAACAAAGCGCTGCCAGCGTTTTTAAAGCGTTGGAAGCGTTTTGCAAAAACTCCTTACTTAGACCTTCTGGACGAGGCGCTGCCAGCGCTTTGAAAACGCTGGCAGCGTTTTGCTACTTGATGAAGATTAGTCGATTTCTTGGCCAATTTGCCTTGGTTTCTCCTTTTTCTTTGTTTGCTCCTTATTTTCCCTATAATTTGACATACCAAAATTCCCTACAAACATCTACCAACTTAAAATTTATTAGGTTAGACAAAATAATTTCCATAATAGCTATAAATTTTCTTGAATTTCTTCCCTTTTTTTCTACACACTAAAAAGAAAAATTAGTAAACAACTAAAATAAATTACTAAGGAATAAAATCCGAAAATAATAAAAAATAAAAAGGTGAGGAGGGATAGATATTAGATATTGATGTACCTCCCCGGGGTGCTTTGTTTAACGTCGTTAGCTCGACGTTATAGACCCCTAAAAAGATAGGTTCCGGGTCTTCGTTCCGGATGCTGCAATGCCCTTAGTAGCTTGTCAAACTCTCCTTCGTGTGGTCTGCAAGCTAGTAAATAAGAGAGCCACTGGAATCTTATAAGATTAAATGCTAGTAATGCTCTCAGTAATAAATCAAATTCACTAGAAAAATCAAAAGAATCAAAATATGAGGTCCACAAGAGTTTTCTACGAATAATGTCCTCTAGGTGTGTCCAATATGGATCAAGGAAGGGGTCATAACCTCTAAATTTACCAAAGGACGACTCATAACTGATATTGTTATTTTCATCACAAGAATTAACCTCATACCCTAAATTAATTTGAATGTCAAAGGCCTTTTGTTCAGGTATGGGTTCCTCAGGGGTTTCCTGTGAAACTAAAGGTAGTGAAAAAGGATTAGAAACACGAAATAAATCACTGGCGTCAGGGAGTACAATATTTTCAGGATCCTTGTTCGAAAAATTTGATTCACAATCAACTTTCTCGCTATATTCCTTATTAATAATATCAACTGAATAATGATGAAAATCATCCTCATACCTAGTATCTACCCCATAAGTCTCACTCACCTCAGACTCCGTCGACTTAGAAAAAGGTGAAGTAGTGGCATGCAAATCAGAAACACCATCAGTAGTGTTTTTAGGTAAACTAGGATAAGAAGAAACATCTAGATTGACTTCTAAAGGAGAGGGGGACTTGCTATCATCATATATTCCATCATTAAAATTAGAACTAGGGTCATTGTCCTGCAACAAGTCCATCGAGTTAGCAAATTGAGCAGCCCTAGGGCAAGCAGAATCATCATGTTCAGAAGAATTACATAAAGTACAAGTAATTGAATTACGAGATTGCATATAGGAATTAGCATGAAAGGCACAAGGATCGGGGTACTTAGATAGACAATGAGAAGTTTCAAATTTATAAGTGTCATCTGCAAGCAATTCAAGTAATTTCATAGCTTCATTAATAGGTTATCACGAAAACCCAAATAATCTAGAAGATTACGGCTCTCTACATTCACTCCTTCTAAAACAATATCAAGAATTTCAGGTTCTCCTAACGTGATATGATCTGGAACAGGAGCAACAATTAGTCGCTCAAAAAATTGCCAAAATAATTCACGTTCGAATTGAGGAAAACAAAGCATTGCCATATTTTTTTAGATTTAGATTTTTTTTATTTGATTTTTTTAGGGTTTAAAGAAAAGCAATAAAAACTTATTCACCCAGAGCGCGTTCATCCAATGGCGGTTGGGGGAACAAATCCCCGGCAACGGCGCCAAAAACTTGACAGACCTAAAACGTATAGGTGTCTGTGTGCTGCAAGTGTACGGGTCTGTGTAGTAATAAAATATCGTTCTCTCTCAGGATCTGCGTTCAACCACGCACTGAACTAGTTCGCTACAAAGAATGCTAGGTCGATCCAAGGGTTGTGGTAAGGTTTTCTAAAACTAAACTAAGAAATCAGGAATTTTTAGGGTCTAACCAATTAATTAAAAGTGTTTAGGGAAGTCCACTCTAGTCAATCAATCAAATTATCAACAGTCCTGGTGCAGGTAACAAGATAATCCAGGGTCTATAATCTATCTAGGTCTTATCACTTCGATCTTTCGATCCGAATTGAGTTACGTACAGTGATTAAACTAAACATTAATTTTAACTATTTAATTCAATCTAAGATAAAGAACTGATTATAATTTGACCCTAGGCAAGAATCATTATGTCTAACTATTTTCTAAACTTATTCAATCTACGTCTTCCAATTCAAGACTCAAACTGTCGTTCTGTTGTCGAGAATCTAATACCAAGTAAAAGACTCAAACTGTTGTTTTGTTGCCAAATTACTATGAAATACAATACACGCAGATTAAACGTATAAAAGGATAACCTAACACCGAGATTGTATTCAAACTCAATCAAAAGACATCGAGTTTATCTCCCAAACAAAGTAAATTAACTACTCATATTCATGAAAGTAAACATTGCAAAAACTGAATAATAACAAAGAAACATGGGAATAAAATAGAAATAACCGTGTTCGAATTTGCGAAATCGATCTTTTCGTGTCACCGAATCGATCTCTTTCGTGTTCTTCGATCATAATCAATGTTCGGTCTCATTCCGAGCCGAATTTTATCTCCTTTATAGGGTGTTTGTGTTTATTTTAGCCATTTGTATATATTAGATATAGTGATTTGGTGTTTGGTAGGAAAACAAGGAGTTAGAAGAAGTTTGGGCTTAATTGAAGGTTTCTAGGGAATCCCGAGCGATTTCCCGAGTCAAACCAAGTCAACCCGAGCCAAGAACTAAGTCAACCCGAGCCGAGAGCCGAGGCGAAACCGAAGCCGAAAATTCTATGTCAAGATTGCCGCAAAACAGGGGAACGGTACAGACTCAAAGGTTTGAAATACGTGTGCCTTCACTCTTTTGGGAGCTTAAAGTACACACCGAGAGCTTTCCATCGATATCTTACGGGTCCAAAACGGAGTTCGGATGACGAAGTTATGCACGTTTGAAGTCGGCAGGGAAAAGCTACCCAGAACAGTGACTCGCCTGAGTCATCTTCTGACTCGCCCGAGTCAGGCTTCTGGGGCAACAAAGACAGAGGCCAAGGGAGCGGGACAGAACACTGACTCGCCTGAGTCACTTATTGACTCGCCCGAGTCACCCGAATTTCTGCGGAAATCTGCGAATCTGATGCGCGTTTTGCTGAGTTAGTTTTAGGGTTTTGGGTTTCGTTTTCCTTCTTCTATAAATACCCAATGTAATTCATAACTAATTATCTTAGTTTTTATCTTTTAGCTTAGCTTTCATTCAAGTTTTAGGAGTAGGATTAGATTAGATTTAATTGCTTTCTTCAATTGCTTTCTTTAATTGTTCTTCAAGTTTTCTCTATTGTTCTTCAAGTTTTCTCCATTATTCTTCAAGTTTTCTTCAAGTCTTCTTGCAATTGTTATTAAACTCTTCTTTCAAGTAATCTCATTGAAGTTTTACAAGCTTTCTCTCTCTCTCTCTCTTCCTCTCTCTCTCTCTCTCTATTCTCCATTGATGTTGATTTCAAAAGCTTTCTAGGGTTAGCCAAATCAAATCCATCTTTTAGTGGGGAGGAGGGTCAAGGAATTCCAATTCTACTTCCTAGTGAGAATTTGGGGGATCTTTGGTAATCCAATCCACAATTTCTTGTTTGTTCGGGGCAAATTGCAAAGGTAGATTGAAGATTTGAAGTTTAGATCATCAAAGGTATAATCTCTTGTGCCTAATTTCATTATTAGTTTTATTGCTTTCTATTACATTGCTTTTTATTGCTTTCTTATTTCTTGTTCTTTATTGCTTTCATCTTTTATTGCTTCCTTGATTATTATCATGTCTAGGCTAGTTAATTGCTTTATTTACATAATTTACCGCTTTTCCACACTTGTGAGAAACTCAAACACAAACCGATTACCTCAATCAAGCCTAACACCCATCCCTGTGGACCGACAACCCTAACTTATAGCACCACAAAAATTACAACCGAACAATGGCGTCGTTGCCGGGGAATGACATTATTTGGTAGATTAGGTGATTGGTTTGTGTGTAAATAGTTTAATTGCTTTCTTGATTAAGTTAGAAAATGTAGTCAAAAAAATTGAATATCGAAAAAAAAGAGAAAAAGAATATAAAAAAAATAGAAAAAGAAAAATAGAAAAAAAAAAAGAAAATGGCATGTTTTAGCTTCCCTCAAAATGAGCAAGAATTATTTTGTGATTATCGTGATAGATTAAATGATTATCTTGCTTATTGGGGCCCTCATGGTTATATTTATTCTAATTGGGAAGTGTTAATTGTTATTAATGAGGGATTGAACTTCGAGACCCGTTCTCTTCTGAATTACGTTGATTTCAATGTTGAAAATGAGTATCGGGCTTGGGAATTATTCGATTGGTTGTACACGGATACTCGCCAATTTGGGGAGACTTTTTATTCATCGGGTTCTTACTTTGGTAATCTGTGTGCTCTTCATGCTCAATTGCACTATGAGAAACGTTATGTGAAAAACTCTTATGATCTTTCTCCATGTGATGTTGTTGAGTCTTGTCATTTGTGTGTGCATTGTGAATCTCCATCTCATGATTCCGAATCTTGTATGGACATTAGACTAGATAAAATTGGTGCTGAAATAGATGGTTTACAAGATAGGATGAATGAATGCATGCAAGAATTTGAACACGTGCTTAAACCTAGGGTAGAAACTTATCTTGCACAATTGGTTAGTTCGAATGTTGAAGTAGATCATTCGTCATCTTTGAGTCCTGAAATGCATGATGATTCTTCTCTGTATGATTATGATTATGATGATGACTACTGTAATGGATATAGTTTTGTAAGGAGGATTACTAATTCCTTAGCTCTAGCCCCACCTAGTGAGCATGAGGAAATTGTTGATTCTGTGTGTGATGATGTAGAACTTGATGAAAATATGCTTGATAATGAACCATTGTCCACACCGTTGTCCATGCTTGTATGTGAAGAAAAGGGTGAGTTATTTGAATGTCGTGATGCTTGTGATGTAATTGAGCATGATTTTGTTGAGAGTGAAATTGAATCTTTTGTGATTGAATGTGTGCTTGAAACCGATTTATTCACTTTCATTGAGAATCATTGCATTAGTGAGGCATTAGCTACCCTTTTATGTACATCCATTGATGTGAAATCTTGTGAAGATGAACTTGAGTCTATGGGGATTGATCCTAAGTGTTGGAACTTGGTTTGTGACAATGATATTTTTGATGGTGACATGCTTTATGAGTCATTGTTTGCATCCAAGTCGTTGCATGAAGAGGTTAAGGAATGTGTTGTATTGCCTCCTTCCGTTGATTTGTATACCCAATCTCCATTTATGAGTCAATGGGAGGATCCATTTGTCATGTCTCATTTCCCCGTGCCTAGAAAAGTTGTGTGCATTCCTGTATTTCATCATTTCTTTGACTATTCTAAGGCATTCGATAAATGTTAAGAGCACTAATGTTTGTTGATGTAATTTTGCGAGTGTGCTCTTACCACCACCACTCTAAGATGCATTCAGGGATGCATGACTTGTTACTCCGGGCGTTGAATGGTTCTGATATGGTTCCCGATATCTTGAAGTGAGATGGAGTGGCTGAGGCTCCATGGATAGTTGATTATTCTGAGATTACATTGTTTGGGTATATTCAATATCTAACCAGGTAATATCGTTCCCTTCTCTTGTAAATAAAGTTAGCAAGTTAGTTTTCTTTTCTTCTTTTATTTTCTTTTTGTTTGTTTATTTTTCTTTTATTTTGGGGTGCTTGCTTACCTACTTCTGTTCCTTTGAGGGCAGGGCAACCTCTTTGTGTTGGAGTGGGAGGGTAGTTTGCATTCCAGTTTTTGAGTTTAAGAAAAGAAAAAAAAGAGAGTGAGAGATGTTTTGTAATTATTTTAGTTTCTTGATTTTCTCTAGTCCTTAGTGTCTAGTTTAGTTTGTTTTTCTTTTGATCTTGCATGTGAACCATCACACATAGTATGCTTTTCTTGTTTATTTCTAACCCTTGGTGTGATGTTCTTTGGATCGTGGATTGAATAGGCTTGATTGAAGACTTCGAGGTAACTTCTTTCCACTCTCTTTATGTGAATATATCATTGATCCATGATGCATGCTTGCTTTCCTTTTTGGGTGGCGAACCCCTTGAGAGTGAATGTTGGATATATATTATTGTTGGAGCCATGTGGGCTCGGGTCGCCACCATTTTGTTTGTTATGTGTTGTTTGTGTGTTTTTAGGTCTTCTACCTTACTTGAGACACCCTTCTCATAATGGAGACATTGTGATGTCTTGTGTTGGAGTGGGGGTGCTATATTCCATTTATCATTGGTAGACCACCTAGTTTTTGAGTCTTTTGTTTCGTTGTTCTTAGTGTTTGAAAATATTTGTGTGAAAAAGGAGAAAAAAGGGAGTGAAAAACCTTAAAAGTTTTCATTTTTCGTGTTGTTTTGTTTTTGCTTCGTTTCATGGCTTTTGTTGTCAAAATTGAGAAGTCGTTCTTAATCTTCTTTAAAAGAAACCGGTTTGAGCATTTTCGACCCTTTCTTGAGCGACTGCCATGACTTACCTTAATTAGATTCCTTTCATTGAGTGTCTAGCGAGATCCCATTTCTTTCTTTTTATGTTCTGGTTGAAACTGGGGGATTCTAGGGATTCGTATCCGAACTTGTTTTCCAAAAAGAAAAAAAAAAGAAGAGAAAGAGCAAAAGCAAAAGAAAGAAAAAAAGAAGCAAAGTTAAATAAATTAATTAAGTGGGGCGTGTCGGCTTTACGACATCAACCACCATACACTTAGCCAACCTACACGGGCTCGGTATTAGCGGTACGGCGCTATTACCCCTTAAACCTCCTTCTATATCGTTCGCGACGAAGAAGTGAATGGAAAAGACTGTGTTGGGAGGGTAAACCCCATTTTGGGCCGTCCAATTCCCAAAAAATAAGGCCAATACCGACCATTAAAAAGTAAAAAAAGAAAGAAAATTTTGTTGAAAATATCCAACCCAAAAAGAAAGTTTGAAGTATTAATAAAGTGTGGGGTCTTTCCTTGCATCACCTACGGCCCTCACCAAGCCAAGGGCGACCAAATGCGGGGGAGGACAACTCCTTATTTATTTTCAGTTGTTCGTTTATTTTAAGCTCGGGCGTGAATCTTTGGGGTCGTTTGGAATCAGTTAGAACTTTCTAAAACTTTTACGCAATTGGAATTTAGCTTTACATGAGGTGTAAGGGATCAAAAACCCCTAAGATTGGCAGTTGTTTGGGTTAGGTGTATGTGAGGTGCTCATAACGGTTCCTTTTGGAGGATTAATATTGTTTTCTAGATTGAAACATCTTAATTCTTGAAACGAGCAGTTTTTCCTTTCTTTCTTTTGAAACTTGTTTTGTTTTTCACTTTCCCTCTCTCCTTTTTCTCGGGCTTTTGTCGGTATAGTTGCTATAAACCCTCACGAGACCTACCTCGTCCACCTGGGCTACCGGGGGGTTTAAAGGGCTTGATGCATGTGCCAAATGCATCCGCGATTCCTGTGAAAGTGAGTTAGGGTTTTAGTTTTCTTTTTCTAGTCTTTTTCTTTGTTTTTAGTTTGCTCGGGGCGAGCAAACCCTTGTGTTAGAGTGGTTTTCGGTCTCGTTCCAAGCCGAATTTTATCTCCTTTATAGGGTGTTTGTGTTTATTTTAGCCCTTTGTATATATTAGATATAGTGATTTGGTGTTTTGTAGGAAAATAAGGAGTTAAAAGAAGTTTGGGCTTAATTGAAGGTTTTTAGGGAATCCCGAGCGATTTCCCGAGTCAAACCAATTCAACCCGAGCCGAGAACTAAGTCAACCCAAGTGACAGGGCCGCAAGGGCACGGTGTATGTAGTAGCACATCAAGGTCGATCCCACAGGGACTCACTTAGCAGCACAATAAACTAATCTCTATTTCGATTGCTAAGCTAATCAGGTTTTTGGATTTTGTAAAGATCTAACAAACTACTAAAACTAATAAAGCAGGAAAAATTAATCAGGGATTCTAATCAAGAGAGAAAGACTTCTAGGGAGATGCTAACCTAACCACGAGTTCGATTACTAAAACTTAGCCTGCACAATCATACATTCAAGAACGAATCAAGAATCGACAACCTCTGAATTCTATCGCCCTTTCGATGCTAAATTGAATTATTCTAAACAACCTAATCAACAACTTTCGTATGCCTTTTAGGTTAAACAGAATTGAAGGTCTCAAAAGGTCAGGTTATCTAATGATTCCCTAGTTCACTACTCCTTTTTCAACTTTCGCAATCCTAGGTAGACAGGTTGGTAGTCAGATTACCCTAATTCACCTTTCAGTACTTCTTAGGTTAATCTCAAACATACAAGCATTCTAAGCCTAAAGAACACTCATAAACATGGAAAACACAACCTTCTATTGAATCAAAACAAGAATTCATGTCCGGACTAATAATATTAAATCAAACTACATTCTTTCGGGTTGCAAAACCCTAGAATTCAAAGAAACTACTCACTCATATTCAATGAAAACACGAGACAAGTTCCAAAAATCATGATTGATTTTCAAAACAATGAAAGAAATCGAAAAGAGATACAAACTACAAGGAATACGACCGTTGAGCCTTTCGATCCAAGGGTGATGTCTTCCTCGCAAGTATTGATGTTTTCCTCCCGAATCTTGAACGTCGCTCCTCTTCGAATGAATCTTAGTCTTGAATCTTGATGGAGTAATTGATGAGAGATGAAGTTATTAGGATTTTCCCCCTTTGAGAAGGGTGGATGGATGCTAGATGGATGATAGAACAGTGAAAATAGATGAATCCCCCCGTGAACGAATGAATGAAGGATATTCCATAACCGTCACTCCACTTTCTTTTACTTGCAAAGCACGGCCATCACAGCACAAGCTAGGCGCCATGGACCGAAGAAAGTGCCACGGTCAACCCATAATATGCGCTGCCTCGGGTCCTCTTCATTCTCCAATTCGTTGTGTCCTCTTTGCTCCCATTGGACCGGATGAATGAATGTTGAATGAAACGAATTCAGTCCACCTCTTTCCCCATTGGACCGCTGAATAATGGGTCAGCCCACTTCTCTCCTTGCTCATTGATTGGACCGAGTGAAAGATGGGTGAGTGCAATGAATTTAATCCCCCTCCTTCTCTCTTTTCATTGGGCCACCTGAATTGGCTCCATCTTTCGTGATTGGGCCTAGTAAAGCATAGTCCATCTTTCTTCTTGTGATTGTGCTGGGCGAATGGAAGATAGCTGAATGTAGGAATGAATTTAATTCAATTTCCCTCCACCTCTTCTTCATGATTAGGCCAGTTGAAAGGCTCAAAGAATCAAATTAATTCTTCCACTTCTCTTCTTTGCTTTAATTGGGCCGAACAAGGGCTGGATGAATGCTGCGCTCAAAATCTGTCTAGCCACAGACTGTGGTCACCACCACGGGCAGACCGTGGTGTCTACTGTTCGGGTACCCCTTGCTCCTTTCTGTCCTAAATTTGTACCACAGTTTGGATTTGACATGTAGAGGAAGACCGTGGTGTATTCACTCTTGCTTGAATTTGAGAGAAAGTTGGTGTTTTGGCCTCAAAACCTACAATTTCACATCAAAAACAACAACACCAAGTGTAGTAGGGAAATTGGAATAAAAATCAATGTTCACACTCAAAACTATCCCTAATTCACTATTGAAAACCCCCAAAAACAAAGTCATGAAACGCAGTTATCAAATCCCCCCATGCTTACTCCTTGCTTGTCCCCAAGCAAGTACAAGACTCAAAACAAGATGAAAAGACTTGAAAAGGAAAAGAAATCTACTCACACCTCCTCTAATAAAAAGGACATATTAGAAAGCCAAAACAAGCATACACAAAGAGACTCCCTAGCGAGATTAAGAATCAAATTGAAACAAAAATTGCTGTTCGAAATAGAATCACAAGCCAGGAAGCAACACAACTAGTCTATCACAACTCAAATGCAATCAAAATTCATTCACATGTTTGGCGAACTAGTTGGGATCAGTAGGACCTCACTTTAGGGTATGTGAATCACTCCCCTCATGTGTTTGCAAAAGATATAACGGTTCGCTCAAAACCTTCAACCAATGTAAACAACCTACCATAAGCTTGACAAGACTCTCGATTCTCTACCGACCACCGCTATAGACAATATGCACAAAAGTTAATCATGAGGACTTTTCAAGGGTTGTAATGGGGTTTAGGTATGGGGTAAGGAGGGAAATCATTTAGGAAATGTGAAGCTAAAAGCCAAGAACCTAAAGAGCAACATTCCCAATACATATAGCACAACGCCTCTTACATCACACCGCAATGAAGCATAAATACATCCTCGAAACAAATAAAAGCAAGGGAAGAGTCAATAAGCAAGAAAACCACCATGTTATTCACCTTATTCCTCAAAACGTCTCTCTTTTTTTTTTCTTTTTTTTCTATACTTTTCATTCTTTTTTTTTTTTGGTGGTGAATAGCATAGATACATAAAGATGGACTCATTTCCTTTCAACCCAATTTCAACCTCAAATGAAAACAGGGGATAAATAATGATTATGAGGAATGCTTCCCTGATAAAGCAAACTAACCAACAAAGTCACTAACAATTAGACTGCAAAACCGCCCCCCAACTGATCACACTCTAAAAAAAATGAAGAAAATTAAAGGAACGAAATAAATCCTAATAATGCAATTAAATGCTTAGGTTGCCTCCTAAGAAGCGCTAGTTTAACGTCTTAAGCTAGACGAAACTCACCTCAGATGCAGTCAACGCTCTTAGAAGCTTGTCAAACTCCGCATCATGCGGTTCACAAGCCTGCATATAAGAGAGCAACAAAATACTCATGGCAAAGAAAGTTAGTTGCACTCTCTCAAATAAGTCAAAAATACTAGAAAAATCAAAATAAGCAAAATAAGTTGTCCGCATGATTTTTCTAGCAGAGTCCTCTAGGCATTTACAATATGGATCAAGATAGGGTTGAAACCCTTCTAAAGTGCCTAAGGACAAGTCAAAGACATTGTTGGTCCCCTCAATCACAGTCACATCACAAGAGTTAACCACACATTCCAAATCAACAAGAACATCATTGGTCTTTTCACAGGGAATGAACTCCTCAAGGTTCTTAGGGGCAAGGGAAGGTGGTGAACAAGGTGTAGAAACATGGAGTGCATCATCTTCTGACTCACCCGAGTCAGGCTTCTGGGGCAACAAAGACAGAGGCCAAGGGACCGGGACAGAAAACTGACTTGCCCGAGTCACTTATTTGACTCGCCCGAGTTACCCGAATTTCTGCGGAAATCTGCGAAGCTGATGCGCGTTTTGCTGAGTTAGTTTTAGGGTTTTGGGTTTCATTTTCCTTCTTCTATAAATACCCAATGTAATTCAGAACTAATTATCTTAGTTTTTATCTTTTAGCTTAACTTTTATTTAAGTTTTAGGAGTAGGATTAGATTAGATTTAATTGTTTTCTTTAATTGCTTTCTTTAATTGTTCTTCAAGTTTTCTCCATTGTTCTTCAAGCTTTCTTTAAGTCTTCTTGCAATTGTTATTAAACTCTTCTTTCAAGTAATCTCATTGAAGTTTTACAAGCTTTCTCTCTCTCTTCCTCTCTCTCTCTCTCTCTCTATTCTCCATTGATGTTGATTTCAAAAGCTTCCTAGGGTTAGCCAAATCAAATCCATCTTTTAGTGGGGAGGAGGGTCAAGGAATTCCAATTCTACTTCCTAGTGAGAATTTGGGGGATCCTTGGTAATCCAATCCACAATTTCTTATTTGTTCGGAGGAAATTGCGAAGGTAGATTGAAGATTTGAAGTTTAGATCATCAAAGGTACAATCTCTTGTGCCTAGTTTCATTATTAGTTTTATTGCTTTCTATTACATTGCTTTTTATTGCTTTCTTATTTCTTGTTCTTAATTGCTTTCATCTTTTATTGCTTCCTTGATTATTATCATGTCTAGGGTAGTTAATTGCTTTATTTACATAATTTACCGCTTTCCACACTTGTGAGAAACCCAAACACAAATCGATTACCTCAATCAAGCCTAACACCCATCCCTGTGGACCGACAACCCTAACTTATAAAACCACAAAAATTACAACCGAACAATCAACAATCTAATTTAATAACAATGTTTGTGAATGGAAAGAAACTATCTAAAATCTACCCTAAAAGCTCTCTCAAACAATCGTCTAAAACTATGACTAAAAGTGAATAAAATTATGCTCTCCAAAACTGCTCCCCAAAATGGCGGACTTAAATCCCTTTTATAGTACCGGATTAGGGCACAAAACGTTGGCTGCATTTTAGAGACGCTGGCTGCGATTAGTTCAAAAGTAAGATTCCTCCGTGTCTGGGCGCTAGCAGTGCCCAAAAAGCACCGGTAGCTTTTTGTTCTTCCTCGGTTTTCAAAGTCTCTGGACAAGGTGCTGGCTGCGTTTTGAGAACGCTGGCCGCGCCTTGTTGCTCTGTCTTAGCTAGGTTGGGTCGTGGCACGTTTGGGCCGCTTTTCTTCTTTCTTATCTTCTTCTTCAACTCTTTTTTTTTATTTTCTTTGATTTTCCCATTTTTTTCCTTCAACTTTTCATGCTTTTTTATATAATTTCATTGATTCTTGCAAATCACACCAATCTCGCGAACAAGTGCATAAATCACTGAAATTGACATAAAAATACGAGATTTCGAATATAAAAAGCATGAAATAAACGTGTTTTGAGCCCTAAAAACTCTATATAAAAACGACTTATCATATATCTTGAGTCTTTTCCTTTTTAGCTTGAGTCTTTATTCTCTCCCTATTGTTCTTAAGTCAGACTTGCTGGAGGACAAGCAAGAGCTAAGCATGGGGGGATTTGATAAGTGAATTTTTAATAGTAATTATTAGGTATTTAACTTGTATATTTTAACCAATTTTCTAACTTAATCTAGTCTTTTCATATCAAATTTCCGTAATATTCTTCACTTGGTCGGGAATTGGTCTGTTTTGCAGATTTTAGTGAAAATCCCCTAAAAATGAAGAAAAATGAAGAAGTGAAGAAGAAATTGAAGAAAATAAAAGGAGTTGAAGAATTAGAAATAAGTGAGGGATAAATAAAGAGAAGAATACTAAAATAGAAGAAAGGATGAAGAGGAATTGGGTGAAGGAATGAATTACAAGTGAAGAAACAAGCTTCAAGAAGTCACGTACAACAACAAGCAATTTACAAGCAGCTGTATCACCCCGCTAGCGTTGACACACACTTCACCCAGCGCCTGTGTTTACCAACGAGCATCAGCAACATCATCCTCGGCAGCGCCTAGCACAAACAGCAGCACAACATGGCAAACACCCCCCAGCAGCGTGTACATAGCCCCTCCCCAGCACCCAATAGCAATTCACGACAGTAATGCTGGCAGCGTGCTCACCAGCGGCAAAGCGAGAAACAACAGACAGTAATGCTAGCAGCGTCGAGTTCCCCCTCGGCAGCGCCCAAGACAGACAGAATGTCGGCGTGCAACGCTGACAACATTTGTCAACCGCTGGCCGTGTCTCAGCCATCTCATACAAAAAGAAAAGTCACCGCATCATTCACGCACGTTTCAGTTTATAGTTTGCCGAATTCTCTCCCTTTTGGGAGAATAAAAACCCTCCGCATCAATTCAAATTATCATCCATTAATCATTCTACTCTACCGTCAAACTTTAGTATAGGGTTTTCTTTGTATTTTTCTCCCTTCGGGGAGCCGCTCTACTAGATTATGAACAAAAGAGGAGGAGAAGGAGATCGAATCTAGTGACACGAAGAGATCAAATTCGACGACACGGATGTTTGGATTATTCTCTATTTTTCTTATGATTTGTTATTCAGTTTTGGTTATTGTTTTCCTAGTTTTTAATTATCATGAGTACTTAGTTTCTTTGTTTAGGGGACAAACTCGATGTTCCTCGATTAATTTATAGTGTGTGATTTCAGTTTTAGGTTTTAATACAGTTGTTTAATCTTCGTGTTTTGTCTGTCATAGTAAGTGATTGATCTCCTGTTACTTGGTTTAGATTATTAGTATCAGAACAAAAGTTTGTATTTTGAATTGGGAAGACAAAGAATGAATAGGCTAGAAAATACTTAGAAATGATGGTTTCATACTTAGGGTCAATTATAATCAGTTCTTATCTTTGATTAGATTAAATAGTCATGAAAATAAGTGTTTAGTTTAATCACTGCAACCCACCTCAAATCGAAAGATTGTTGTGATAGGTCTTAGAAAGATTATAGACCCCGACACTACCAATACTAGCTTAACTGGAATTACCGTTTGATTAATTGAGTAACTAGAGTGGACTCCCCTAAACTCCCTTAATTATCAGATAAAACCCATAAAAATTATATCTTTCCTTGTTTATTTCCTTTATTTTCTTATTCACTATTCCACAATTATTTGATCGACCTAGCATCCTTTGTAGTGAACTAGTTTAGTGTGTAGTTGAACACAAGTCCCTGAGAGAGAACAATATTTATATACTACTCAGACCCATACACTTGCGATAGATGTCTAACATGTTTTAGGGCCTATCATGCTTAGGAGTCCCTTTACTATTGAAGTGAGGGAATTTTGGCGGCTGATAACCATGAGGCATGTGAAGGACGTCAATCCTCTTCGTGTGAGGCTTCATGTACAGTTGAGGTTTACAAGAGCCTCTCCCGATTTGAGCTTTTATGGCATCGACTATTAGTTTTTAGATTTTCTCTATAGACAATGAGCCTGAGCTAGAACCGTCTTCATATATCTCTTCTTCGTTAGAATCTTCATGATTGGATCCTCTGTCTGAATCTTCATCTCCCGAACCTTTATCGAATTTGCTTGCGGGTTGCTTTTCTAAATTCTTTGTCAATTTCTTGATCCGCTCATCTTGTCGCTTAATATGCTCAGTTTTTTCCTCGCTTTCTTTCTCAAGTCTGGTCAACGTAGCCTTCATCGTCTTGAATTCTTCTTCATAGTTAATTGCATCTGTGACCATAACGGGCTTAATAACGATGTTGATAGAGTCAGTATCAGAATCGGTGGAGAGTAAATCCCTTGGAGATTTTGGTGTTTCCTCGCCATCTTCATAGTCCTCATCCTCTTTACTCAACGGTTGATGGTAGATTTCATACATCCATTGAGCGACCATCTTCTTCGGGTCAACGGTTTGAGTGGAAGTAGTTTGGTTTTCCCCCGGCAAGTTGGAGTCCAAGATTTACAACGAGGCACTCACACCTACTTGTTTCTTGGCCTCAATAGCGGCGATCTTGGACATCCTTCAACTGATTACTCCACTGGATGTCATACTAGTTATTGACCCGTGTGACATAGACTGAACAACTTCCTTTGAAGTAGAGAGATGTTGTTCGTAGACGCCATCTTCTTTGAATAATGAGAGGTTCATTCTTGGAGAAAGAGATGAGAGGTAGAGATGTCCCACCGAGCGTGCCAAAATTTGTAAACACAAATTTCCGCATCTTAAAAAAATAAAGACAAGAAATTAGTGAATAAAAATAATTCTATTAATTTCAAAGGATTTTGGGTACAATCTCTGTGTATTTGATTATTTGTTATAAAATGAAAATGTAACTCCTCTGATTCAATCTCCTTGAATGAACTAGAACGAGGCTTGAATCAGTATGGCTTTGAAAGAATATAATCTTGGATGAATATAGTTTTGAGTGAATATATATATTCTTGGATGGATGTGGTCATGAACGAGGGCCGTAGAGACTTAATCCAAATCAAGAGGAAGTATTTTGATCTCCCACGAATGAACGGCACGAGCTTAATCTTTGTTGTGCTTCTTGTCTTTGAGAGAGAGAGAGAGAGAGAGTATGTGAGTCCTTTCTTTGAATGTTTTTCAACTACCTCGAAATGAAGGAGAATGGTGTTTATTTATAGAGAACCTGGGCTAACCTTTGAGCCCATTTAACTCCATTTAAAAAAAGGACAAATATTTATTTGTCACCCATGACATGTGTCATAATTTAATTAGCCAAAATATAATATCATTCGACTTATAATTAAATGATTCACCATAATCAATTTTGATACATGACGGATTATAATTGGTTGAATTAAAATAACTTGAATTTCCACATGGTAGGTCTTGATTAGCTGACAAATCTTTGTCTTCTACCAATCTACTGAACTTTTTTTTGGACTTTAATACACTGAACTTTGAGGGTATTGAACAATAATATATCCGGAACAATTCCGATGGTGATGACACGGTGACAACCCTACTTTTAAGGTGTCATTTTTCCTTTTTTCTGAAAAATATATTAGTCATTCTACTTATGTATACTTTCTTATATAACAAAAATTTTAACGTTTTCGCACATCATTTTCTCAGCCGACCACAAGGACCGCCACCAAGTCAACCACCAGTAGAATAGTTCTGGATGCATTATCGTCCAACACCCTCAAAGTTTAGTGTATTAGTGTCCAAAAAAAAGTTTAGTGCATTGTTGATTCTGAAATGTTGGACGCAAGCGCACGATGTCCACTTGTAGTGTAGTCTAGCAAATACCGGTTGTTCCCACGAAGACGGTAGTATCAAACTTTAACCAACAAAATTAGCAAACGAATTACAAGCAAATGTTAAATTAAACAAAATTTAATTATAAATTAAAATCATAAAACACATGATTACCTAAAAGTCATCAACTAAAACCCCTAACCTTGTTGTTTAAAGACATTTAAATTAAGGCTTAATTGGATTCGTCTAAAGAAAAAAAAATTAAAATAAAAGAAAAGAAAAAAAACAAAAGACTAAACTATGGGACGTCCAACTAGGTTGTCCACCACCAATTTCCATTTAGCTATATATTTATAGGTTAGTCTTAGAGACATACCCAAACACCTAGTAGGAATCCTAATCAGATAGGAAGTCTTATTCCTAGTCTGTTTATGATTCCTTATTACCTAGAAACTGTATTCTAGATAAATTGAGTCTATTTAATTAATAAACTAATAATTAACTAAGTGGTCGTTAATTTACCAACAAGCTATATCCTTATTACTCACCTTTTCACACATGAGACAAAAAGGAAGGAGAAAAGAAAATGGCAGACAAAGAAGTTATGGAAGAATACGAAGTGATAAATGAAACAGGGGCTTGGAAAACAGGGGATAACAAACTCTTCTAAAACCAAATATAAATCACATTAATCTCTACTAAACTCCTTAACTCAGATACAAATTCTAAGTATGAGTATCAAAAATAAAAAGATGGATCGGAAAAAGGGGAAAAACAGAGAAGAAAAAAATGGTGGACAAGGAAGACGAAACACAGGAGAAAGAAAATGGATACAGAAGTAAAAATAGGATACCAAAAAGAACTAAATGAATTAGCTGCTTTGAGATCAAACCGAACCAAACTTGTTGTATTGACACTTGAATGGAAAATTACAACTTGAAAACTGGAACTCACAAATTTGAAGGCAAGAACAAAATTCCAATCTGGAAAGCTAAAACTTGCGTACAAGAAGAAATTGAAAGCTGAAAAATTGGATACATCTACTGATCCCCTACCCATCTACTTATTCAAGAGTTTAGCCCCAATCTAACTACCCATCTTCAACAAAATCCGATCTAGTTGCAACATCTTCGGTACCCATCTCCATGGGTTGACTTGGCCAAGTTTGAGAGAGAATATCCAAATATCTAGCACCTAACACAGTTGGTGAACAATGAAGCATCAGGAACCGAAAAGGGAGGAATCCATTGATGGACTTTTTGTAGTGCATAATATGTTGTGATGAACCCCCCCCCCCCCCCTTTTTATGATGATGGTTGATGATGACGCGATGAAATGGGTGATAGGTATTAGAAGTTTGGCTATGATGAGTCCAAATGAAATAAAGTAGGGGAGGGACGGAGTAGGTTTTAATTTCGGCCTATAAATGATTTCCAGTCCAGATCTGTTCAAATCGATCCCAAACTCAATTTTCCACATTTCTCTTCATTTTTTCAATTTTCATTGTCAACCTGCAAAATTTAAATAAGCTACATAGAAATTCTAACTTTGTATTTATTTTGAGCTAAATTAAATATAAAAGTGTAGACAAAATACCATAATTTTTGCCTAAACAAACACCGTACACTTAAATTTTGCTCGTCCCGGAGTAAAAAGTTAGAAAAAAGAAAAGAAAATAAAAAAAGAAGTGAAAAAGTCTAACTCACTTTCGTAGGAATCACGGTTGCATTTAGCATATGCAACAAGCCCTTTAAACCCCTTGGTTCCCCCCAGTGGACGAGTAGGTCTCGTGAGGGTTTACAGAAGATATACACACAAAATCCTCTTTTTTTTTTAAAAGAAATAAATTAAAATAAAGGATTAAGAAAAGCGGAAAAATAGTAGGAAAATATACACAGTTTAATCAACAATATTACCTAAGAGACCCAATTGTTAGCATGCATATAGACAAAATTTACAAGTCAAGACAACGATGATACCGCTTACATGCACACATCAACTATCACCCCATCATTATGTAGATTATGTGTTGACCGGTAGAACCTCACATTAGGATAAGTTGACACTCACACTCATGTGTTTAAATTTTGTAGAGGTTCTCTGAAATCCTCTTCCAATGACACAATCTACCATAAGCTTGATCATTCTCTCAATTCTCCGCCATTAGTAGGCTAAAAAGCAATTATAATTAAGAGGACATTTAAAGGTTTTTATATCGGTTTTTTTGCCGATATTTTCTAGGTTTTCTTAGTTGTTTTGGAGTATGTTTCAACCCTAATTGTCGAGTCGTTATTAGTATATATCGGGTCTAAGGGTTAAGCTTATCTGGTACCACAAGCAATTGAGTGTTTCATAAGTACCACATTAGATTGATTTGTAATCTTTATGTCCCTAATGAGATGTGAGAGGCACATGAACTGTGAGGGTTGAGTCTTTAGGTTAGCTCTAGGGAGGCTATAATAAATTGTAGAGATTTCGGAATCTCTGATAAACACTTGTAAATCTTCTAATAGTGTATCGTCCGTGGTTTCTTTTTTCCTCGATATAGGTTTTTCCACGTTATATCCTGTGTATGAATCCTTATTTGTTATTGTAACGCCCTGGAAATTCGATTCTAAACTTAACGGCCAAAGCCAAACATTGACTAACCTTAACAGCGGAAGCCTAATTTTTTTTTCTTTTAATTGGGCGTTACTACCGTATCCCTGAAGGAATACAAGGCAAGAAAGAGAAAAACTAACAACTAATCATTATTTAGTTCATTTTAATAACAAGAGAACTTTCAAATTCTAAAACAACATAAACTGAGAATAACCAACTCAAGTCTAAAACATAAACTAAACTTATTCTCAAGACTAGCTTTGACGTCCTCACTGCTAGTTCCCATTCCCATCACATAACTTTTCACCTGAAAACAAAACATTTAAAACATGAGGAGGACTCAATAATGTCTACCCCTAACCGTTAAAACAATTTAAAAACCATTTCAATTCATTTTTGGGGGAGAAGTGAACCAGTAAAATCTTTTCAAAAACACTTTCTTTCCCAACCAACCATAAACATCTTTTTGATTTATTAAGCGGGCGGACCTTGCTTATTTGGCCCTCGAAGTCAAAGACTTCACAATAATCATATCTCAAGCTCAATATCAATCTCAAATATCAATCACAATCTCAATCATACAGATGGCCATCCATTTCACACACGTGCATATAACCAACCCCGGGAAGTAGCACTTATCAGGCATCCCTGATCTCTTGACAACCTCCCTGCAAGAACAGATCCTGGTCTGTGGGACATTGCCCGAACACACAAGCATATCAGGGCATCCCTGATCTCTTGACAACCTCCCTGCATGAACAGATCCTGATCTATGGGACGTTGCCCGAACCCCCATTTACGTCTCATTTGAATTATTAGTCCGGTTTAATAACAGATCCTTCCAGTTTAAATCAATCCATTCCCAATTTCCAAAACCATTTCCAAATCACATAGATAAAGGATTGTCTCATTTAATTACTCAAAGAGCATATATTACTTATGTATATTAGTGAGTCGATTGTTCTAGAGAGAGAGGGTCTGCCTTCTCTCTAGAAGCGGTGTCTCGGTCCTGTTAGAATCCTAGTTTTCGCTTCGTGTTTTGGCCAAAATGGAGGAGTAATCCTCGTTCCAGTTGCCTTAGTTGTTGTCGAGAACGAAAATCGTCTTACTGCAGAGAGTTAATTATGATTTTCTTCAAAATTTTCCAGCCAAATTAGGATTTTGGAAAGGGAAGGGGTTTCTAGGGTTTCTAGGGGACGATTTAGGGCTCTTGATGAAAGCTGCTGCCATCGATCAAATTGAGATCCTTAAACGTTGGCTTCATGATGGCTATCTGACGATTTGGCGTGATTCAGAAGCTGGAAGGGAGATTTGGCTGGATTTCCTCGCAAATAGGGGTACAACAGTTCATCTGTTCAATTGCTACATGATTGCTTCAGAAATCTTCAGAGGTCAAAGTCCACAAAGAAGTGCAACCGTACAACTCCACAGTGGCTACAGGAACCAGTTTCGCAAGTACCCTTGGGGATGCCCTTCAACGAGTCAGAAGTGGTGTCATCAGGAGCTTCAATCGCGTATTTCCCAGGTGTGTTCCTTCCTTTTTACTTTCTTTCATCTTTGTCTTGTTCCTTGTGGTGAGTCTGGATGGAGTTCTGTTTGCTTGAATGCATCTGCCAGTAATGATAGTGTGATATGTTGTCTCTTGTGGTATGTCGTCGAGTGGCCTTCTTCCATGTCTTCTTTGGAGGTTAAACTGGTTACTATTGATTGTTGGATTCCAACCAATCTAGTTGGAAGATCCCTATTTATAGGGGCGTGGAGAACATCTTCTTCATCTCATCCTTTTCCTTTCTGTCTTCTTTTGAGTTCCTGGACTAAGCTAATGTCTGAAAACTATACAACATCCCCTTTTTCTGACCCCTTTGCTGACGATGGTGCTTCTGTCCTCAAAGATAAAAATTCCGATCTTTGTCATACTTCCAAACCTCCAAGTTCTCATGTTGGAAGTGGAAGCGGAGATCATAATGCACTCAATTCGTTTGAGAAACCCCATCGTTCATACACCCAGGCTACAAAGTTCGGTCTGGGATGTAGTCATCTTCTGTCGGGTGCCTTTTCTCCGTAGGGAGTTAGTCATGAGGACCCGGCGGCTGTTCGTAACCAGACATCACCTCTAGGGTCGTCTCCAGACAACCCAATAGAACCTGACAATTACCCTTCTGACTCCCCACCTCATTCACCTAGAGTGAACCAACATGCTGGGGAACTCAAAGCTCTTGCCCTGCTCATAAAACCATGGGGGGAATTCCTTCCTCTAACCTATTTGAGCAATCGGGCCAGATCTGAATGGAACTTTGTCCGCGGGGATATGTCGTTTGTAGCTATGGGAAATGGGTGGGTTACTGTTTACTTTTCCAATGCAGAGGACAGGGACCGTGTCTGGATGGGCAAAACCTACACCCTTGGGGGTTTGAATATAGTTATGCTGGAATTTGTTCCCTTTATCGACCCCTTTGCCACTGAGATAACCCATGTTGACCAATGGGTTCGAATTCCCAGACTCCCCTGGGAATTATGGGATTTCGATATCCTTGTGCACTTACTCAAACCTGTGGGTCGGGTGATTAAAGTGGACCAAAACACGCTGCTCCGCCTTAAAGGCAAATTTGCTAGAGTTTGTATCAACATTGACGTCACAAAACCCCTACCCGGGTCTCTAGTTGTGTCTGCGGGGGGACAATCTAAGATCATACCCCTCATCTATGAAAATCTGCATGAGGTGTGTGCCTTTTGTGGGGCCGAAGACCACAAAATTGAGGGCTACCCGAATGTTCCTGACCACTCCAAAGTTGAAATTGTGGTGGAGAGGTTCAATGGACCTCCTGCTGCGTGGGGTGAACCTCAAAAAACTACCTATTCTATGTCTATCTCCGAAAATTGGATCAGAGTTTCTCCGAGAAAGAGGCAGAGAGATGTTAATTTAAATCGCCAAAGACCTACTACGGCGAACCTGAGGCCTGTGGGGGTTCCCCCTTCGGCCAAAGGGAAGGGAGTCGCTGCTGAAGATAGTAAGGATCCTGTTATGCCTGATAGTGAAGACCCTTTTTCACCTATTCGCTCTGAAAACCCTAAATCTGGCCCCACTGACCTTCATGCGATTCCTGTCCCGCAAGACATCCTTCTGGCTCATAGGGACCAGATGGTCCCTAAGGATGCAGTGACCCCCTCTGATGCTATTGATCCTCTGGGCGAGGACTATGGGCAGTTTATGGAGGCTGATAGCCAACCGGTTAACAGCCATGATGATTATGCTGATGCCTTTTTGGATCTTCCAAAAATAAACGACATTGAGATGTCTTCTGACTCTACAAAGCGCAAGAGGGAGGAGAATGGTGCAGGCTCAGCCTAATCCATCCTTTCTTCTTTACCGTTTGAAGTATTTTCATGTGTTTGGATATGTGTGTTAATAATTCTAGCTGTGTGAGCCATTGGGTCGTCATTGTTCTAAATGGCCGCACTATTGTCTTGTGGAAGGGCCCACCCACCCTCTTAGCTAGATACCAAACACTCAAAAGGGGTAGTGTGTTTCCGTTTGGGTTGTACTGTAATGCGGTGCTGTTTTCTGGGTTTGTAGCTCGGGTCTTTTGGTTTATGGGGTGTACCCCTAGCTGTTGCATTGCTGGTTTATCATATTGTACTAGTGTGTTAATGTATGATTTTGTCATGTATCCTATCTGGCTTTCATGGTACCCTTTGTTAAGTAAGCCGTTGCAGGGGCTTCTTATGTATTTTTTCCTGGACTCCCTGTTCTATGTGCCTCGTTGGTGGGAGATTATGAATCTGGTTCAACCAAAGGAGCCCATTCTAATCCTTGTTTTGCATTGCCACCCCAGAGTTGCGAGTAGGGTTTTATACCATGCTCGATCTGGCTGGAGGCTGCAGGATGAGAGTAAGATTGGCTCAATGCAGAATTATCATGAATATCGATGCACTTGTAAAGGACAAATTACCAAAATGGTCAATGATGTGAGACTCTAATATATCGAACGGAAAGTCCCTGAGACCAAAAGCTTTAAAAGCTTTAAAAGCTTTATAATCCTGGCTTTTATGGATTTATTGAAGGCTGGGTGTAATCAGTTTGATAGCCTCCTATTACAGTGTACCTCTTCTTTATGGTTTTTATCAAAATGTTTATCCTACACTTTATATATTTTAGTGTCTTTCAGAAGACCAAGTGATTACACTCCTATCTGGTTTTCAATTCCCTCATTTTTCCATTTCATATGGCTGGGTATTAACAGTAAGCACTCCTTTAAGATTTGGTACAACAATCTAGCCCAGTTATGTTTTATGTACAAAATTTTAGATTGGCTTTTCAAGTTTCAGAAAAACCTTATTGTTCACGCATTTGCCTTTGTGAATTGGTGTGTAGGAAAATCCTTCGTGGAGCAGAGCTTATGGCTGGCTGTGATTGGAGCTTACTTTCAAGGGACACACTCTGGTCATTGCTGGAAAACAGTTCAACCACAAAATTTAAATACTTTGACCGATGTTTGTTGGGATAGGCTGTACGAGAAAGCTTGGTTATGTATTTTTTACCTGTTAATAATTAAATTCAGACAATCTTCTGGTGAGTGTGGTGATACTTTTCAGTATCCCACCAAGGCCATATTCAGACATCCCATGGTCTTCCATGGCAAGGCTCCACTTCAGTGGATCATTGGGTACTTCCATTGGGGAATATTAAATTTTGACGTGCCCCAAAATGCGAGTATATTTTTTGGTAACCTACGGCAGCACTTACTAGCGATAATTCACCAGCCTACTAGGCTGGTTTTTCCAAATGGTTAAATGAAAGTTATTGCGTGGAATGTGTGTGGAGCAAAGAGACCGCAAATCATAGCAGAACTAAAAGCACTTAAAAGCAATCAAAAACCAGATATTTTGTTTATCATTGAAACCATGACAAATTTAACTAACTCAGAAACTATTATACGACAATTAGGATTTGCAAATGCGGAAATTGTCAACCCCGTTAATCACTCGGGTGGAATTTGGGCCCTTTGGGACAATACTAGTCAACTCCGAATAGCGCCTCTCCGTAAAGATAATAGATCTATTCACTTATTAGTGCACGACGTTGATAAACAACAAAATTGCATAATATCAGGAGTTTATGGTCCTACTCAAAATAGCGAGAAAGAGGACTTCTGGAACAACCTAACGAGACTCCACACTATTTTTGATCTTCCCTGGTGTATTATAGGAGATTTTAATGAACTAGAATCAAGGTTGGAGAAAAGGGGTGGAAATGCCGTTTCTGTTTCTCGGATGGAACGACTTACACGTTTCCTAACACATATAAATGGAGAATCTGCCATAGTGCGAGGACGTAAATTTTCTTGGAAGAAAAGAATGCAAGGGCACTGGGTATATGAACGGCTAGATAGAGCAATTTTGCGTCAGGACTTTTCAGCCAGCTACCCGGACGCGGTTACTTGGCATGGTCCTTTCACGTTCTCGGATCACTATGCGGTGCTTATGGAAACTAGTCGAGTATCCGCTAAGCACAAAAATGTACCCTTCCGTTATCAGCGTTTCTGGAGTCAATATGACCAAATGAAGCAGATTACCAAAAAACTTTGGAATCAACCACTACAAGGGACTCGACTTTTTCGCGTCACCCAAAAATTGAAACTTGTTAAGAGTGGTTTGAGAGAATGGACTAAGAAACAGTTTGGACATTTCAAATCCAAATTGGAAGAGAACTTGGATAAAATTGGATACATTGAAGAAAAACTGCTCGAGAACCCCCATAGCGTCCGGTTAAATTCGTGGTTAAATCGTATGATAAAACAGCGAGAAAAAATGTTGTTATATCAACAAAAATACTGGGGTAAGTTAGCTCGAAAAGATTGGCTGGTAAAAGGAGACAGGAATTCCTCCTATTTCCAAAGATTAGCAAAAGCAAAACAAAAACGTCAGGAAATCATCAAAATAAAGACAGATGAAGATGAATGGATCGAAAATGAAGAGGAAATTGGGGATAAATTTGTGGAGGACTATAGAACCCGCTTCACATCTCAGGGGACTTCTGAGTCCCTTAATGCATGCTTAGGTATTAAAAAAGTTATTTCAAACATGGACAATGACCTTCTTTTGGCAATTCCTTCGAAGGACGAAATCAAACAGGCGGTTTTTGATATTGACCCTGGCAAGACCCCGGGACCAGATGGGTTTGGAGCTGGATTCTTCCAAGACTCCTGGCAAATCATTGAAAGTGACATTGTTTTAGCGATGCAAGATTTTTTTGTTAAAGGACATTTATTGAGAGAAATCAATCACACTTTCATAACTCTTATCCCGAAAATCAACAACCCCACTCAGACTAACCACTATCGCCCTATCAGCCTTTGCAATACTGTTTATAAAATTATTGCAAAAATTATGGTCAATCGATTAAGGCCATTACTTGAAAAAATCATTTCACCGTTGCAAAGTGCCTTCATTCCTGGTAGATCTATTCATGACAATATCCTAATAACTCATGAAATTATGCATAAGTTTAAAACGTCAAAAGCGAAAAAAGGTTGGGTTGCGATAAAACTAGACATGGAAAAGGCTTATGATCGCATTGAATGGTCATTCTTGAGAGATATATTAAGCCATTTGGGTTTCAGTCCTAAATGGGTCAACCTAGTTGACCAATGTGTTAGCACTGTTTCCTACTCAATTTTGATAAATGGCTCCCCAAAAGGGTTTATAAAACCCTCAAGAGGGTTGCGGCAAGGTGACCCCCTTTCACCTTATCTTTTCTTGATCTGTATGAATGTCTTTGGCTCTATGCTTGAACGTACAGCTAACGATACTAAGTCTGGGTTGGGAATTCAATTAGCTCCCCACTCGCTGAAGATTCCCGGCTTATTCTTTGCTGATGACTGTTTATTATTCTGTAAGGCCTCTCAACAAGCGGCCTTGAAATTAAAAGATCTTACCTTAAAGTTCTGTAATATGTCAGGGCAATTAATCAACTTTCATAAGTCTAAATTAATTTTCTCCAAAAATTTAACGCGACAGGCTAAAGATATGATTCATGGGAATTTTACCATCCCTGTATCTGACTCTTTAGGAAAATATTTAGGGTGTAAGATTAATCAAGACAGACAAACTCCCAGAGACTTCGATGATATTATAGGAAAAGCTACGGATAGGATGACTTCTTGGAAAGCGAATGCGCTCTCAAAAGCAGGTAGGGTGGTCCTCATACAATCCAATCTAGAATCTCTCCCGGCTCATACGATGGAATGCTTTAGACTCCCTAAAGCGGCTTGTCTTGGCTTAGACCGAATCAATAGGAATTTCTTTTGGAAAAATAACAATGCTAATAATGGAATGGCTATGGTTGCTTGGGATACTATTTGTCTCCCAAAGGAGTTTGGTGGGCTGGGCCTTAGAAGAACAGAGGCTGTTAATTTGGCCTTTCAATGTAAACTCGCTTGGAAAATTCTAAAGGGGGATTCCCTCTGGGCCAATCTGATGCGTCAAAAATACCTTCGAACAAACGACCTATTTTCTTATAAAAGTAAACCAACGGATTCACCAGTCTGGAGAAATCTGCTCAAAATTAGGGATATTTTACGACAGGGTATAAGATGGAGACTAGGGGATGGTAAATCGATCAAATTCTGGACGGACAATTGGATTAATGATAAGCCGCTTCAAGACTTATGTGGGAACAACGAAGTGGTTGATAAAGAACTAATTGTAGATAATTTTATTACACATACTAAACATTGGGACGTAGACAAATTAAGCAACCTTATTCAGGACCCTGTTATTATCCAAAAAATCCTTGGCATACCTATTACAATGGCAAATATGAATGATGAAATGTGTTGGGGTCTCACTGGTGATGGTTCTTTTTCCACGAAATCAACTACAAGGATCATCCAAGATTGTATTGCACAATCAGATAAATGGGAGTTCAGATGGATTTGGGAAATTGACATACCCCCCAAACTCAGCATCTTCCTGTGGCTTATGCTTCGCAAGGCCCTCCCAACGCGTGGCAATCTGCTACGAAGAGGAATGATGTTGGATCCGACCTGCCCTCTTTGTCTAGAGGAGATAGAAAGTGATAGTCACCTTTTCTGGGAGTGCACTACGACCCGACGAATATGGGCTCTAGCAAGTCAGCATGGCTGGATTGTTGACTCTGTTACTAATCATGGGATTACTTCCATAAACCAGTTTCTACATTCCAAGAAATCTGGGGACCACAACAGAGAATTAATTAGGGGCATTTTTCTCTTATGGACGATTTGGAATAACAGGAATGAAGCTGTGTTCAGAAATAAAATAGTTCGACCATTTTAGAGTCTCATTCAAGCCAAAAGTAGGGCGGCTGAATGGCAAATCAGGAACAATAATAAGGTAGAAAGTCATGGTAGCAGTTTCAGGGGTGGGTATACTAATGCGGTTTCTCTGGTTCGATGGTATACCCCCCCGAAGGGAGTCGTTAAATTAAATTTCGACGGCTCTCTCATCACCAACTCGGCGGCAGGTGGTTTCATTTTGCGAGACTGGCGGGGCGCGATTCTTGGCGGAGGAGCAAAATATTATGGTGACGCTCCAATTTTGGTGGCGGAGGCGAGGGCTCTGAGAGATGGGTTGGTTGAGGCGTTGTCAAAAGGCTTCCAACACATCCATATAGAAGGAGACAATATGGTGGTCATCCAGGCTCTAAAGGGTAATTATGCTATTCCGTGGCAGATTAGAGGTCTCATCAAGGATTCTCAAATAATTCTTCAGCGTTTCCAAGAAGTTAAAATTTCTCATATTTTCCGCGAAGCCAACGCGGTTGCTGACTGGCTAGCCCATCAAGGACATAACAGAGAGGTTGGTGAAAGTATAACAATCCTTAATAACCCCAACCTCTGTAATTTAGTTGCTCTAGATAGGGCGGGACGATTTCTTGTGAGAAGACGTCGTTAACCTGCCGTTCTCTCGCTTACTTTTGTAAAAAAAAAAAATTACTCAAAGAGCATAACTCGATTTCCAAAATAGACAGTCAATTTTCACCATAAAATCCCTTCGGGATGCAAACCGCAAAATAACTTAAAATCAACCAAAACAATTAAAGAGCATCCCAGCGGGATTTAGGACATAGACATTACCTGAAATTCTTCACTTCACTTCACTTCACTTGACCTCCACGAATACACTTGAGCTCACTAAAACGAGTCGATCTAGATCGCGCCTATAAATATAATAAATTTCTATAGTCAAAACGTGCTCTCGAAGTTAGTACCCACTACCATCTACCTCACCCCACCCTAGGAACACTATAAGGTTTCCATCATTCAAGTAATAACATTTTAAACAAATTCACATAGTTAAACCATATTTACAATTAAAGAACGTATTTCTACTAAACAATTACACATTTAAAACAATTAAGACTGGGCACAAAAACTCCATAAAAACATAAAACGCAGTAAAGATATAAATATCACCAAATATAACCCAAAATCAAACCATTTTACATAAAGAAACCCGATAAACACGTAATAAGAATATAGTTTGTAATAATAACATAGTAATAATATAAATGTGTAAAGTTTAAAAACTTTACTAAACATAAACCTTATAAAACTTATAAAAACAATCAAAGGAGTTTTTGAATGTTCATTAGATAATTATAACATAATTTTACATAAAGAAACACCCGATAGAAACGTAGTTATAATATAAATACGTAATTATCACATAATAATATAATTACGTAACGTTTGAAATTTTAATAAAAGTAATATAATTTAATACTTTAATTTAAAACACAAATGAACTATATTTTACAATCCTGAATAATATGCGTAAAATATACTTTAAAATTATGAACAACCTTAATGAATAATCACAATATGCATAATAATGAAATCAGATTTACATAACAAACCAACCCTAATTCATACCTACAATAATACTAATAATTTCTAAACATGATTTAGCATAATAACATCCCATATAATCACATATTCCCAAAACTAACAATAAAATCACAACAAATAGTTAAATTATTACAATCAGAAACACATTCATAATATTTGTAATTATTCCAATCAAATTTACATGCAGTAATACAAATGGTCATAATAATAATAATAATAATCATAATATCTATGTATGAAAATTCGTAATATCAATAATACACATATTAGGGTTAGGGTTTGCAAACACTAGAGGGTTGGGGCTGATTGTGGGTGGCAACTGGTGGTTCCCGGCGGCAGACAGACGGCGACCAAGGGCAATAGACGGCGGCGACAGGGTGGTTGGACGGCTGGAGGGCAGTCGACAGTGGCCTGAAGTCACGATTGCGTAGCATCAGTTTACCGTGGCCTTTCGACCTTCTTCGTGGGCCTGGGCGTCGGGGCGGTGGGTTCTGGTGGTCGACGACGACGTGGGGGAAAGGTGGCGGCGGTGCGACGCGATGGCAGGTGGGGTGGCAGGACCAGATGGGAGACACAGAGCAGATCGAGAGAGAGAGAGAGAGAAGGGAAGGACAGGTAAGTTCATGCTAGGGTTAGGATTAGGGTTTAGGGGAAGAAAAATCTATTTATATTATACATCAAACACCCCAAAAAGAAGTAAAATAGAAAGGAAATGAAAATAATTAAAATAAGCCCCCTATAAATAGTAATAAGAATTTATAAAACTGAATTTCCCCAAATAAAAGCCAAAATTAATTAACTCAATAATGACATAAAAACAATACCAATATTAACCATGTAAAAATTACAATAACACCCCTAATATCATGCAACACTCCACACACATAGAAAATTACTAAAATACCCTTGTTAGTCCCTCAACGGTCCTACAAGCTCAAGTGTTGGTAGAAATAATCATCAATAAAATCTCAAAATTTAACGGAGTCAAACTTAATTACTAACGACGTGACGGCCAACGTATTCAAATTTTACGAGGTTTTACATCATTACCCCCTTAAAATAAGTTTCATCCTCGAAACTTAAACTCATACTTAATGCTTTTCTCAAACCGTACTAACGGTAGTTCTAACCAAAAACTTGGGGTTTTACATCATTACCTTCTTCAAAAGAGTTTCGTCCTCGAAACTCAACATACCATAAGCATATGAACTGCATTTTATTTACACTGTAACATACGAGGGAAAGAGAGATGACTACCAGTCACAGCGTCGTCCAAATTGTCTGCTTCCCTACCCCGATTAGGTATGCTCGTCCTCCCTGGTTGCGCGAGGCCTGATAATGCTGATGAGGTGGGTGTTGATTGCTTGACTTATCCCGATTCTAGTGATGTTGCCTTGGGTTCCTATTGTAGCCTCCTTAGTCCTGGTATGTCGAGGGTGGAGCTTCTTGATCGTTGGTCCCTCCAAGGTTGGGTCCTTCTGGTGCCGGAAAATGGCAGTCTCTCACCAAATTGTGTGGACTGCACACCGGTAGCAGCTTGCCTTCCAGTTACTCTTGCAATCCCTGGCGAGGTGGTCCGACCTGCCACAAGCTCTACAAAACAAGCCAGGTGGTGGTGCTCGCCATTGGTTACTCTGTCAATTGTTGTGATTACTTCTCTTATCGGGGTATATTATGGTAGGGTCAGAGTGAGAAGGTTCCTTCCTCTTGCTGCCTTGCTTGTTCAGATGTGCCTCCCGGGCTATAGCCACTCTCTCAATGTTGAGGCCACGTCCAGCATCTCTTCATATGACGAGAAAGACCGTGCAGTCATACGGTCTTGAATATCGAAAATCAAGCCACTCTCAAAGCGGTTTATCTTCAACACTTCGTTGGCGAGAAATGCCGGCGCGAAACGAGACAACTCCACAAACTTAGCGGAGTATTGCAGCACAGTGTCGTTTCCTTGCTCCAACTCCAGAAACTCTTTCTCCTTAGCTTTCTGAGCGATGGGATAGAAGCGGTTCTTCAACATCTCCTTGAACCGGTTCCAATTGACTCCTGGTTCATGTTGTCGTTCTTTAACACTCATCCACCACAAGTCAGCTTCTCCTTTCAGGTGGTAGGTTCCGAATCCAACCTTCCGCTCCTCGGGGCAGGGAAGAGCGTCAAATTTCTTCTCGATGTCACGTATTGACTCTTCAAACATCTTGGGGTCAGCTACCCCAGAGTAAGTGGGAGGATTGGGGTTGTTAAACTCCTTGAATAGAGAGGCTTCATTGTCCTTCCTCGGCTCAACTCGTTGCTTCGACATTCGTTGAAAGTGCTCGGTCTGCCGAGCCATCATCTCCATCATCATAAGTTGTGTCAAATCGGGGACTACCGGTGGGGTGTCCCCTCCATTCGATGTGGATCGTGCAGCCTGTGTTGCTCGAGCAACTGCTGCCTCTTGGAGTTCCGCAAATCGTTGCATCAGCTCATCGCTAGTTGGGAGAGGCCTACCTTGAGGCTCCTTAGATCTAGTCCCATCGTCTTGAGTCATCCTGGAGTCAAGAGAATCCACCTTATTCACCTCCTACTAACAAATTTATATCCTAATAGTTCGAGCATAGCAAAACGTTCACAGGACTACTTAATAACAACAGAGTAAACAACCACTTAAACTCATAAACAAGGAAGCAAAACATACCCATTTCCCATCCTACACTCACACTCCGAACGTAGCATCCTAAGCTCTACCTAAAAAACCTAATAGACACTTAGGAGCTACCAGGTTGTAACCCAGAGCTCTGATACCGTTTTGTAACGCCCTGGAAATTCAATTCTAAACTTAACGGTCAATGTCAACTAACCTTAACAGCGGAAGACTAATTTTTTTTCTTTTAATTGGGCATTACTCCCGTATCCCCGAAGGAATACAAGGCAAGAAAGGGAAAAACTAACAACTAATCATTATTTACTTCAATTTAATAACAAGAGAACTTTCAAATTCTAAAACAACATAAACTGACAATAACCAACTCAAGTATAAAACATAAACTAAACTTATTCTCAAGACTAGCTTTGACGTCCTCACTGCTAGTTCCCATTCCCATCACATAACCCTTCAACTGAAAACAAAACATTTAAAAACATGAGGAGAACTCAATAATGTCTACCCCTAACTGTTAAAACAATTTAAAAACCATTTCAGTTCATTTTTGGGGGAGAAGTGAACTAGTCAAATCTTTTCGAAAACACTTTCTTTCCCAACCAACCATAAACATCTTTCTGATTTATTGAGCGGGCGGACCTTGCTTATTTGGCCCTCAAAGTCAAAGACTTCACAATAATCATATCTCAAGCTCAATATAAATCTCAAATATCAGTCACAATCTCAATCATACGGATGGCCATCCATTTCACACACGTACATATAACTAACCCCGGGGAAGTAGTACTTATCAGGCATCCCTAATCTCTTGACAACCTCCTTGCAGGAACAAATCCTGGTTTATAGGACATTGCCCGAACACACAACCATATCAGGGCATCCCCTAATCTCTTGACAACCTCCCTAGAGGAACAGATCCTGGTCATTAGGACGTTGCTCGAACCCGCATTTACATCTCATTTGAATTATTAGTCCGGTTTAATAACAGATCCTTCTAGTCTAAATCAATCCATTCCAAAACCATTTCCAAATCACACACATAAAGGACTGTCTCATTTAATTACTCAAAAAGCATAACTCGATTTCCAAAACACACAGTCAATTTTCACCATAAAATCCCTTCGGGATGCAAACCGCAAAATAACTTAAAATCAACCAAAACAATTAAAGTGCATCCCAGCGGGATTTAGGACATAGACATTACCTGAAATTCTTCACTTCACTTCACTTCACTTGACCTCCACGAATACACTTGAGCTCACTAAAACGAGTCGATCTAGGTCGCGCCTATAAATAGAATAAATTTCTATAGTCAAAACGTGCTCTTGAAGTTAGTACTCACTACCATCTACCTCACCCCACCATAGGAACACTATAAGGTTCCCATCATTCAAGTAATAACATTTTAAACCAATTCACATAATTAAACCACATTTACAATTAAAGAACATATTTCTACTAAACAATTAAACATTTAAAACAATTAAAGTACTGGGCACAAAAACTCCATAAAAACATAAAACCCAGTAAAGATATAAATATCACCAAATATAACCCAAAATCAAACCATTTTATGTAAAGAAACACGATAAACACGTAATAAGAATATAGTTTGTAATAATAACATAGAAATAATATAAATGTGTAAAGTTAAAAACTTTACTAAACATAAACCTTATAAAACTTTTAAAAATAATCAAAGGAGTTTTAGAATGTTCTTTAGGTAATTATAACATAATTTTACATAAAGAAACACCCGATAGAAACGTAGTAATAATATAAATATGTAACTATCACATTATAATAATATAATTATGTAACGTTTGAAATTTTAATAAAAGTAATACACAATTAAAATTTTAAAAGCGGTGAAGAGGATTTTGAAACCTCTTTTTAAGAACTATAATATAGTAATTAATATAATTGAATACTTTTATTTAAAATACAAATAAACTATACTTTATAATCATGAATAATATGCATAAAATATACTTTAAAATTATGAACAACCTTAATGAATAATCACAATATGTATAATAATCAATTATAAATAATGAAATCAGATTTACATAACAAACCAACCCTAATTCATACATACAACAATACTAAAAACTCTAAACATGATTTAGCATAATAACATCCCATATAATCACATATTCCTAAAACTAACAATAAATATCACAGCAAATAGTTAAATTATTACAATCAGAAACAACATTCATAATATTTGTAATTATTCCAATCAAATTTACATGCAGTAACACAAATGGTCATAATAATAATAATAATAATAATAATAATAATAATAATAATAATAATAATAATAATCGTAATATCTATGTATGAAAATTCACAATATCAATAGTACACATATTAGGGTTAGGGTTTGCAAACACTAGAGGGTTGGGCCTGACAGTGGGTGGCAACAGGTGGTTCTGGCGACAGAGAGATGGCGACCAAGGGCAACAGACGACCGACAGGGTGGTTGGACGGCCGAAGGCGATCGGCGATGCAGCTTTGAATTCTTGCGGTTCTTGACCGTGGCCTTTCGACCTTCTTCGTGGGCCTGGGCGTTGGGGCGGTGGGTTCTGGTGGCCGACGACGATGTGGGGGAAAGGTGGCGGCAGTGCGACGCGAAGTCAGGTGGGGTGGCGCGACCAGATGGGAGACACAGAGCAGATCGAGAGAGAGAGAGAGAGAGAGAGAGAGAGAGGCGGTGGTTGCTACAGATTCCGGCCACGGTTTCCGGCTACGGTTTCCGGCCACGGTTTCCGGCCACGGTGGTGGCAGCGACACGGTGGCTGGGTGTTGGCGGTTATAGCAGACAGAGAGAGAGAGAGAGAAGGGAAGGAGAGGTAAGTGCACGCTAGGGTTAGGATTAGGGTTTAAGGGAGGAAAAATCTATTTATATTATACATCAAACTCCCCAAAAAGAAGTAAAATAAAAAGGAATTGAAAATAATTAAAATCACCCCCTATAAATAGTAATAAGAATTTATAAAATAGAATTTCCCCAAATAAAAGCCAAAATTAATTAACTCAATAATCACATAAAAACAATACCAATATTAACCATGTAAAAATTACAATAACACCCCTAATATCATGCAATACTCCACACACATAGAAAATTACTAAAATACCCTTGTTAGTCCCTCAACGGTTCTAAAAGGCCCTACTTAATGGTCAAGGCTTCCACGCAATTCACATTCTTGATTGTTTATTCCTTCTTTTCTTATTGTCTTTCCTCTCTTTTCACAAACTAGTTCGGATGCCTGTCCTAAGGACGGGTCAAGACCTTATTTTTTGTGATGTTTGAAAAATTTATGTCACCTATCTTAGGCCCTGTTATTTTATGCGGCTGGCTGGCGGCGCTGCCACAACACACCGCACTTTGCCACAACCCACCACAACACATCAATCCACCACAATTTACCACAACCCACCACAATCAACTTTTCAAATTTATTTTATTTCTTTATTAAAAAGTTAAAATCACAATTTTCAATTACTTTTTCACATTTACCAACGCAACTTACAATTATTAAAAACAAAATCCACAACAACTTATCACAACGCATCACAATCCATCACAATTCCACCACACCCACCACAATTTCACCACACCGCACCGCGCGTACCGCAGCTAGCCGTATAAAAGAACAAGGCTATTCTTAGTTACTTTATCCCACCCTCTTTTTCAAATTATTAAAAAATTTTTACCTACCTTACATAATATGTATTTAAAAATTAATAAATTTAAGTGATTTGCTTTATAAACTATATATTTAAAAATTCATATACTTAAATGATGTGGCTGCTGTAACTTAGATTCTCAAACATTATCCTATTTATCCACTTTATCCCAACATTTTTCACCTTTCAATTATCTTATATTCTTAAAAAATAGGGCCGGAGTTTTCAAATGATTAAACTCATAAGCGTTTATCTGAATTTATATATAACCGACTTGTATCTTTAATATCAAAATTGCCCAAACCCGAAATCCACATAACTTGTATTCTCCTTAACCAGATATAAACAGAATCTATTCAACCCGTAAATTGAAGTGTGAATGTTAGCTACGAAGATACAAGGTAAACTACTGTTTATTATTATATTATATCCAAGGGTAAAATAGTAAATTTGTGTGTGAATACAAGCTACAAAGCAGGTATGTAGGCAAGCTTTAGGGTTGTTCATGGATTGGGTACCCGAACCAATCGGATATTTTTTCGGATGCCCGAAACTTCGGGTCCGCCATACCATCGAACCATAATCGCGATCGTAACCGAAAGTTTCGGTTCGGATACCGACTAACCAAAAGACCCGATTAGTTTTAATTTTAAGAGTTTCGTGTTAATTATTTTTAATTTTAATTTGTAAATTTATAATTAAAGCGACTAATTTTATTATTATTTGAAAAAAAAGTTAATCTCACTACGCTAAATACATTTTAATATTGGCTAATTCAGATAATTCATTTTTATATTTAAAACCACTAATTTCGCTTTTATTATTTTTATTATTATTATTTTAATTTTGCGTAATTCGGGTACCTGATTTTGGCTAGGGGTCGACCCGTATCCGAACCGATTACTCATTTTTTCCCCGTTTGGGTACCCGACCCAATTAAAATCAATTTTATTATTCAGGTACCCAAAAACTTTGACTGGGTAACGAGTTTTTCGAATCGGGTATTTTGGGACGGGTTTTATTGAACAACCCTAGTTATTATATTATATTCGAAGACAAAAGAATAAATTCATAT
Source organism: Portulaca oleracea (assembly GCA_029582165.1). Classification (NCBI taxonomy): domain Eukaryota; kingdom Viridiplantae; phylum Streptophyta; class Magnoliopsida; order Caryophyllales; family Portulacaceae; genus Portulaca; species Portulaca oleracea. The sequence continues at coordinate 25,823,896 of CM055888.1, forward strand.
GTGAACACAAGCTAGCAAGTAGGCAAGCAGCTAGGCAGCTCAAACAATTTTTCGTCCCACCCCCCAAACAAGGCTCTTTTATATAGTTGAATTCGGGTACCTGATTTTGGCTAGCAGTCGACCCGTATCCAAACCGATTACATTTTAATTTTGGGTAATTCGGGTACCTGATTTTAGGTAGGGGTCGACCCGTATCCGAACCGATTACTCATTTTTTCCCGGTTCGGGTACCCGACCCAATTAAAATCAATTTTATTATTTAGGTACCCAAAAATTTTGACTGGGTAACGAGTTTTCGAATCGGGTATTTTGGGACGGGTTTTTTTGAACCCTAGTTATTATATTATATTCGAAGACAAAAGAATAAATTCGTATGTGAACACAAGTTAGCAAGTAGGCAAGCAGCTAGGCAGCTCAAACAGTTTTTCATCCCAACCCCCCAAACAAGGCTCTTTTATATATGTAGAAGATATCACTTTTGTACATATCTCCATGACTCCACCCTTTTAGGGATGATAGTCAAATCCGAATCCGAAGCGAATCCGATTTGCTCCGACTAAAAAATCTGAATCTAAATTCGACTAAAAAAACTCCCAATTCGAATCCAATTAAAAAAATCCGACTCCGATTATAATTGGGGCGGGTACGGAGATGACCACCTCCGATCCGATTAAGTCCGATTATAGTCGATCCAATTAAGTCCGATTAAGTCCGATTATAATAAGTAATATAAAAAATTAAAAAAACTGAAAATTAAAATTTAAAAATAAAGAATTATTATTGGTGGTTTATTTTAACAAGTATGATATATAATCAGAGGTAATCGGAGTTAGAAGTAATCAGAGTCGGAGGAAATCATTTTATGGAAACATGTAACAGCTAATCGGAGTCGAAGGTAATCGGAGGTAATCGAAGTCGGAGGTAGTCGGAGGTAATCGGAGTCGGAATTGGAGTTGGGTACCTCCAGCTAAGTTTGAATTTGGAGGTTATCCCACCTCCAATTAATCGGATTTGGAAGTGGACTTCCACCTCCGATTATTAATTGGAGCGAAGGTGAAGGCACCTACCTCCGATTTGCCTCCGACCCATTGCTATCCCTACACCCATTAATATGAGGCATTGAGGTGTAATATATGCACTCCCAGTTTAGTGAATGATACATAAAGCAAACCAACACCAAAATACATGTATTTGTTTTAAACTAATTTTTCTTTGAATAAATAATTGGAAATTTTAACAATAAGAAATAAATAATTGAAAAACAATGATAACAATGGTAATGATAATTAATAATTAACAATAAAAATAATAATAATAATAATAATAATGATAATAATAATAAATAATAATAAACAATAAATAATAAAAAATAATAGCGACAACAATGCTAATAATGATATATGGGCTTTTTTGTCATTTTAAATCTGATATATAATTCAACTACTATTTTTACCGAACACTTATTATTAAAATACAAAGTAAACAACTATCTGCTAACAGCTAAATTATAAACACTATCCGTTACAAAAACCGTTATCCGCTACTAAAACTGTTATCCGCTGCTCAAACCGCTAATTTTATCGAACAGGGCCTTGGTCAAAAATTCCTGCTAGCAATAGCATTTACATCATGAAAGGTGAAAGGTATTTAACTTTGTTGAACAAATATTTGATGTTTAATCGTGATCTTAATCAAAGTAGCTAGGCTTCTGCAATTTGCACCATGCTTGTGTTCGTCATACAGTTTTGCTTAGCTATATCGAACTTGTGCTTTTAATCCCGTGAGGTTTGACATTCATCTTGACTCAAGATGTTTCTTAACCATCTTGAATTGTTCATATTTCACATTTTTGTAACTTTTATTAATATTTTCTTTAATAATTATATATATTTATCAATTATAATAATATAATACTTACTAGCTAGGTGAAAAAATATAATAATAGCCTAATTTTATCAATCATAGTAGAAAATCCACATTTTATATATAGTTTTATATTTATGAAATAAATATAAATAAATAACTATTTTTAAATTGTTTATAAGTTGTAGTAACCCTAAAAATAATGAAACATACCTTTAGAATGATTTAAATACACTTGCATTTCACTTTATTAGTGATTTAGAAGAAATGCAAGATGGTTAAGAGTCATCTTGTGTCAAGATGTTTATCATTTTCGAATTATTTATTCCTCTATTTTCTCTTTAATTCTTACCGCCCCTCAGTTAATAAGGCATATATATTTTTCTCTTTTTTTTGTCAGTGACGATAGAATTTTGTTAAAAAAAAACTAATGGATTAAACAATATATGCGTACGTTATTTGAAGTAACCAACGTTTTTCCTTTGATTAGTAGGCCTATCAATTCAACACACATTGTAGACACCAAAATAATACTAAATAAGCGACTTGAGGAATTCAAACTTGCTAGACTCCTCAATGATTTTGGGTGATATGGGTACCTCGTGGATTTCTGTCAAGAGAGTCCTTGGGTCAAAAGGGTCCTCGTCGAGTTTGTTGGTCAAGGAGGTCTTTGGGCATTCAGAATGTCAGTCAAGTCAAAGTCAAAGTCAAATTCCGGTGAAGGTCAACTCTCGGCCAAGGTCAATTTTTAGTTAAAATCAACTCTTGATCAAAGTTAACTCCTGGTCCAAGCAACTCCGAGTCAAATTCAACTCCTCATCGATTTCACATTGACTCAGCACAAGAATCCTCACAGATTTCAAGCTGGCCCAAGATAGAAATCCTCGTGGGTTTCCATCTGAACCAAGACAAAAATCCTCGCATATTTCAAGAGGGCCCAACGCAGAAATTCGTACAGATTTTAGGTTGACACAAGACAGAAATCCTCATCTGGCCTTAGACAAAAATCCTCACGAATTTAAGAGGGCTCAACACAGAAATTCGTTTAGATTATAGGGTGGCACAAGACTGAAATCCTTGCGGATTTCCAGCGGGTCTAATACAGAAATCTGGACAGATTTGGAGCTCGCCCAACGCAGAAATCCTCGCAGATTTCATGAATTGGCGGTTAAGAAACTGCTATCAATCGCCAGCCAATTGATAACCGCAAGTCAAAAACCGCCCAGAACCACTTCAAAAATCCTTGTGGATTTCCAACTAACCGAAGCGGGAAACCTCGCAGATTTCAACTTGCAGTTTAAAAACAACAAACAGCCGCAGGTCAACACAAGGTAACCGCATGTCAAATAACTTCCTTGACCACCTTTGGAATCCTCACGGATTCCGGGCAACTGCTATAAACTGTCGGGGTAACTGCAGATCAAAAACTACTTAGACCCACTATAGAGATCTTCGCGGATTCCTGCATTATGGGGGACTTTCTTTAAATTGCAGAGCGTCTGTCTCAAGGTGGCTATAAAAGCGAAGTTCGAGTTCATTTTTAGGATCGTTTTCTGGGCTATGTGCTCACTCTCACACCTCACACTTAAAGACAAAAATCATAGTGAGAAGCGTTCCAGGGTCGTTGGTCCTTACGGGTTTGCCGATTCTGGGTCCGAATGAAGCTAAAGATCCTCTCGAATTTGTCGATTCTAGGTCCAATTAAAGCTAAGATCCTTGCGGATTTCTTGATTTTGGTTATGGGTTAGGTCCAACCAAGGGTCGGTATTAATCCTTCATTGTTTTATTATTCATATGTAATAATGTAGATCATAGCGCCCCGTCCGTTGTAATTTAATTTTTTTTGGGTACTCGTTTGTATTGTTAAACTATTGCATGGTTTAATTTCTAAAATCTTGTGACAACTTTCTTTCCTTCTGTTTTTTTTTTTTTTACTGAAAAGCTCGATGTAGTAAATGCCGCTTCGACGGGCGGTGTAGGGGCATCCCTCACTACACTCGTACCTTTACCCCCGAACCGGTCTCTGGTTCATGGATTGTGGAGTTTTCATCTTGCCTTTTGTCAAATTTTCACAAATTGGCTGACAACTCCGTTTTTTATATATATTATTTCATGCATGTTAGGGTATATGATTTTACTAGGATTTGTTTCCCGACCTTCTTTTCTGGTTGAACAATTGACTTGCGTAGCAGGTTCTAGTGTGTTCACTATTCAGGGATCTTCTCAGATTTCTGTTCAGTGGGCTCGCTTGAGACGCTTCGCAAGTCACCCGGCGGGCTGCCTAACGTGGGACAATGGCCTAACCAAGACACACTATCATGGGATCCTCGTGGATCCTGTAGTAGTGGGTTTGATTTAAGCTCCGTTCAGGCCTATCATAGCCAGACCAAAGCCACGAGTTAAGGCCCAAGTTGTCCTTGATCACAAATCCTCTAGGAAGCTTGGCCCGACTTTGGGTCGGGTCATCCTGTTAAATTATCAAAAGAGAAGATGTTTATGGGATTTAAATTTAGTAAAATTAAGTATTCTTAACAACGTGAAATAATAAAAAGTGGGAAAAATAATGCCCATGTATCAAATATCAAATAATTAAAAATGCACCTAGCAAACATAAGCAACCCTACGTCGATCTCGACACTCCGTGGGGGACTGTGCCCTCCAGGCCGCGGGCCCTACACACATATTAAATAAAGGCCAGGTGTATGATTATATTTTTTTTCAGTTTTTTAACTCAATAGGTCATGATCATATTTTTTTAGTTTTTCTTCAAAAAAATTATGTCTAAATATTCTAATATGATCAATATATACCAAATAAGCGATTTTTGTGGTGTGATGTTAGATTATTATGAATATTTAACTTAAATGAAAGAAATTATATACATTTAATTAGTACTTTTACTTGAATAGTCATAAATCACAATTAAAAATCATAAATTTTAAAAAGAATTAAACAAAAGATAATAACTTTTTAGGAAGCATTTGGTGAGAACCTCTGGAAATTTTATCTCGAAAGAAACTTTTTATGGGAAAACATTGAAAACTTTTTATGAACAACAAAACATAAAGAAAATAAATTAAATCAACTTGAAAAAATTATCCATTCCTCGAAAGTTTTGACCAATTAAAGACACTCTTAGCTTATTTATTTCTTATCTAGTTATTGCAATCTTTGGTAATGGACGAGTGGTCTATGATGCTGTTATTAACATTAAAAAATTCCTTAGAACAAAGTGGACCTACAGCTTGGCCGCAATACTACATGCTCGCATTTACCTTGCCATTTGGTCTGTTGTAGACTCGACAGAGTACAATATATAAAGAAACTTACACAACGTCCTACCAAATTAGCTACATGCCCTCTCCGTTATGGTTTCTAATAATATTTTTTAATCAGTAATTTTTTATATAATATTTTATTAATAATTAGATATTATATTTTTAAAATAATATATTTCGTTAAGAATTTAATAATAGTAATTTTATATAATAAATTATATATATATTAAAAAATTTACGGTCGAATATTTTTTAAATTTGAGTGAATAGTTTTAAAAAATAACAATCACTATGCAACGGACAGAGCATCTACTAAGTCAAGCAAATTAAAGATTATTTGGACTACACCAAAGTTAAGCCAATAAAAAAATGCTCAAGTGGCGCTGAATAATTAGAAAGCATATATTTACAATAATTTTAAAATTCATTCCATATATACTTTATTGGCATAGAAAACACTACTAAGCAAATGGTCAGCACGTTTGGTTAAAGATCCAACCTACACATAAGAATTTGAATCTTCAAGTGAATTACAAGGAGACAATATATCAGAAGATCAACCCAGATTTACGAAATGAAGCCCCAACAAGTGCTCTTAATTTAGTAAGTAGTCTTCTCCTCAACTTTCAAATTTTAGTGACCTACGTCCGAATACTTTTTTCTCGGTAATTTGCATATATCCTTTTAACCTTAGGGTTTATCATTTAACTACTTTTTTTTTGGTAAATTTAGGAAGTTTTTCAAAGAATATGTGAATTATGATGAAATTTATTTGCTGAAATGACGATAATTTTAACTCAAAAATGTCAGAGTCAAATTATAAATATCATAAAGATGAGGGGAAATATGCAAATTTTCTTTTTTACCCTCCTTTTCCTCTTTTGTGTGTTTAGTGTAAGTAGTTATAGTTTGATTAACCAAATTCAACCTTCATGCATTTTGCATTGACTAGCCGTTGGTGATTCGAAATAAATCAAATATTGGGAGGGTTGAGGAAGACTCGATTATGCACCTTGTAGTTCCAATCAAACTGAGGGTATCTCAAAAGCTAATGGAAATGGAGCAGGCGATATCTCCCATTGTATTTCTTCTCGGGTCGTTGTTGGTCCTTGGTTACTTTGACGGTGCCACGGCTTCGAATGCTGAAAGTGAGTTATACCTTTTTTGTCAATGTTTGATTTATCATGTGATTTGATTCGCTACTTTTTCGCTTTGGTGTTTTATTTTCTGTTGTTTTACTGATGTTTTTACTGTTATATGTAATTTTTGTTACAAACTATATAGTCCAATTGAACTTTGAATAATTGAAAAATATGTGTTTTGATAATTATTTGTTGTCATGACCATATAAAGGAACAAATGGCTCGCTAAACATCTCTTTTATTTATTAAGGCCGTGTTCTTTTATGCGGTTGACTGGCTGCGGTGTCACACCGTACCACAACTTGCCACCATTGGCGAATCCATGATTCAACTTCAGTGGAGCCAACAACGATTTGCTAAAAAAAATTAAAATTTAGCAGTACTAAAAAGCTTAAATGCAACTGAAATAGAGAATTTAATATTAATCATGAAAAGGTGGTGTTGTGCGGCGGCAATGTGGTGGGTTCAGTGTCGGACTGCCGGTGACTGAGTCGGAGGGTGGCTCTTGACAGGGGTTGAGACTTGAGAGAAATAGGGTTACTGCTAGATTGGAACTGGAAGAAGAAAGAAGTCGAGAGATTGGAGAATGAGCGTGCATATGTGATTCTGTCCCGAGCAAAAATAAAATAGAAGAGGTTTGGGAAAAAAATACAAAAATTACTTTTGTCGATCTTCGAACCCGTAGACAGTCAGAACCTATTCGAAGAGGAGTCCTCAAGCACTTCTTAACCACTGAGCCACCTCTCTTTTTCTACATTATAGTGTATGCAATTTGTATATATCTATTATAATTATTTTTTTTCAAACACTATTTTTTTTCCAAAATTTTAGTGGAGTCAGTTGACTCCACTCATTCTACATTGAATCCGCCCCTGCTTGCCACATTCCACCACAACCCGGCACAATCCACTACAACCCACAACAATATACTTTTTCTAATTACTTTATGTCACTTTTTCCAATTACAGTTTCACATTTTCCAACACATTCACAATTATTAAAACTAAAACCAACCACAAAATTTCATAACTCACCACAATCCACCACAACTTTACCACAATTCACCACAATTCCATCACACCGCACCGCGCCACACTGTAGCCAGCCGTATAAAAGAACGGGGCCTAAAAGCTCATAACAAAAATATTTGTTTGTTTGTGAAAATGCCGTTTTAAAGGGAGAAGGGTGAATGTATCAACCATCATCACTTTTGCATGGTTTTTCTTTTCTTATTAAACATGCTTTTAACGAACTTTTAAACCACTTGAAAAACGAGGTATACTTTTAATTTTTGTCTTATAGGATAAAATCGAAGTGTAATGAATGCAATTAACTATACAAATTGACATAATAAATAATAAATAAATCCTGTAGAGTGGAATTGATATACCTTAGTGGAGAAATGATTAGGATCGAATTGCTGAGTCCTGTCCCACAAATACTGTAATCTCCCTTCTTGAGTTCCTTGGGTTAGTGCCTTAGAATAGTGGCTACGAATTATGGAGCCATTAGTATGTTCGCACCCCAAAATCCTACCATCTGATGGTGGTTTCCCGAGAGAGAACATATCAGAGAACATATCAGAGTTTATATTTTACCTCTTGTAATATCTTCTATTTTACTAGTAGATACTGATTGCTGCCCGTGGGTTTTTCTCCGAGTTCATCAGTTTCCCACGTGAAATACTGTCTCACCCGTATATCTCTATTCTTGCCTTCTATTATTATCCTCGATTCCATAATCATCTTGTTTTTCCTTCCACTGCATATATTGCTCTATTTTACACCCTAATAAGTGGCTAACAACTGACAACAAATCTGAATCTGATTCCGAACAAGTGGTATCAGAGTTAGGTTCAATGAGATTCAGATCCTACCGGAGTCAGGATAAATTCCTTCAAGAGCCGGATCATACCGGATACATGATAAATTCCTTCAAGAGCCGGATCCTACCGGAGTCAGGTTAAAATCCTTTAAGAGCCGGATCATACCGGAGTCAAGATAAATTCCTTCAAGAGTTGGATTCTACCGAAGTCGGGATTAGGTCCTTCAAGAGGCGAATCCTACCAGAGTCAGGTTAAAATTCTGCAAGAGCCGGGTACAGCCAGATTAAGTCAAATTTCTAATCCTAACCAAGTCAGGTGAAATTCCTTCAGAGTCGGATACAACCAGATTCAGTAAATTTCTAATCCTGCCGGAGTCAGGTCAAATTCCTTCAAAGCCGGGTTCAATCAAATTCAGGATGAAATCAAAATTTGGTTATTAGATTTGGGGTGATAGAGTGTTGTTAACAGGATGACGTCGAGAATTTCGTTGGCAAGATAAATTTCAGGGTTCTTTGACAGTAATTGAAAAATTTATTCCAAGGTGGAGATTGTTGGGTTAATGGCCCAAATTCTCTTGACTCATTATTTGGCAAGTTTCCTAAACACTCCAAGTTATTGTTTGCTGTTAGAAATTATTTTATTTCCTAATTATATTTAGGTTAGTTTCCTAATTGTATTCTAAAACCTAATTGTATTTGGAGTAGGAGTCTAGCCAGATTTATAGGAAGTTTACCCCTATAAATAGAGGTCTTTATTCGCCTTGTAATAAGCGTCAAGCAACCAATGTAGTCGATGTGAGAGCCTTCAAAAACTCCCCTTGAGGGAGGTACGGTGTTATTTCCACATCTTCACCCTACTCATCCCTAGGTTGTGAGAGTGTCTAAGAGTTTATATTTTACCTCTTGTAATATCTTCTTTTTTACTAGTAGATACTTATTGCTGCCCATGGGTTTTTCTCCGAGTTCATCAGTTTCCCACGTGCAATACTGTCTCACCCATATATCTCTGTTCTTGCCTTCTCTTATTATCCTCAGTTCCATAATCATCCTTGTTTTCCTTCCGCTGCATATATTGCTCTATTTTACACCCTAATAAGTTGCTAATAACTGACCACAAATCTGAATCTGATTCCTAACAAGTGGTATCAGAGTTAGGTTCAATGAGATTCAGATCCTACCGGAGTCAGGATAAATTCCTTGAAGAGCCGGATCATACCGGAGTCAGGATAAATTCCTTTAAGAGCCGGATCTTACCGGAGTCAGGTTAAAATCCTTTAAGAGACGGATCATACCGGAGTGAGGATAAATTCCTTCAAGAGTCGGATTCTACCGAAGTCGGGATTAATTCCTTCAAGAGGCGAATCCTACCAGAGTCAGGTTAAAATTCTTCAAGAGCCGGATACAGCCAGATTGAGTCAAATTTCTAATCCTACCTGAGTCAGGTGAAATTCCTTCAGAGTCGGATACAACCAGATTCAGTAAACTTCTAATCCTGCTGGAGTCATGTCAAATTCCTTCAGAACCGGGTTCAATCAAATTCAGGATGAAGTCAAAATATGGTTATTAGATATGGGGTGATAGAGTGTTGTTAACAGGATGACGTCGAGAAGTTCGTTGGCAAGATAAATTTTAGGGTTCTTTGACAGTAATTGAAAAATTTATTCCAAGGTGGAGATTGTTGGGTTAATGGCCCAAATTCTCTTGTCTCATTATTTGGAAACTTTCCTAAACACTCCAAGTTATTGTTTGCTATTAGGAAATTATTTTATTTCCTAATTATATTTAGGTTAGTTTCCTAATTGTATTCTAAAACCTAATTGTATTTGGAGTAGGAGTCTAGCCAGATTTATAGGAAGTTTACCCCTATAAATAGAGGTCTTTATTCGCCTTGTAATAAGCGTCAAGCAACCAATGTAGTCGATGTGAGAGCCTTCAAAACTCCCCATGAGGGAGGTACGATGTTATTTCCAAATCTTCACCCTACTCATCCCTAGGTTGTGAGAGTGTCTGAGAGTTTATATTTTACCTCTTGTAATATCTTCTTTTTTACTAGTAGATACTGATTGCTGCCCGTGGGTTTTTCTCCGAGTTCATTAGTTTCCCACGTGGAATACTGTCTCACCCATAAATCTCTGTTCTTGCCTTCTATTATTATCATCGATTCCATAATCATCCTTTTTTCCCTTCTGCTGCATTTGTTGCTCTATTTTACACCCTAATAAGTGGCTAATAACTGACAACAAATCTGAATCTAATTCCTAACAAGTGGTATCAGAGTTAGGATCAATGAGATTCAGATCCTACCGGAGTCAGGATAAATTCCTTGAAGAGCCGGTTAATACCAGAGTCAGGATAAATTCCTTTAAGAGCAGGATCATACCGGAGTCAGGATAAATTCCTTCAAGAGTCGGATTCTACCGAAGTCGGGATTAATTCATTCAAGAGGCGAATCCTACCAGAGTCAGGTTAAAATTCTTCAAGAACCGAGTACAGCCAGATTCAGTGAAATTTATAATCCTACCGGAGAAAGATGAAATCCCTTCAGAGTCGGATACAACCAGATTCAATAAACTTCTAATCCTGCCGGAGTCAGGTCAAATTCCTTCAGAGCCGGGTTCAATCAAATTCAGGATGAAGTCAAAATTTGGTTATTAGATTTGGGGTAATTGAGTGTTGTTAACAGGATGACGTCGAGAAGTTCGTTGGCAAGATAAATTTCAGGGTTCTTTGACAGTAATTGAAAAATTTATTCCAAGGTGGAGATTGTTGGGTTAATGGCTTAAATTCTTTTGACTCATTATTTGGCAAGTTTCCTAAACACTTCAAGTTATTGTTTGCTATTAGGAAATTATTTTATTTCCTAATTATATTTAGGTTAGTTTTCTAATTGTATTCTAAAACCTAATTGTATTTGGAGTAGGAGTCTAGCCAGATTTATAGGAAGTTTACCCCTATAAATAGAGGTCTTTATTCGCCTTGTAATAAGCGTCAAGCAACCAATGTAGTCGATGTGAGAGCCTTCAAAACTTCCCATGAGGGAGGTACGGTGTTATTTCCACATCTTCACCCTACTCATCCCTAGGTTTTGAGAGTGTTTGAGAGTTTATATTTTACCTCTTGTAATATCTTCTATTTTACTAGTAGATACTGATTGCTGCCCGTGGGTTTTTCTCCGAGTTCATCAGTTTTTCACGTGGAATACTGTCTCACCTATATATCTCTGTTCTTGCCTTCTATTATTATCCTCGATTCCATAATCATCCTGTTTTTCCTTTCGCTGCATATATTGCTCTATTTTACACCCTAATAAGTGGCTAACAACTGGCAACAAATCTGAATCTGATTCCTAACAAGTGGTATCAGAGTTAGGTTCAATGAGATTCAGATCCTACCGGAGTCAAGTGAAATTCCTTGAAGAGCCGGATCATACCGGAGTCAGGATAAATTCCTTCAAGAGCCGGATCCTACCGGAGTCATGTTAAAATCCTTTAAGAGCCAGATCATACCGGAGTGAGGATTAATTCCTTCAAGAGTCGGATTCTACCGAAGTCGGGATTAATTCCTTCAAGAGGCGAATCCTACCAGAGTCAGGTTAACATTCTTCAAGAGCCGGATACAGCAGATTCAGTCAAATTTCTAATCCTACCGGAGTCAGGTGAAATTCCTTCAGAGTCCGATACAACCAGATTCAGTAAACTTCTAATCCTGCCGGAGTCAGGTCAAATTCCTTTAGAGCCGGGTTCAATCAAATTCAGGATGAAGTCAAAATTTGGTTATTAGATTTGGGGTGATGAGTGTTGTTAACAGGATGACGTCGAGAAGTTCGTTGGCAAGATAAATTTCAGGGTTCTTTGACAGTGATTGAAAAATTTATTCCAAGGTGGAGATTGTTGGGTTAATGGCCCAAATTCTCTTGACTGATTATTTGGCAAGTTTCCTAAACACTCCAAGTTATTGTTTGCTATTAGGAAATTATTTTATTTCCTTATTATATTTAGGTTAGTTTTCTAATTGTATTCTAAAACCTAATTGTATTTGGAGTAGGAGTCTAGCCAGATTTATAGGAAGTTTACCCCTATAAATAGAGGTCTTTATTGGCCTTGTAATAAGCGTCAAGCAACCAATGTAGTCGATGTGAGAGCCTTCAAAACTCCCCATGAGGGAGGTACGGTGTTATTTCCACATCTTCACCCTACTCATCCCTACGTTGTGAGACTGTATGAGAGTTTATATTTTACCTCTTGTAATATCTTCTTTTTTACTAGTAGATACTGATTGCCGCCCGTGGGTTCTTCTCCGAGTTCGTAGGTTTCCCACGTGAAATACTATCCACCCATATATCTCTTTCTTGCCTTCTATTATTATCCTCGATTCCATAATCATCCTGTTTTTCCTTCCGCTGCATATATTGCTCTAATTTACACCCTAACAAGTGTCTAATAACTGACAACAATCTGAATCTGATTCCTAACAAGTGGTATCAGAGTTAGGTTCAATGAGATTCAGATCCTACCGGAGTCAGGTGAAATTCCTTGAAGAGCCAGATCATACCGGAGTCAGGATAAATTCCTTCAAGAGCCGGATCCTACCGGAGTCATGTTAAAATCCTTTAAGAGCCAGATCATACCGGAGTGAGGATAAATTCCTTCAAGAGTCGGATTCTACCGAAGTCGGGATTAATTCCTTCAAGAGGCGAATCCTACCAGAGTCAGGTTAACATTCTTCAAGAGCCGGATACAGCAGATTCAGTCAAATTTCTAATCCTACCGGAGTCAGGTGAAATTCCTTCAGAGTCCTATACAACCAGATTCAGTAAACTTCTAATCCTGCCGGAGTCAGGTCAAATTCCTTTAGAGCCGGGTTCAATCAAATTCAGGATGAAGTCAAAATTTGGTTATTAGATTTGGGGTGATGAGTGTTGTTAACAGGATGACGTCGAGAAGTTCGTTGGCAAGATAAATTTTAGGGTTCTTTGACAGTAATTGAAAAATTTATTCCAAGGTGGAGATTGTTAGGTTAATGGCCCAAATTCTCTTGACTCATTATTTGGCAAGTTTCCTATACACTCCAAGTTATTGTTTTCTATTAGGAACTTATTTTATTTCCTAATTATATTTAGGTTAGTTTCCTAATTGTATTCTAAAACCTAATTGTATTTGGAGTAGGAGTCTAGCCAGATTTATAGGAAGTTTACCCCTATAAATAGAGGTCTTTATTCGCCTTGTAATAAGCGTCAAGCAACCAATGTAATCGATGTGAGAGCCTTCAAAACTCCCCATGAGGGAGGTACGGTGTTATTTCCACATCTTCACCCTACTCATCCCTAGGTTGTGAGACTGTCTGAGAGTTTATATTTTACCTCTTGTAATATCTTCTTTTTTACTAGTAGATACTGATTGCCGCCCGTGGGTTCTTCTCCGAGTTCGTAGGTTTCCCACGTGAAATACTATCCACCCATATATCTCTTTCTTGCCTTCTATTATTATCCTCGATTCCATAATCATCCTGTTTTTCCTTCCGCTGCATATATTGCTCTAATTTACACCCTAACAAGTGTCTAATAACTGACAACAATCTGAATCTGATTCCTAACAAGTGGTATCAGAGTTATGTTCAATGAGATTCAGATCCTACCGGAGTAAGGATAAATTCCTTGAAGAGCCGGATCATACCGGAGTCAGGATAAATTCCTTCAAGACCCGGATCCTACCGGAGTCAGGTTAAAATCCTTTAAGAGCCGGATCATACCAGAGTCAGTATAAATTCCTTCAAGAGTCGGATTCTACCGAAGTCGGGATTAATTCCTTCAAGAGGCGAATCCTACCAGAGTCAGGTTAAAATTCTTAAAGAGCCGGATACAGCCAGATTCAGTCAAATTTCTAATCCTACCGGATTCAGGTGAAATTCCTTCAGAGTCGGATACAACCAGATTCAGTAAACTTCTAATCCTTCCGGAGTCAGGTCAAATTCCTTCAGAGCCGGGTTCAATCAAATTGAGGATGAAGTAAAAATTTGGCTATTAGATTTCGGGTGATAGAGTGTTGATAACAAGATGACGTCGAGGAGTTCGTTGGCAAGATAAATTTTAGGGTTCTTTGACAGTAATTGAAAAATTTATTCCAAGGTGGAGATTGTTAGGTTAATGGCCCAAATTCTCTTGACTCATTATTTGGCAAGTTTCCTATACACTCCAAGTTATTGTTTTCTATTAGGAACTTATTTTATTTCCTAATTATATTTAGGTTAGTTTCCTAATTGTATTCTAAAACCTAATTGTATTTGGAGTAGGAGTCTAGCCAGATTTATAGGAAGTTTACCCCTATAAATAGAGGTCTTTATTCGCCTTGTAATAAGCGTCAAGCAACCAATGTAGTCGATGTGAGAGCCTTCAAAACTCCCCATGAGGGAGGTACGGTGTTATTTCCACATCTTCACCCTACTCATCCCTAGGTTATGAGACTGTCTGAGAGTTTATATTTTACCTCTTGTAATATCTTCTTTTTTACTAGTCGATACTGATTGCCGCCCGTGGGTTCTTCTCCGAGTTCGTAGGTTTCCCACGTGAAATACTATCCACCCATATATCTCTTTCTTGCCTTCTATTATTATCCTCGATTCCATAATCATCCTATTTTTCCTTCCGCTGCATATATTGCTCTAATTTACACCCTAACAAGTGTCTAATAACTGACAACAATCTGAATCTGATTCCTAACAAGTGGTATCAGAGTTAGGTTCAATGAGATTCAGATCCTACCGGAGTAAGGATAAATTCCTTGAAGAGCCGGATCATACCGGAGTCAGGATAAATTCCTTCAAGACCCGGATCCTACCGGAGTCAGGTTAAAATCCTTTAAGAGCCGGATCATACCAGTCGATAAATTCCTTCAAGAGTCGGATTCTACCAAGTCGGATTAATTCCTTCAAGAGGCGAATCCTACCAGAGACAGGTTAAAATTCTTAAAGAGCGGATCTGACCCGATTGATCAAATTTCTAATCCTACCGGATTCAGGTGAAATTCCTTCAGAGTCGGATACAACCAGATTCAGTAAACTTCTAATCCTGCCGGAGTCAGGTCAAATTCCTTCGGAGCCGGGTTCAATCAAATTCAGGATGAAGTCAAAATTTGGTTATTAGATTTGGGGTGATATAGTGTTGTTAACAGGATGACGTCGAGAAGTTCGTTGGCAAGATAAATTTTAGGGTTCTTTGACAGTAATTGAAAAATTTATTCCAAGGTGGAGATTGTTAGGTTAATGGCACAAATTCTCTTGACTCATTATTTGGCAAGTTTCCTATACACTCCAAGTTATTGTTTTCTATTAGGAACTTATTTTATTTCCTAATTATATTTAGGTTAGTTTCCTCATTGTATTCTAAAACCTAATTGTATTTGGAGTAGGAGTCTAGCCAGATTTATAGGAAGTTTACCCCTATAAATAGAGGTCTTTATTCGCCTTGTAATAAGCGTCAAGCAACCAATGTAGTCGATGTGAGAGCCTTCAAAACTCCCCATGAGGGAGGTACGGTGTTATTTCCACATCTTCACCCTACTCATCCCTAGGTTGTGAGACTGTCTGAGAGTTTATATTTTACCTCTTGTAATATCTTCTTTTTTACTAGTAGATACTGATTGCCGCCCGTGGGTTCTTCTCCGAGTTCGTAGGTTTCCCACGTGAAATACTATCCACCCATATATCTCTTTCTTGCCTTCTATTATTATCCTCGATTCCATAATCATCTTGTTTTTCCTTCCGCTGCATATATTGCTCTAATTTACACCCTAACAAGTGTCTAATAACTGACAACAATCTGAATCTGATTCCTAACAAGTGGTATCAGAGTTAGGTTCAATGAGATTCAGATCCTACCGGAGTAAGGATAAATTCCTTGAAGAGCCGGATCATACCGGAGTTAGGATAAATTCCTTCAAGACCCGGATCCTACCGGAGTCAGGTTAAAATCCTTTAAGAGCCGGATCATACCAGAGTCAGTATAAATTCCTTCAAGAGTCGGATTCTACCGAAGTCGGGATTAATTCCTTCAAGAGGCGAATCCTACCAGAGTCAGGTTAAAATTCTTAAAGAGCGGATCTGACCAGATTGATCAAATTTCTAATCCTACCGGATTCAGGTGAAATTCCTTCAGAGTCGGATACAACCAGATTCAGTAAACTTCTAATCCTTCCGGAGTCAGGTCAAATTCCTTCAGAGCCGGGTTCAATCAAATTGAGGATGATGTAAAAATTTGGTTATTAGATTTCGGGTGATAGAGTGTTGATAACAAGATGACGTCGAGGAGTTCGTTGGCAAGATAAATTTTAGGGTTCTTTGACAGTAATTGAAAAATTTATTCCAAGGTGGAGATTGTTAGGTTAATGGCCCAAATTCTCTTGACTCATTATTTGGAAAGTTTCCTATACACTCCAAGTTATTGTTTTCTATTAGGAACTTATTTTATTTCCTAATTATATTTAGGTTAGTTTCCTAATTGTATTCTAAAACCTAATTGTATTTGGAGTAGGAGTCTAGCCAGATTTATAGGAAGTTTACCCCTATAAATAGAGGTCTTTATTCGCCTTGTAATAAGCGTCAAGCAACCAATGTAGTTGATGTGAGAGCCTTCAAAACTCCCCATGAGGGAGGTTCGGTGTTATTTCCACATCTTCACCCTACTCATCCCTAGGTTGTGAGAGTGTCTGAGAGTTTATATTTTACCTCTTGTAATATCTTCTTTTTTACTAGTAGATACTGATTGCCGCCCGTGGGTTCTTCTCCGAGTTCATC
The DNA here is from genome assembly GCA_029582165.1 of Portulaca oleracea. Taxonomy (NCBI): domain Eukaryota; kingdom Viridiplantae; phylum Streptophyta; class Magnoliopsida; order Caryophyllales; family Portulacaceae; genus Portulaca; species Portulaca oleracea. The sequence continues at coordinate 25,840,790 of CM055888.1, forward strand.
AGTTTCCCACTTGGAATTCTGTCTCACCCATATATCTCTGTTCTTGCCTTCTATTATTATCCTCGATTCCATAATCATCCTGTTTTTCCTTCCGCTGCATATATTGCTCTATTTGACACCCTAATAAGTGGCTAAAAACTGACAACAAATCTGAATCTGATTCCTAACAAGTGGTATCAGAGTTTGGTTCAATGAGATTCAGATCATACCGGAGTCAGGATAAATTCCTTCAAGAGCCGGATCATACCGGAGTCAGGATAAATTCCTTCAAGAGCCGGATCCTACCGGAGTCAGGTTAAAATCCTTTAAGAGCCGGATCACACTGGAGTCAGGATAAATTCCTTTAAGAGTCGGATTCTACCGAAGTCGGGATTTATTCCTTCAAGAGGCGAATCCTACCAGAGTCATGTTAAAATTCTTCAAGAGCCGGATACAGCCAGATTCAGTCAAATTTCTAATCCTACCGGAGTCAGGTGAAATTCCTTCAGAGTCCGATACAACCAGATTCAGTAAACTTCTAATCCTGCCGGAGTCAGGTCAAATTCCTTCAGAGCCGGGTTCAATCAAATTCAGGATGAAGTCAAAATTTGGTTATTAGATTTGGGGTGATATAGTGTTGTTAACAAGATGACGTCGAGAAGTTCGTTGGCAAGATAAATTTCAGGGTTCTTTGACAGTGATTGAAAAATTTATTCCAAGGTGGAGATTGTTGGGTTAATGGCCCAAATTCTCTTGACTCATCATTTGGCAAGTTTCCTAAACACTCCAAGTTATTGTTTGCTATTAGGAAATTATTTTATTTCCTAATTATATTTAGGTTAGTTTTCTAATTGTATTCTAAAACCTAATTGTATTTGGAGTAGGAGTCTAGCCAGATTTATAGGAAGTTTACCCCTATAAATAGAGGTCTTTATTCGCCTTGGAATAAGCGTCAAGCAACCAATGTAGTCGATGTGAGAGCCTTCAAAACTCCCCATGAGTGAGGTACGGTGTTATTTCCACATCTTCACCCTACTCATCCCTAGGTTGTGAGAGTGTCTGAGAGTTTATATTTTACCTCTTGTAATATCTTGTTTTTTACTAGTCGATACTGATTGCTGCCCGTGGGTTTTTCTCTGAGTTCATCAGTTTCCCACGTGGAATACTGTCTCACCCATATATCTCTGTTCTTGCCTTCTATTATTATCCTCGATTTCATAATCATCCTGTTTTTCCTTCCGCTGCATATATTGCTCTATTTTACACCCTAATAAGTGGCTAATAACTGACAAAAATCTGAATCTGATTCCTAACAAGTGGTATCTGAGTTAGGTTCAATGAGATTCAGATTCTACCGGAGTCAGGATAAATTCCTTCAAGAGCCGGATCATACCGGAGTCAGGATAAATTCCTTCAAGAGCCGGATCCTACCGGAGTCAGGTAAAAAACCTTTAAGAGCCGGATCATACCGGAGTCAGGATAAATTCCTTCAAGAGTCGGATTCTACCGAAGTCGGGATTAATTTCTTCAAGAGGCGAATCCTACCAAAGTCAGGTAAAAATTCTTCAAGAGCCGGATACAGCCAGATTCAGTCAAATTTCTAATCCTACTGGAGTCAGGTGAAATTCCTTCAGAGTCCGATACAACCAGATTCAGTAAACTTCTAATCCTGCCGGAGTCAGGTCAAATTCCTTCAGAGCCGGGTTCAATCAAATTCAGGATGAAGTCAAAATTTGGTTATTAGATTTGGGGTGATATAGTGTTGTTAACAGGATGACGTCGAGAAGTTCGTTGGCAAGATAAATTTCAGGGTTCTTTGACAGTAATTGAAAAATTTATTCCAAGGTGGACATTGTTGGGTTAATGGCTCAAATTCTCTTGACTCATTATTTGGCAAGTTTCCTAAACACTCCAAGTTATTGTTTGCTATTAGGAAATTATTTTATTTCCTAATTATATTTAGGTTAGTTTCCTAATTGTATTCTGAAACATAATTGTATTTGGAGTAGGAGTCTAGCCAGATTTATAGGAAGTTTACCCCTATAAATAGAGGTCTTTGTTCGCCTTGTAATAAGCGTCAAGCAACCAATGTAGTCGATGTGAGAGCCTTCAAAACTCCCCATGAGGGAGGTACAGTTTTATTTCCACATCTTCACCCTACTCATCCCTAGGTTGTGAGAGCGTCTGAGAGTTTATATTTTACCTCTTGTAATATTTTCTTTTTTACTAGTAGATACTGATTGTTGCCCGTGGGTTTTTCTCCGAGTTCATCAGTTTCCCACGTGGAATACTGTCTCACCCATATATCTCTGTTCTTGCCTTCTATTATTATCCTCGAGTCCATAATCATCCTGTTTTTCCTTCCGCTGCATATATTGCTCTATTTTACACCCTCATAAGTGGCAAACAACTGGCAACAAATCTGAATCTGATTCCTAACATAACTATTTATTAAGTCATCTTTATCAACCAACAAATCCCAAAACGGATACATTCAGAGATTGCCAAACACAGAATCTGTTGCATACAATAGTGTTAAAGCAATAGTCTAGAGACTTGAAGGATTATTGATGTCCCTATGATGCCAGCGATACGTACACTTGAGGAAAACATACGAGCAATAAACATAAAGTCCTTAAGCTTGAGGATTTTTAGTGCGCGAGATCCACCTTAAGCTAAGCGACACAGCCAAAGATTACCATAAAATTGTATTTAAGTCCAAGGATACATGAGAAAACATGGTGTCAATGACCTTTAGCTCAAGTTGTATGAGGGTGAGAGGTTTATCCTCCCCACCAGAGGTTCGATCCCTGGTGACCACAATTTCCTTGGTGGGAATTGTTGGTGTCCTTGGGGGCTATTCACCATTATTACTAGAATCCTCCAACAATGTTGTCCCTTTACTTTGTCGTTAACAGGCACACATGAATCATCAAAATTAACAATACAATCATTATCACAACATAATTGTCACATAAATAACCTAGTTATCACAACATAATTTCCTCATGCAAAATAAAAGAACCTTAAAAGGTAGTGAATGGGGTTATAAAAAATTTGCGCACTTGAGACCAGTGACGTTAGCGAGCACACCTTGAATTACTTCAAGGTAGTAGACCAAACTCTATTTGGTTACAAATCTCACCAGCACTGCATGGCTGAGGACAGTGGCGGATCTAGTTCATCATATCAAGAGTGTCCAATACATTATTATACTTAATTTAAAAAAAATATAATCCATAGTTCTCAACTCAAATTATTCTAAATGATTATTTTTTTGAACTAAGGGTGGCCAAGGCCACCCCTAACATACCCACAGCTACGCCCATGGCTGAGGAGCAATCATTCGTTTCTCAAATACACCCTCAGAACTCACGAAAGTTGGTCAAGCAACACCTCACTGAGGAGCACTGCTCTCAATTGGCTACTACACGCGGTGATCACTTTTTTGACCTACAAAGAAACTACAAATATCAAACTTTAGACAATTTAATTGTTTCTCAGCTCCAATTGCATTGGTCTGTCGTGAAGTTCTGAGCGTCCTTTTATAGCCTCGTGAATGTCTTGTCTTTTGGTTAATCAGTCATTCCTTGATTTTTGGTTGATAATGATCATCTTTCCAAATCATTCAGCCTCCTTCCTAGCTTTATTCTTTCCAATAATAAGGAGATCTGCTCACAGTAAGAAATGATCAATTTTATCAATTTAAACCAAAAATAGATTAATCAATAAAGAGTCATGAAATCTTCCCTTTCTAATTTCCACAAATGTGCCATAGCTTGAGATGTTCCAAAAATGGCAACTAAGTGAGGAAGAGATAAGTTCCAGGAAATTTTGACTTTCATAACAAAGCTTTATTTCACTATTGCAGATGTCCTTGGTAGACAAATGACCAACGTCCTTGATCAATCTTCATTAATGTCCTACATCCTGTAAGAATGGAAGTTTCTACAATCTCTACTTTTTGTATGAAAGACAAAATTCCACACATTAGAAAAATTTACACATCGACCAATAGATAATAGCCACAACAAAAAAATATCCAAAAGCATGAGACATTGCCACAAAATAGGGTTTCTGTTTTAGTTACAAGCCACAAATAAGCAAAAGAAGTACATCAAGAATTTCTCCTTCATTTTGTCTTTCATGCAAAAAAGGAAAAAGAGAAGGGAGGAAAATATTTGGTAGTTAATAATTAATAACTTAAAATCATTTGAAAAAAAAAATAGAAAGGAGGAACTAGACACGTGCGACATGAGAGGTAGCAAGGGCAGGAACATCCTGGGATCCGACAGAAGGGTTTGAATAAGCAGGGGAAGCGGACATAGGCGAGATAGGAGTAGTGAGGAGTGTCGCGTGGACCTCGATGGTGTCCTCAAGAGTGTCTGCAATGGTCTTGAGATCGGCAACGTGGTTGGTCATAGTGGTGTTTTACTCCTTGAGGGTCTCAACATGGGTCTTCAGAAGCCGTTTCTAGTCCTTGAGCTCCTCGATCTGCCTCTGTATGTCTCCCGCAGTGTCTTTTGTTTGGCAGGGGCTAACCTTGGCCTGCTCCAGTTCATTTGAGTGGACCCAAGAGCCGTCAGGCTGAGCTTGATAGTTGAGGGCCTCATGGACCCGCGTTTCTTTTAAATTAAAAATCTCGATCTCTCTTAAAATCACATAGTTCAAAATCATTCATACTAAAAGATAAAGATTAAAAGCCATTTGAAGAAATTGAAAGTCTGTGTTTGTTTGAAGGAAAACATCCTTGTTGTCTTCTTTGTCTTTCGTTAACAAATCGTTCAAATATATATATATACAATGTCTACCAGTAATAGAGTCCTAGTCTACCACTGTTAGATAAGACAGATTTAACAAGAATTGGAAACCTACTATAATGTGGAAACCAAAGACCATTAGAACTAGGACTCGGTTAACACTCCCCCTCAAGTTGGAGCATGGGGATTTACAATGCCCTACTTGGACTGTAAATAGTGAAACTGGTCTCAACCGAGTATTTTGGTAAACATACCTGCAGGTTGTTCCTTGGTGTGTATCTTGAGCAGCTTGAGGTCACCGGCTTCAAGCTTTTCTCGAACAAAATGATAGCCAATTTCGATGTGCTTAGTCCATTCATGGTAGACTGGATTAACGGCAATGTGCAGGGTTGCTTGATTGTAATAGAATAACATGGGTTGTCGAAGTGGAGCTCCTAGAGAATTCAGAAGAGTTTGAATCCAGGTCAACTCACTTGTGGTAACCGCCATAGAGCGATATTCAACGTCTGCTGAGGATCGAGATACAGTAGTTTGCTTCTTAGTCTTCAAGGATACAGGAGCACCTCCAAGACTAATGAAGTATCCCTGTTATAGATCTCCTTGTAATGGGACAAGCTCCCCAGTCCGAGTTACAATAGGCAACTAATTGCAAATTGGATAACTTTGGTAGCAAGATTCCTTGGCCTGGCGAACCCTTAGTGTAACGAACAACTCGCTTTGGTGCTTCCATGTGCTCTTCCTTTGGGTTTTGCATGAATTGGGAAAGGATGTGAACAATATAAGTGAGGTCAGGTGTAGTGATTGTTAAATATATCAATCGTCCTACTAGCCTTCTATACGTAGGAGGTAGGGTCTTGTCGATTTTTCCCTTGAGAGAGAGCGAGCTTATGATTTTGTTCTATAGGGAACGTAGCTGGCTTGGCCCCTAGTAATCCACATTCATTCACTATGTCCAGAGCATATTTTCGTTGGTAGAGAAACAAGCCTCGTTGCCCTTCAGCTACTTCAATGCCCAAAAAATATTTTAGGGCTTCAAGGTCCTTAATACAGAAGAACTTGTCCAAGTAAGTCTTGAATTTGAGGCATTCTTGCGTGTTGTTGGTAGCGAGGATAATGTCATCAACATAAACAAGTAATGCCATAAAGACCCCATCTCTATTGTATGTAAAAAACGAGTAGTTAGCATAAGACTTGACAAATCCGTACGTACACAACTTGGAGGATAGCTAGGCAAACCATTGTCTAGGGGCATGTTTTAAACTGTTAAGAGATTTTCTCAGCCTACAGACCTTGTTGGGTGTCGATACTTGATAACCGGGTGGCAACTTCATATAAACTTCTTTATATAGATCACCATGCAAAAACGCATTATTCACATCTAACTGATGCAAGTCCCATCCTTTTTCTACAGCCACAGACAAGAAACATCTCATACTAGTCATTTTTGCGATCGGAGCGAAGGTTTCAGTCTAATCAATCCCCTCTTCTTGGTGATCTCCATGGATAACAAGTCTGGCTTTGTATCGTTGAATGGACCCATCTGCGTTGTACTTAACTCGATAGACCCATTTGCACCCAATCTATTTCTTTCCCCACAGGAAGATCAACCACTTCCCAAGTTCCTGTCCTTTGTAGAGCTTCGACTTCTTCGTTCATTGTAGCTTGCCACATGCTATCATTTATTGCTTCATGGAAAAATCTAGGCTAGTCCACTTACATGAGAAATTTGTTATGTGAAGGAAAAAAATTTACATGGTTCACATAATTATGCAAGGGATACGACGTACCTGAGGATCTTTCTTGTCAAGATTGAGTAGCAGCTATGGGGTTCTTCGCATGATAGCAGATAAAATCATTAAGCTTGGATGTTGGACGCGTACTCTATCAAACCGTCGAGGAGCTGGGATAGTAAGCCCATCATGATCTTCTAGTTTTGCCTCAGGAGAGTCCCCCATCTCAAGAGGCCCACCATCACCTTCATTTTGGCCCAACTGTTCTTCTCCCCCTGTCCGTGTGATGTGTTCAACAGGAGGCACTCCCCCTGTCCTCAGCCCACTATACGGATTTGCCTCAACACTAGATGGCCTGCCTCATGAGTAGGGCCTTCTGTATAGGCTTACTCGTCTGTTTTTCAACTCATTACTACTAATTCATCGTCAAAAAAATAGGATCTTTCCCAAGGAGATGATTTTGGGCTATGTTCTTGTGTGGGCATGTCCGAAAAGGGAAAACAGTGTTTAACAAACTTAACGTCTCTACTCTCAAAGACGTCATGGGTCTCCGAATCATAAAGCTTCAACCCCTTTTTGCCAAGTGGGTATCCAATGAAAACACACTTTCGACTTCGTTTGTTTTGGTTTGAGCAAAGCATAAACATCCAAGAACTCTAATAAGATAATAGTTCGGTTTTTCTCCATAAATCAACTCATATGGGGTCTTTCCTTGCAACAACCTACTTGGTGTTCGATTAATCAAATAAGCAATGGTCTTGACACATTCACCCCAAAACTCTATAGGTAGGTTTTCTTGAAAAAGAAAAGCCCGAGCAGCATTCAAAATGTGTCTATCTTTTCTCTCAACTCTACCATTTTGTTGAGGTGTATTTACGCAACTGGTTTGGTGGAAAATTCCTTTTTCAGCATAATATTCTTACATAGCTTTGGATTTAAATTCCAGGCCATTGTCACTTTTGACCATCTTAATATTCTTCCCAAATTGACGGTGTACGAAATTTATGAACTTTTTCATATTATTTTAAACTTCAGTTTTTCCCGACACCAGGTACACCCATACACTTCTATAAAATCATTACTGTTAGAAAAAATGAGCACCACATAGAGAGAAGGTTTGATAAGGACCTCATATGTCAACATGAATGGTATCAAACAATTCCTTTGAATTATTTTCATTGGTAACAAAAGAGTCTCTAGTTTGCTTTGCTCTAAAACAAATATCACAATATTCAGCATCTTCTACCGTTAAATTAGTGCCTTGCAAACATTGTCCAATAAGATTCATCACTTCCTTTGACGGGTGCCCCAATCTTTGATGCCATGTTCCCGGTGCGAACTACATTCACCCTGCTATTGCTTAGAGGATCCTTGTCGAAATAGACCCGATCACGCTGCTCACCCGGCCCGTACCAATCAACTCCCTGTGGTGCGATCCTGCAAAGTACAAGCATTTTCATCAAACGATGACAATGCAATTTAAATCCTTGGATAGACGATGGACTTAGTTAATATTGCAATTCAAAAACGGAACAAGTAGTGTTCGATTTAGTTGTAGGTCATCTAACACCATGGCTTTTCCCTGCTTGTCAGCAACCGTTTTTGCCCTATTTGGCAAGTCAACTACAACTAGCTGAATTTTCTCTAATTCTTTGAGGGAAATTTGATCTCCTATCATGTGACTAGATGCTCCACTGTCAATTAGCCAAGAAACAGTTTGGTTACTTGTCCGGTTTTCCGTAGGTTTGCTTTGCTGAATCATGCTTAAGATCCGCTCCACTTGATTTGGGGTGAAATAATTTATTGAACCTTGCCCATTGTATTGAATAGCCCCAAACAAGGGAACTATATGATTGCTAGGCCATCTTGTCTCCTCAGCTCTTCCTTAGGTCACCGCTGCAGTAGCTCCGTCACTTCCAGTGGATAATCTGGCTGGGGCGTCGCCATCTGAGGGGAGGAGTTCGCCTGTCACTGCCGCAACAGTTCCATGTTGTTTTTGGTTGTTTCGGCTAGATCCTCTCCCAGTTCTCGTGCGTCCGCCTCGTCCACGACTGTTCTGACCTTTGCCGCCACGTCCTCCACGAGATCCCCAATTTGCTGGATACCTAATTATCTCAAAACAACCTATAACATCATGCCCACATTTTCCACAGTGACTACAGGTAGGCCTTTCTCCAATGGCTGTCTCAGATCGAGCTCCGATCGCAAAGGCGGCAGCGCCATCCTTCTCTTCCCGTCCCCTCAAAACCCTTTGATGCTCCTCTTCTTGTTGAACAAAGTTGAAAATCTTGTCCAGAGAGGGACAGGGATCCATTGCGAGTATGTGATTTCTCATACCTGAATATTTCGAGTCATTCAAGCCCATAAGGAACTGATGACTCCTCTCTTTTTCCAGCAGTTCATCGAGCCCGGATTCGAGCTTGCAGTTGCAGTTTCCATAGGTGCACTTGGGTATATCTTCATAATTTCCCAACTCCATCCAGATGCTTCTTAACTTTGCATAGAAATCTCTTACATTAAGTCCTCCTTGTTTGCAAGAAGAAATTTCTTCTTTGAGTTAGTAAATTCTTGGAGTAATTAAAGATGAATATATTTTATTCAAGTCTTCCAAAAGAATTTTTGCTGAGTGAGTGTAGGGAAGAGTTTAATGTAGTTTTGGGTCTATTGAATTTTGCATCCACATGTAAATCATTGAATTCACATGATCTCATGCATCTAATTCATCACCTTCTTCACTCGGCTTCTTGATTCGACCATCAATAAAATTTATTTTATTCTTGGCTTTCAAAGTCGTTTGACCAGACTGTTTCCAAGTCTCAAAGATTCTCCCAGTGAACACCACCAAGGTAATCGCAATTCCCGAGCTCTCAGACAGATGCAAGTAGTATGGTAAGTCAGAGGTGACTATGAAAGGTTTTTGCTTTGGCTTGTCTTTAAACTCACTCTATTGGCTGCAGATCAATCTTACAGATAGGCTCTGATATCATGAAGAAATTGAAAGTTTGTGTTTGTTTGAAGGAAAACAACCTTGTTATCTTCTCTGTCTTTCATTAACAAATCGTTCAAATATATTTATATACAATGTCTACTAGTAATAGGGTCCTAGTCTACCACTGTTACATAAGACTAATCTAATAAGAATTGGAAACTTATTGTAATGTGGAAACCAAAGACTATGAGGACTAGGACTCGGTTAACACCATTTGATGAGTGCATGTAGGAGTGCTTGAATCAGAATGAATTCTTATATATGAACCCTTTCTAACACCATACAAAATGGATACTCATATTTTACAAGTTATTATATTCCTGTATAACATCTTTATGTATGTTACAGGAGAAGCCTTGCTAGCTCTAAAATCCAAAATGATTGATCCTAGAGGGTTTATGGAAAGTTGGGATCCAAGCCTTGTAAATCCTTGCACCTGGCGCAATATTGAATGTGTAGATGATAGTGTCATCCGAATGTGCGTATGGACAAAATATTGATCAAGTTTTGTTTTCTAATAATTGAGTACTGTAGAATTTAGTAACCGTCACCTAATTAACAGTTTGCTAAATCATTGTGGTCAGTAATCTTGGTGCAGCTAGTTTGACTGGTCAACTTGTTCCACAGTTGCAAGAACTCACCAACCTACAAAGCTTGTAAGTTAAATGTACTTTGCAATATATATATATATATATATATATATATATATATATTGCCTATTTTTTTATGGTAAATCTCTACTTTTTGCAATTCAATAATGCACACTTTCTACCTCTTTCTTATATCACACGAGTGCTTGCATAAAAATGCCACTAAATTTTCCGAAATAATCAAAAATGCCACTAAACTTAAAAAACTATCAAAGTTACCCTTAATTTTTCCATTATAATCACATATGCCCTTCTAAAATTTTTTAACTGGCTATGGCCAGTTTCCAAATGAAAAGCTTTTGAAAAAATTAAAAAAAAAAAAGTAGAAAAAGTTATATGGGAAAACGTTGGGATCCATGTTTCCATCTTCCCTCCATTCTCATCTCTCTCCTCTGCACTTCAACCCCATCTTCTTCCTCTTGAAAGAACAGACCCATCCCAAGTTAAAAACCCTAAACCCTAAATCGGAAAAGTGGTGAAGCAAACAGTGGCAGTTTTGTCGGACGGTGGCCCGGTGGTCGGAAAGTGGTGTAGTCTGAGATGATGGTATCAACTCGTCCCCTTCTAGTACGCTGTGGGAACCGACGGATTGGGTTGGCCATGTAAAGGAGGTCATGATCAACGGATTTCTTCCACATTCACAGCGAATGTTCAAGTCTGATGTACAATAGCATCGTACACAACTTTGGGAGTTGCCATTGACACCATGAGACTGACCAAATGAGCTTGACATTTTGAGAAGATGAAGAAAATGGAAGATAAAACAAAACAGGGGAAAGAGAAATGGAAGGGAAGAGAAGAAACAAGAGGAAGAGGAAAAAGTGGGAGTGGAGGGGGGAATCTGGGTATAAGAAGTGGGAGGGAGAAGATGAAAGAGTGAGTTTTTGAAAGAAAAGATGGAGTGTGCAGAAGAAGTTTAGGAGTAGGTTTAATTATAAGTTTGGGGGCATAGATGTGATGTGAGTAGACTGCCCGTTGAGAAACAAGGGCCTTTTCTGATTTTTTTTATTTAGTTTTTGAATGGTAACATGTTATTGAATATTAAAAGGGTATATTTGATCATTATGGAAAGATTAAGGGTAATTTTGATAGTTTTCTAAGTTCAGTGGCAATTTTAATTATTTCGGAAAGTTTAGTGGCACTTTTATCCAAGCACTCTATATCACACTCCTTTCCACTTCCTACCCTTCTTGAGTATAAAAACTTCAATTGTAGCTGAAGAATACCCACCTGTCTACTATTTTAATATATTTATGAGGTATTCACCACTAAAATTTGAGGTATGAGGATTCTCAATTAGAAGGTTGTGTGTGACTCATGTTTATTATTTGAGCCTGAATTTTTCGTGGTATTGAGTTATTAATATTTTAATTGTCCATTATATTTGTTCAATAGTATTTGTGTATTTTAGTTTTAATTAGATGTTCACCTTTTCATGATTCTTAATTAAGTTGGGATCAAAATTAAATAAATCAAATAAATTGGCCAATTAAAATAATGGGACAAATGAAACTAAAAAACAGTTCCATGAAATAAACCATTACATGTAATTGTTTAATATAATTAAAAGAAAACGTAGTGAAAAAAGTTCGGATATAAATTAAATAAATTGGCCAATTAAAAAACTTGCAACCTAACACTAGATGAATTAACATCTAAATTGACACAAGTGAGTTCGGATAAATTAAAACTCAGAAAAAAAAAAATTGTATTGTAAGCAAATAAATAATAAAAAACACAGGAACATCATTCTTATTATAGTACACGACTTGCTTTATCTTTCAATTCTTTCATCAAGTCCAACCCAAGTTGCTAAGAGGTTTTTCTTTTTCCATCTTCAATGTTATTGAATATTTGTTGATATTGAGTATTCTGGTGTGGATCTCACTCATGTTGGATGCGAATGAGTGAAGTACAGTAAGGGAGATCCTTATGTTCAAAACTGAGGTTGCATGCACCTTGTTCATCCTCAAACAATCATATTATTTAGTATCACAAAAGTTAATATGATTAGTTTAATGTCCCTCCTTTAAATAGCAGAGTAAGGCATCATGCTATTATAGGCACCGTAACAAATTTAAAAGGACATTGTGTTTTTTCCTTGAACTTAAAAGGACATTGTGTTTTTTCCTTTCACGTTCACTTTTAAGCATCCATTATTTTTAAACAGTCTAGAAAACATAATTTATCTAGAAATGATTTAACTAATTCAAGAGTAAGTCACCAAAAGGGCTAGTAAAATCTTAGGTTACTTCCTAGGCAAGTTGACTAACGAATTTTTAATGGTCGCTATTGGACCACTACCCAAGCTGATCGCCCTTGGGCAATCTGGCCTTGGACACTGAGCTAGCACTACAAGAAAACACATTTTGGCAATGATAACACAGTTCATTTCCATAAATGTTTTGGCAATGATAGGTCATTGCGAATCATGGTGTTACAAACCACACCTGCAACGACTTATGTCATTTACAATAAGGGTTATCTAAGAATGACAGTTGCCATTGTGAAAATGACGTCGTTGTCAATTACCAATTTAAAGCATCCCAAATTTAGTCTAATTGGCAGTCACAAATGTCGTCACGTATATCTTCTGCAACGATTGTGTTGTTGTAGTAGGTTGCAACAAGTATTTGGCATCTTTCACAACGACATTTGCATTGCCAAGACATTTTTTTGACAATGACTTTTCTGTTGCCACAAGATGGAATAGCATGTGACCGTTTCCGCAACTACGATGTTGTTGCCAAAGTTGGTTTTTTTTTTTTGCAACGACATTATGGTAGATAGTTTTGCATTAATTTGGGCATATTCATCGAATCACCTATATACCTTGGATAAGAACCAATATTCACCTATATGTATACGTTTATGTGTCTGTACAATCCTAAAGATCATGATCACCTATCTTTGAAAATGGCCCAAAACCCGAAGTTCAGCTTGATGCATCGGGTCAGCTATGCATCACTTGTGTATCTTCTTTGACATGAAAATATGCCTTTTTATTGATTAATTGCAACATTAATTCCAAAGTACTGAAAGTAGATTGACTTACAATGAATAAAATTGATAAGGACACATTTCAAATATAATGTGAAACCGATTGAGTAAAATATTTTTGAAAAGTCAGTGGAGTTTGGTAAATAATTTAGAGCTAGATAGGTTTCTCATATTTAAGGATCTAATGAGGCCATCCATTTTTTAAAGAAGATATTGAGTGATTGACCAGTGGTTATCTAACAACAAAATTTTCAAAGGAAATAGACTTATTGATAGAGTTATAATGATCCCTCCAAGGTAAAAAGAGTAATCAAAATGAGCTAGTCGTATACTTGCATAATTTATAAGATCCTCATATAATAACATGCTCATGTGTTAAAAGGCTAGGGTTCATGTATTGAAGATACAAGTTTAAACCTCCAAACAAAGGGCCACAACAAAACAAAGAAAATTAACTTTAGAGTTCCTGAAACATAAATGAAAGTGTTTTTCTAAGAGAAAATACAATGGTGATCCTGTTTTTGGATTGAAATTAGTGGTCCCTGCCTTTCATATCACCCATAATTCTTATTTTTTAGAATTTTATTCCATTTATTCTACAACCATAGGAACACATTGCTACACTTTACTATAAAATATTTGTTTGACCACTTTATTTTTTTCCTTTTACCTATATTAATGCTACATGTCACCTTTTAATTTGCTGAAAAAGAAATTAATGGTGAAGTTCCAGGAACTATTAAGTCTTCCCAATTTTGCATTCCCAAATTTTCATTCCCTATTGCACTAGAACTTGGGAATTTGGCACATGTTCCAATGTGGTGTTCCCCTTAAAACATAAATAAAAGAGCCTTTTTATTTTGGGACAGGAGATAATATCAACCTAAACATGCATGTTAATGCAAAATACCAACCTATAATGCAGATGTGTTATTATAAGTAATCCACAATAATTCAAGAATGATGTCTATTTGTGTTAAACCTTTTAGGGTGAAAAAGTGGATAAGCACTTAAAAGGGGTCAAACATTATTTAGAGTTGACCAAAATCAGACAGAACTTGGACATCTTAGACTTGGAGTATCCATGAGGCTAATTGATCTAGCATTCCACCAAGCATGTCGGTCGGTCTAGCTTCAACCAATTGGGCCACTTTGACTTTGTTTATTCTATTCAGGATCAATAGTGTTTGGGGAGTAAACACACATGCTGGAACTACCTTTACAAAACGTTTTTTTTAAAAAAAAAAACTCATTTGCAATAGCAAATCTAAAATAAACGAAATGAAAAAAAATACACTCAGCATACAACAGTTAGGTTTACGCCTAATCATGGCTTTATTGGAAAGGGTCAAGGTTGGCTTCCTAAAGGTTTTCTAATCTCATGGAATGCCCAACCCTTCCTCTTTATGGGGTTGCATGTCACTTCTCAATTTTAAAGGAGATGTGAGTTCATAATCACAATTTATCTGGAAAGATAATTAGGTTCAAAAACCTAAGTGGCACCTTTTGGTCTTTCCAAATACCAAAAAGTTGGAAAGTAGGCTGGTACATGCAAGGGTGCCTACTTTTAAATGATGAAAAGAAACTAAAATTTATCATTTTGAAAACACAAAAATCCTATTGTTTCAAGTTTTACCCTCTTATGAAGTTAAGACTATAATAGTATCGTAATTTGTAGGCACCCTCGAAAAATTTTCTAGTATCTATTTTCAAATTAGTTTTCACATTTCTTAATGAAAATAATTTTCACAGATTCAATTTAATAAATAAATGGAGGAAAAATAAGAGTGGGGGAGTAGGGTTTCAGGAACCATTGGGTCCGGATCTTGCTGATCGATATGACTACTTATAGCATGAAGGCATGAAACCTAGGGTATTACGCGAGTTTTTCAGATGCACTCTTGATAGGGTTATAATAAACCTAGCAGATTGATCGGTCTGGTATTTCCAAAGCCCAGTTGGACCTTTGGAAAAAAGTGTAGCTCTGTCGGTCTATCATTCATAGGCTTTCTCATAACTTTGGAACCATTCACAACTACGTTATGTAGGTAAATAATTCTATGCACTTGAACTATATTATGAGCCAATTCCATAATGCATTTGATGAAAAAAACTTAATATTGACACCGTTCGAAACTTATACAATAATTACAACGAAGATTCATTACAACTTAGCATTATATAGAAGAATTCATAACAACACGATGGCGTAAAGGAGAGTTCATAATAATTCCATAACACAAAAAATAGTTCATAACAATACAATAGTAGTGATAATGGTCTATGCTAATATGAGCATATGGTAGCAAAACATGCATTTGCATGAAAAAATGACCATCGTGAAAAGAAAAAGAACAATACAACTCATGAGTAAGGACAAAAATCAATTTCGTAGGTTTTTTTTAATTAATACAGGAATGAAATAAGGAGAAAAAATAAAGAACATAACCTATTGTTTTTTGTGCTTTTATAAAATGAAGATATATAATTAATTGGCTAGGTCTACCGACTGAATGCCTATCCATTGTAATATAGTAAAATTAAAATTGTCGAATTACATTATAACTCTATCACCCGAAGTACAAATATGCAAATAAAAAAAACTATTATCAGTTTATGGATCATTTTTTTTTTTCAATCACATATAATTCTTCTAGCTTCACTCACCTTATCGATGCATTATTATGAAAATTTTGTATGTAGAAACTACGTTATATAGGTAAATAATTCTTTTCCTTTTTTGCTTTGTGTGGTAGGTTGCTTGATGGGAACAATATAAATGGTGTCATACCCTATGAACTAGGGAATTTGTCAAATTTGCTAACTTTAAATCTCCAGATGAACAATCTTATTGGCCCTATTCCAGATACTTTGGGAGAGCTTTCAAGATTGCAACATTTGTACGTATGACTATATCTCTCCAGCTAGTTTATTATTGGTAGCATACTGTACAAGTAAACTAATACTCTAATCTGGTATATTTGATGCAATGATAACTTAAAATTTTGATGTGCATGACAACTAAAATTTTGATCACTAGTCATGAATTTTAAATGTCTTTCATCATATTTTCCTATCTCGAAGGTTCATTTTGTTTAACAGTTTTTTTTTTTCTTTTGTGAGAAGAGGAAAATGAGTCGTAATCATGGCTAAGGCTAAAGAATACCTAGAACACTAATATGAACTATCATCCAACATACTCTTTTTACTAGTAAAGTTAAGTCGAATAAATTTGGTTAAGTTCAAAAAGGTTCAATCAGTTTAGATAAATTGGGATTCCATCCCAACTTGTCCCTAATTAGAAAAAAAATTATCCAAAATTACTCAAATATATTCAAATACATTTACTTAACATGTCCTTATCTACTCTGGTAGTTTTAAAGCGTTCCTAAATCTATGGACATATCTTATCAGGGTTGTCACCACCCTGAGAGTATTTTGCATTTGTATTGGAGATAATTAGGCAATAAAGGTAATAAAGGTAAAGAAAAAGGAATATGGATGCCATATTAGAATTCTTGGTTTCTCCTCTTTCCAATTTAGTTTGGGGGTTGATAGAAAAACATGAATTAAGGAAAATGTGATTCAACTATTTTCCTCCCGTTCATTACCTTATCCTCATTTATTTATTTTTTTTCCAGATAAAGAGAATGAGAGTTAATTAGTATGATTAACTGAATTCCTTCTCCTTCGATCCCTTTCTTCCCAATACAAACATTTAGTATTAGAGAGTAAAAACACTTTATCATTTGTATTGTGTTATAAGAGGGGAAAAACATAAAAGAAGCCCATCTACCATTAGACTAACCAATGTTTATAATTTAATTATCAAATTATTTTGTGGTTGAAAATTGTTGATTCTGAAAATGTTGATCGCAAGCGCACGGTGTCCACTTGTAGCGTAGTCCGGCAAATACGGGTTGATCCCACGAATATGGTAGTATCAAACTTTAACCAACAAAATTTAGCAATACTAATAAAAGCTTAATGATAGTTTAAACTAATATAATTATGAACTAAAATAGAAAAAAAATCAAAATAATTAAACTAGAATTAAGTAGTACTAAATCAAAAGGGAAGAGAAAGGAACAGTAAGATTAATTATCAAAAATTAATAAGTCAAACATGCATTTGTCATTAATGAAATGTTGAAATCAGCATTTATACTACATAGTAGCACTTGATTGACGGTAGTATTCCACATCAAAACAAGCAAAGAAAGCCAAATAAAAATGAAAAGAAAAGAAATTAAAACAAACTGAAAAATTGAGGGAGCTACTGAAAGAGTTAGAAATTGGGGGAAGAAGTCACAACGGACAACTGGAGTCTATCAATTAGAGCAGAATGACGAACTCCAACTTGGCTGTGAATATTTAAACACAAACTACTCGAGCCCCTACTGAATCAATAAAAGCAGTAGAATTTAAGAGAGAGGAAAGAAATCGAAAATGACTCATAACTTTCTGAAATTTAGTGGCGTCCTAGAATTCAGCTTTAACTGGAATTTTTCAACAATGGAGAAAAACCCAAAAGGTCCGAGAAGCATATCACAAGTGATTGAATGTTCAAAATTGCAAAAAATTGGGTATAGGAGAAGATCGAAACTGGAAAATGAAACAGAAAAATTGGAGAATACAAGTTGAAAGCTGGAAAAAAAAAATGAATGATGATGAACTTTCTCTCTCCACCCATCTATTTATACATGAACTCAGCCCCCTTGTAACTACTCATCTTCCACAAAATCGGGGCAGTCCCAGATTTTTCTCTGCTCAACAGCATGATTTATTTGTTGCACCAATTTAGCTGTTGACTCGGTCAGTTCTCCACCAATCTGACTGCTCTCTAACTCTTGTTAGTCTTGTGATGGTTGTGTGGAACCCAAGGAGGTTGGGCATCAGGGGCCGAAATAGGGGGATATCAGTTGATGGACTTGTGGTGCAGAGTATGTGATGAATATCCCCTGATTCTCTTTCATTTGGTGATAATAGTTGACGATGATGATGAAGATTTGATGATGATGAATGATGATCATAATGAGAGAAAAAGGTGAGTTTAGTGGTGGGGAAAACTGGGCAGTGGGCATGTGAGTGTGTAAACCCCCCCCCCCCTTTCGTTTATTTTATTTTTTTAAATTCACTTTAAATTTCGGTCTGTCCATGTCTGTCCAAATCAAGCCCAAAAATTCTCTTTTCAGTCCATTTTCCCAACTTTTTATCATCAACCTGCAAAATTTAAATAAACTAAATAAAAATTCTAACTTAATATTTATTTTGAGCTAAATTAAATATAAAAGTGCAGACAAAATACTGTAATTTTTTTCCTGAACAAAAATATGATTACAAATTTAGTTATTTATTTAATTAAATATTTACTTAAAATTTTATTTGCGTTTCTTATCTATAAAATGAGAAGATAGTTTTACAAACTCATAAATAACAGTAGTAGTAGTAATAATAATAATAATAAATAATAATAATAATAATAATAGTTTTTAAGGAAAATATGTTTGT
>CM055888.1:25864407-25979407 GCA_029582165.1 Portulaca oleracea
GAAGATCGACCTTCGAAAGGCATTTGACTCAGTGCATTGGAAATATATTGATGAGGCCCTTCACACTCTCTGTTTTTCGCAATGGATGATCTAATGCATTTTGAGCTATGTGACTACCTCTAGCTTCGCCGTCAATGTCAATAGAACGGTCTCTAAAACCTTCAGCGGTGGTAGAGGTCTAAGACAGGGTGATCCTATGTCCCCGCTGCTCTTTGTTATAACTATGGAGTACTTATCTCACTCTCTTCGATTCCATACAAATATACCGGATTACAAATACCATCCCAACTACAATGCTCTGAAATTGTCTCATCTAATTTTTGCAGACGACCTCATTGTCTTCACGGTAGCTTCACAACAATCAGTCCAGCGCATCATGACAACATTCAAACATTTTTCAAAAGTCCATAGGCTAGAAGCGAACCTTGGCAAGTCAAAGATGGTTTTTGGTGGCACCGATCAACAGACAACCATAACAATTCTCTAAGACACGGGTCTGACTCGGGGGTAACTTCCGTTCAAATACTTGGGTATGTCTATGTCTCCCTCTAACATCTCAAAGAATGACTGTAATCTGTTGGTGGATAAAATTACAGCTCGAATCAAAGTCTGGTCATCTCAAAATATCTCGTATGCCGGAAGACTAGTCGTTATCAACACAGTGCTTATGGGGATATACTGTTTATGGGCCCGCATCTTCATAATTCCCAAAGGCGTTATTGACTCCATTAACAAAATTTGCAGGAACTTTCATTGGGGTCCTCGCTTGAATATACCCGAACTCCCCTGATCGCCTGGAACTTACTTTGTAGACCTAAAAGCCATAGAGGAATTGGTCTGAGGAACCTAAAGGCCTGGAACAAGGCTTCAATAGCCAAGCTGGTCTGGGACATCCAACACTGCAAAGACATCTTGTGGGCGAGGTGGATCCATATGAAATACGTTAAATCACAATCTTGGTGGGACTACACACCCCCGTATGATGTTTGCCCCTACTTCAAGCACTTACTCAATGCAAAAGAGGAAATCAAATGGCGGAGTGCTCCCTGTGCGAGATGGCACTAGAAAAGGGGTGAAAATGGCGAATATGGTGTCACTAGAGGCTACTGATGGCTGCTGAACTTGGATAGTGGCGTAGCGAAAAGAAGGGACATCATATGGAACACAATGTTGTCCCTAGACATGCTTTTATGACCTGGGTCTTTCTACAAGGGAAAGTCCCCGTTAGAGTCACAACTAAATGTTGGAGCAACATTAGAGAAACAGCTTGCCTGTATTGCACAAACGAGGAAGAAACAGTTAACCACCTCTTCATCGATTGTAACAAAGCCCAACAGTCTCTCATGTGCCTGGCTAACAGGTCCCCTTTTCCTGTACCATCCCCGGGCTCCACGATTGCAAAATGGACCGATCTCATATCTCAAAAAGATGGGCCAAAAGCAGAAAAACTACTCCTCAGGGTCGTTTTCTGCGCATATATTTATCATACTTGGTGGGATTGAAATAATAAAGTACATTGGAAAAATGGAAGGAAAGAGGCGATTCTGATCTCTAATCTCATAGATGACGTAAAAAGTAGGGTTCTGGTTCTTGCTCATCATAGGAGAAAGTATAGCTGAATCACATATATTGTAATTAATATGTGACAGAGGCTCCGGACCTTCCCCCGCCATTCTTTGTATTCTTTGCTTTGGTGATATATAGTCAGTTGCATTTTTTGAAAAAAAAAACACAATGATCTCATATTAAGGTAAAAGTACTAGATTTCAAGAATATATAAATATTTATTAAACATATCGGAGACAATGTATACTAAACATAGAAAGAAAACTTTCTTTATAAATCATAATTTCTACCTATCCAATTCCTAGAATAAACATAAACATCATTCTAGTTTTGTTTCTTGGAGCGATAGGGGTAAGCACCTCTATTGTTCTAAACTAATTAAGAAAAATAAAAATAATATCGTGAATAGCCTAAACTGATATCTTCATGCTCGGGAGCCTCAACGAACTTTGCATCTGCAACATCATCTTGTTTGCATTACATATCTTGCAAGAAGTCCCTGATTGATTGTGTAACTGGAAAGAAAACACAATTTCATTAGAAGTGTTCTTAAAAATATATTACAAAAAATCTGGCAGCATTTCCTCTAAAAATTATTAATATCCTTGACAAAGTGCCTTACATAAAAATAATAACCTCAACGGCCACACGCCGGAGTACATCACGAGCTACACGCTCGAAATCCAACCAGATATATGTATACATAAAAATAACACCACCTTAGAGTTTGACGTACACATGGATTACATATATATAGAAAATACATAGAAAGATGAATCACCTTAGAGGGCTTAATGGGTGTGTCCGCACTTCCTGTTGCAGCAAACCTTCCATCATGAACAAATCTTGAACATCTTGCAATATTCTGATGCACTAATCAAATAATTTATGCGAAATCCCACAATATGCTCAAGTAATCTTATTTCTAGAGAGAGGTTAGAGCATACCGGAACAAATCCCTCAAGATGCCAAATAAGACACATGATATCAAAAGATTTTGCTTCAAAAATGAAGTTATGCCATACCTCTTCTAAGCAATGATGTCAACTACTTATGAAATTATCTTCTTCTTAACTCTAAGATATCAACTATTGGGCATTATTTAGCTGCCTTTTGCAAAATTTAACAATGCAATCATTAGTTTGCGTTTGATTTCAAGAACTGCACGACACACTTGCAACTGCTTGTCGATCCGTGCGGTTTGCTTACTTTGTATGTTATCCAAATTCACTAGAGCTTTCAGATAGTGTTTTATCCAATGACTATCAACTTAAGAATAGCCATTGGCAACTGAGCTTTCAGATATAACATCTCTTAAGAATTAAGGCACTAAATCTTGTTCCTTGCAACAAAAAGGCCTAGGATTAATGATCTGGATATTAAATACATTCAGCATCTAAGAGGTATAGTTTCTTGATTCATATTAGCAAATCCTAAGATTATCGCTAAATATCAGAACCAAGGATTAGGCGGTTTCGAATGACAAGATACAAAAGGAAAGATAGAATGAAGAAAGAGCATGTTTCTGCAGAATAGAAATGCACAGTCAAAGAAGTCAACAACAACTGAGACAGCAAATGACTCAACAATTTTCAGTTAAAATATATCAAACACATCAAAGTTTAATTCCTATTCCAAACTATCATAACAAGAGTTAAACAAGGCTATGTAAATGGAAACTCACTTAGTAATCACCATACCAAAATTCACTTATCTCAAATACCGAAGATACGATATTGAACAATTCATCGAATTCGAAAATCAAATCGAAACTAAACTAAAATGTACTACTATAAGACAATCACCAAAGACTATAACAACATTCATTTCAATAATCACGAACCTTTTGTCGTCCTCATTAGCAGGGGAAGCATCGCCAGCACTGCTTATCAAATCTCCAGAAACCCCATTCAACTTCTCTTTGTAGCCTTTTCTATACATCTTCTGGATCAACAACACATCGAAATCAATTGCAATTGAAAATTCAAACCGGAAACAAAATCATCAATCTAGATCAGTCAAATTAACTTAATCAAATCAAAATTCTTAGCTCGAAAAAATCTAAATCGACAGCTATTACAACGAATTCGATTAATCCACCGCTTACGAATCAGAAAACTATACAACTAATTGATAATTAATCAGCGTAAGAGACATTTAGCAGTTGATCGTTTGGTGGACATGGCGCTGAATCCTTTGCCTTTGGTGGTGCTACACCTCCTTCCATCCTCTATCTCTCTCGCCCTAGCTCAACCTCTTTGAGAAAGCAAAAAAGAAATGGAAACAAAAGTAAAATCAGTGGGGCAACCACAAATCAAAGCAAAACCCAGTTCAAAATTTTGTCATTTACATGTATCTATCAAAGAAACAATAGAGTTAGAAGCACCAAACAGAAAAGCCAAGAAAATTCACTAACCCAAAACACACCCGCTATACAATTGTAATTAGATCGAAATTTATCTCATGAGTTAGCTTATGAGTCATGGGCAAAACTAGATCGAAATTTATCTCTACATTTAAATTCTGATTCAAAAGACAAGTAATTTGAAGAAAGTTGAGTAAAGCAATAACACATAGGTCCCTAAATTAGGCATGTCAATTACACGAGAAAAATTAAAAATCATAAAACCCATAGATGAAACCCATAGAAAGAGATCCAAAAGATAAAGAAGACACCTGAGATGCACGTATTCAAAGCCAAAAAGCTCAAACCAACAATCAACTCAGAGCCCAACAGGAGAAATAGAGACCCTGGACTTAGCAGCAGAAGCATCTTGAGCCAAATTGATGGAATTCACTAAATCCTTAACCAAGTCGCTCAAACTAACATCCGCTATAGATCCTAACTTCAGGATTCGGGCCTCGGGGTGACATTATAGTCATTTTCTAGGTCGAAACTCAGATTTTGAATGAACATAGGGCAAGACCCTTGAACGAAACTAGATAGGCAGGAGAAAAGGAGTGAACTGGGTCGAGGGGTTTCGGTTTTAGTTGATTCTCCGGCGACTGAAAATCGTTTCTCCGACAACTGGAAATCATTACTTCGGCGAATTCCTTTCCTCCGAACTAAGGAGGGCTGAGAATTAGGGCATGCATTCTCTGTTTGGGGAGAAAGAGTTACAGTTGGAGAGAATGTAGATGAAGTAACGAAAAAAAGAATAACGAAAGTAAGAATGGAGAAAGAAGGAGAACGGGAGGAGAAAGAGATGGAGTTGGGGGAACGAAAGAATATTGGAGAAAGGAGAATGGGGAACAAAAGAAGGAGAAAGGGATGAAGTTGGGGGTACTGGAGAAAGGAGTGAACATACCAAATTAAACTGAAAGCTTCGTGGCGGCCAAAAGAAATTCAAATTAGGTTTTTCCTTACTAAAATTGAAAAAAGCTAATTGGAGGGAATATAAAATTGTGTTAGAAAAAATATGAGGGAATATATAATTAGCTAAAAAAAAATAGGAGGGAACATATAATTTTGTTCAAAATTTTTATCTTTCCGCCTCTTTGAAAATTTTTAAGTGTTTTTTTGTAGCATTTTAAGCTATTTGCTATAATAGACCCTCCTTTTTATTGCAAAATCGTATATGCTACTATTGTTTTATAACGTTTTGCGTATTGTGGCAATTATAGATTTGCCACTAATAAATTGCGACAAAACATAGATTTTCTTGTAGTGCCGGTTTTGCTCACCCCTACTTTTATCACCATGATCAAGAAACACGTTAAAATGACTCCATTGGTAGTGATGATTGATATATAGATTATGGTGCTTCAAGGCATATATGTACTTATAAGGATCTATTCAAGACACTAAAATTGGTGGATGAGGGAAAGAAGCTCTATACGGACATCAACTCTCTGGTTTAGTTAAGGGTCAGGAAAGTGGAACTAGTTTTCACTTTCAAAAACACTTCGACAATGAATGATGTTTTTTATGTCCTAGAATTTTCTAAAAATCTTGTATCTGGTTTTCGACTTAGTAAGTTGGTTTCTTGAAAGTGTGCAATGGGGATAGTTAATTACTTTTCAAGGGAGCGACTATTATTGGGAAGTGTTGTGCTTATGGTGAAATCTTTAAGTTAAATGAAAAGAGTAATAAGTATAACATTATTTCCGCTTATATGCATGTGTCATATTTTGATGTTTCTTCTTAATGGCATGCTAGATTAAGACATGTGAATTGTAAGAAATTATAGGAAATGTCTAATCTTTAGTAAATTGGCTGAGAACATAGGGAAGTGTAAGACATGCACATTTATAAACAAGATCGTCAAAAGTATATTCTGAATGTGAAAAGGACATCTCAATTGCTTAATATAAGTCATAGTGATGTAGGTGATTTTCATATAACTCTTTATAAGGGTGGCAAGGAGTATTGTGTTGTATTCATTGATGATTATTCTAGATGTTGTCATGTTTATCTTTTGGAGTCTAAACATGAAGCAATACAAAACCAAACCCAATGTATTTTAGAGTTTGGAATTGTAAGGCCTTTTTAAGGGTCCTCGAACCTAAGAGATAAAAGTTAGCTAAAACAGGAATTGATTACATCTCTATGGACTATGCTTAATACAACAAAACTTGTAGGTTTTTTTGGTTTTTATTTTTGGGTGTGTGCACGCGATTGAGCCAAATGACTACATGTCAATCAATAGCATTATAGAAGCAATGCATGCAATATTTGATAAGAGAAGATTGTCTTCAATTCCTAGACCTAAAGATGTAAGTCAAGATATTGCTCAACAAAGTGAGTTTTACGATGTTAATCATAAAGATGTATTCATACAAGTTGATCATCCAAAGTCATTATTTAAATGATCATGAGGAATATGAAAGTATTGAACTTAAGCGATTAGGTCAACTTTAAAAAATTTTAAGTATTTTTTTAAAAAGACGATTATTTGACCATGCGTTTTATATTGATAGAAATATTTAGATCATTCAAATAGCAATTTTATTGATTATTGATAGAAATTGTAAACTTTTTCTTCTTTTTGTTTCCTTTCCCTCTCAGAGAGCTGAGTTGCCTAGCCTCTAGAATTTAACTCGAAGCTAGTTCAAATTACTAGAAAAGCACAAGATTGATTGAGGTTACTTAACTAAGTAAGAAACACAAGAAGAATTAGCTCAATTAATTAAAAAAAAGGGCTCGGGGGTTTTAGGCAACCAACGAATTTATGGTCATGAAGTTTTTGTGATTAAGAGGTAAAAATGTAGGATTAATCAGGTAAGATTTTTGCTAAGATTAGCCCACTAAACTCCCTTTTTCAAGGGAAATTTGGATTAACTTCCCCAAGGTCCACTATGGATCCTAGGGGTTAAGCTTGCAAAAGATCCCTAATTAGGCCTATTCTCATTTTCATGAGAATAGAACTAATTATTCCGCCCTTATCATTCCTATCAAGTGATTAGTTAATTAAATATTGAAAAGTAATAAATTCTGAGTCGTAGAGCTACAATTCGGTCTCTCTTTTCTCTGATGTGCTCTAGCGGCGAAGAACCCTAGCAGGCACCTAAGACTGTGCGGGAGTTTTATCCCATCAACATGAAGGGTGTGGTTGAAGTGTTTCATCTCACAGGGGACATGGGCAGTGATTCTTGGATACAGATTGCTGCAAATAGAACTCTCTTCTCGGAAAAGATTGACGAAACAATGGCAGACAAGATCGAAAGGGCACTACAAAACCTCAACTTGACAGAGGAGGAAGAACAAGTGTTAGACTTTGAAGACCCAGAGGAAGTGCAGATAGAACGACATGCAACACTATGCTTGGTGGGAAAATTACACACTCAATCAAAATTCAACTCGGAAGCACTCATGACGATGATGCGAAACGTATGGAAACTAGGAGAGGGGTTGTTACAAAAGAATTGGGGAAGAATTTGTTTTCCTTCTAGTTCTTTACTAAGGCAGACATGGACTTTGTGTAGAACGAGGGACCATGGACTTTTGACAACTACATATTCATGCTAAAATAACTGGATTGCAATGAGAGACCGTCGGATGTGAAATTCAACAAAGCTATATTCTGAATAAAGATTCTTGATCTACCTCTAAAGAAAAAGACTCATGCTTTCACAGAGTTTATCAGAAATAGCCTTGGGACATTCATATACGTTGATGAAAAAGATATCCTAGCCCATTCTAAATATCTAAAGATCAAGGTTGACATAGACATCTCTAAGCTAATCAGACGAGGAATCAAGGTGAAACTGGACGAAAGTGGATGCCCCAGAAATATGTCAGAATAGCCAATTACTGCTACATAAACGGTATTATTGGACATGTATTCAAAGGATGTAGCACCTATAGGGAGGATATGGAAGAAACAAGTATGCCATATGTATCAGGACTGAAAGGATCCCCGCTGAAGAGGAAACGAAGAACGGGATGAGGGGATAAGGATTGGAAGGAAGACAGGAAAATACTCCTAGAGTTGCAAGGAGGCACCAGTGTAAGAAGAACTAAACAGGATTTAGAAATAGAGAGTGGCAGGGAAGACAAAACAGAGCGAGGGAAGAGCATAGCCCTTCCATGGGAGCAAGATACAATGGATATAAAGATCAACAACAAACGTAGAAGCATGGACATCCGAGGCGCTAGACAGGGAGAATGGAAAGTAAGATTGATGGAGGAGCTAGAAAATTCAAGTGAACCAGAGGTGGCGACTGGCGAGGACTAGTCGCACCTAGAGCAATGAGTATACTAAGTTTAAACTGCTAGGGGCTTGGCAACCCTCGAGCAGTTAAAGATCTCAAAAGAATTTTGAGATCTTGCAAGCCAAATTTGGTTTTCCTATCAGAAACCAAACTGATGAAGACTGAATTTACTGCGTAGATTCAGAAGATGGGTCCTTTAGAGTCATTCGGAGTAGACTGTATGGGAAGAGCAGGTGGACTAGGCATGATATGGAAAGAAGAGCTAGAGGTAGATATCACCTCCTGGTCCCATCACCATATAGATGTTCTCCTGCGATGGACAAGAGGTGGTGAACGTTGGAGATATACAGGTATTTAAGGATACCCTGACAGTCAGGAGAAAGTGAGAACGAGCAATCTTATCAAGGATCTCCACACTCTCAACGATCTCCCATGGCTATTAGGAGGGCATTTGAACAAATTATTCTATAATTTGGAAAAAAGAGGAGGCCCGTTGAAACCGCAAGGTGTCTTGGAAGAATTTCATACTATGTTGGAGGAGTGCGAGCTTATGGATTTAGGGTATAGTATGAATGACGTACTGGAAGGACCGCGAAGGAGATCAAGCAATAGAGGACAGACTAGATCCGTTCTTGGCAAATACTGATTGGCGCCTAAAATTCCCGATGGTCACCATGAGACATATTGCTGAAGACTTATCTGACTGCCTACACATTTTTCTCAACTGTTTTGCTACGCAAGCATATCGGAGGAAGCATTTTAAGAACATGTGGGCATTAGATAAGGACTGTAAAAGAGTAATTAAAGACGCGTGGCGAAGAGAAGCGGACGGACCGTGCACAAAGAAGCTGAATCATTGCATGTCATCCTTGGAAAAATGGAACAAAACGCACGTTGGTAACCTGCAACTAAACATTAGAACTGTCAAAGAGGAACTCACCATGACTACAGATATTCAAAAAAGACATAACCTGTTCAATAAACTTGGTGAGCTGCGAAAACAAGAAGAGGTTTTATGGTGGCAAAGATCAAGAGTTGATTTTTACGGCGGAAAGATGCAAATACAGGATTGTTTCACAACCATGCGAGTATTAGACGGAAGAACAACACTATCGAAGCGCTCAAGGATGCAGATGGGGAACTAACAATGGACAGTGACAAGATGGAACTTATCATTCTCCAATACTTCTCGGAGCTCTACTCGAGTGTTGGTTACACAAAAGTTAAACAAATTCTGAATTGTGTGCCGCTGAAAGTATCTGAGGAGATGAATGATAAACACAACCGTCCTTACCAACAAGATTAGGTCCTACAAGCTCTAAATTCCACTAACCAAATGAAGCACCCGGGCCAGACGGGTTCAACTAGTTTTCTACCAAAAATATTGGCCAATAGTCGGTAGAGAGATAACGCAAGCTTTACTAGACATCCAAGCTGGAAACCCAATGCCGGTCGGACTGAGCCACACACATGTGGTACTGATCCCAAAAAAACAACATCCGGAGGAGATCGGAGACTTTAGACCAAATCGGGTTATGTAATGTCCTATACAAGTTGGCCACGAAAGTAGTGACGAAGCGGTCACAAGAAGTACTACCCCTGATAATTTCAGTAAACCAAAGCGCTTTTACTCGAGAAGGCAAATCACGGATAATGCCCACGTGGCTTTCGAGCTTTTTCCCGCCATGCATGTCGGCAATCTCATCAAAAATTCCTTGGCACTAAAACTAGATATGGCCAAGGCTTATGACCGAGTTAAATGGCCCTTCTTGAGAAGGATAATGATCAAATTGTGGTTCCTAGAAAATTGGCTTAACTTGATTATGAATTTTGTGGAGACGGCCACGCTATCTTTTGTGCTAAATGGAGATCTAAGAGGCTTTCTAAAACCATCGAGAGGAATCCGGCAAGGAGACCCTATTTCTCCCTACTTGTTTCTCTTTTGTGCGGAAGGTCTCTCATACATGCTAGCAGATGTTGTACAATGTAACAGGCTCAAAGGACTCAAAATATGCAATCTGGCTCCTACAATCTCACACCTTCTTTTCACGGATGACTCAATCATATTTACTGAAGCAACTGAGGCGGACGTCCTGGAAATTAGGAGAATCTTGCAACTCTATGGGGGGGTATCAAAAGAGTGGAATTAGAACCCTTGCCTTATTTCATTCCCTTCTCTCACCAAACACTTTCTATTTTGGAATCAAATTTCATTCCCAACCCTCTAGATATCTAATTCCATACACATTCCATTCCATTTTTCTGTCCAAACATGCGCTTAAGGTCTTGAAAGCAAGATACATTCTATATGATGCTATGTTTGATGCCGGCAGAGGTCACAAACCAAGCTTCACCTAGCAAGGGCTACATGAAGCAATCTTAATGGTGAGAAAAGGAAAAATGGATACCTTGACCAAATTCATTCAGACCAATCACTCAAATAAAACCTAAGGCACGCTGGATCACAGTAAATGATCTAATTGATCAAGAGAAGGTCATGTGGAGAGAGGCACTAATCGATGATCTATTTGTTCCGGTAGATGCCGAAGTGATCAAGAACATTCCGTTAAACATGGATTGGCCTAAGGACATACCTATCTAGCACTACACGAAGAACAGGGAGCTAACAGTTCGGTTAGCATATCACACTATCATGACAGATAAGGCGGCCAAAAACCCATAAGGGAGTTCAGATGAAATGAAATCAATCTGGATAAATATTTGGGGGCACATCTTCCTCCAAGGATCAAATCCTTTGTGTGGAGGGCGACTCTTGAGGCTTATCAACTAAGGCAATGATAGCAAAGAGAATGAGGGACATTGAAGCCTAATGCCCGTTGTGGAAATTAGAGGTAGAGACGATCCTACAGGCCACAATCCATTGTGAAGTGGCACAAGAAGTATGGATTGCATCAAATACCGTTATGACAAGACAAGCAGAACATGCCCAGTCGGTGATGGACTTCCTGGTAGAGGTGGCCACAACAGAACGAACGAGCTTGGAGAGAGTGATGACTACAATATGGGCTTGCTGGAATGTACGTAACAAGGTAATTCACAAGGCAAAAGTGGGTAATCCCTTCTTCGAATTCAGACAAGCATTGGGGTTTGTCAAGGAATACCAAGTAGTGGCACGAAAACTAAAACAGAACACAGAAGAAAGGCATGATAAATGGCAAGCTTCCCCAACTGGTACGATCAAAGTGACGCAGACGGCGGCAAATTGATGGATAATATATATGGTTGGGGAGCAGTGATCAGAGGATAAACAAGGGAGCTCATCTGGGCAGCAGTAAAGCAAGGAAGAGGTTTTGGTGGCCCTGAGATGGAGGAAGCCTGAGCAGCGGTATTTGCTATCAACATAACATATGAAATGTGCTTCTCCAAGATTATTCTCGAAAGCGACTCACTGAACCTCATCACAAAGTTGAAGAAAAGAGAAGATATATGGTCGGAAATAGGCCATTTTATTAGTAATATTCATCAAGTATCTAGTAAGTTTGAGAGTTGTTCCTTTTCACATATTAGAAGAACCGGTAATCAAGTTGTTCATGCCTTGGTTCATTACCAACCCATCAAATTAAATGTAAGATCGCGGGGAAACCCGGGCTGTCAACTAGTTTTCGATCTTGTAACAAAAGACAAAGTTTCTGCTTTAACCACTTTGGAAAAATATCCTAACAGTTTCCAATTTAAAAAAAAGTGATTAGTCAATTAAGGAACTCCCGGATCTTAATTCACCCCACTTGAAGGAAGGAATAAGATGAAATTAGGTTTTTCCCACTAATCACCCCCATAAATCACTAAACCCTATGATTAGTCATCCATTAGTGCCTTAATCACCCCCTAACCCTACAAAAATCTAGCTACTAATGATAGCTAAAACTATCCTAACACATTCAAATCCAACCGTAAACATGATTCTATCAAAATCATTTTAAAATCCACTAATGAAGGAGATTAAGGAAAGATTATCACTAAACAAGCAATTAACACTTAATCATAAGCAACAAAGTAGAGAGAGAAAGGGTAAATATTACCTGTCAAGTGATGCAATGAACAACAATAGCAATTAATAGAGAGAGAATATTCAAATCTTTCAATTGAATCACCAAAATCTTCCAAAAATAGCAAAAGTGTTGCAATAGAATAAGCTTAGCACTAAAACCTAGCAAAATCTCCTTAAAATTAGGTAAAACCTAATAAAATTTGCTGTAAAAATGTCTCATTAATCTATTTATACAAGGGTATGAAATCAAGCAAAACACAACCGTTTTGGGCAAAAAATGCCAAAAGTGGTGTCATCGCGGGTGCGATGGTAAAGGTCGCGGGCGCGACCTGCCTAAGGAGCGAAGAGAGGCGATTAAGATTTTCACGGGCGTGACCTAACTGACTCCATCTATTCTCCATGTTTTTCCAAGCAGCTATGTCGTGGGTGCCACCACCCTTGCCGCGGGTAGCACGACCTTCAATTTGGCCACTTCCCTTGTTTCTCTCCTCTCTATATAGCGGGCGCTACATAGCTGTGGCGGTGGCCACCAGTCTGGAGTTGTTTTGGAGCTTGGCAAGTGTCCTGGTCGCATCTGCTACAAACCATGCAGCGGGTGGGACGACATCGTTTGAGCCATTTCTTCAAGGATTTTGCCCTCTTGACCCTCTTTCTCTTCGGTTTCCAGCCAGGCTTCTCTCGGGAATCTTCCCGGGACTCCCTTTTTGTGTTGATTTACTTCCTTGCATTAAATTATTTCTAATCATCAAGTACCTAGTCAAAACAACTAAAAACACGTTAAAATTCATAAAACCATCCCGGGATCGAGTGAAAACATCAAGGTTGGAAGCGTAATTTAGGCCTTAAAACGGGCCCAAACAGAGCCCTCTAGATATATACAATATGAATAAAGAGAGGGATGATATCCTTTTAATGTACTCAAGAACAAATCAAGAACATTGTTGTTCCCCTCAATCACATCCCAAGAGTTAACAACATGGCCCACATTAGCATGAGCATCGATGACAACTAGGGAGTACAATAGCATCAAAGACTTTGCTTGAAGTAACTAGTCCACTCAAACCTCCTTACATGGCTCCTCATCTTGTATTAGCTAACCTATTGTAATCGCAATGATCGTACCTATAATCAAACTCATAAGGCTCACCCACTTTCAGCCCCATCAGTTGAGGAAAAGGTAAGTATGCATCATAAAAGTAGAGAGACTAATCAGTAATATCTCAAGGTAAGCTAGAATCATGGTTTGGGGAAAAATGCTTAAAAAATCACACTAAAGAGGAGCCCTTGCATGCAACAAATGAGGTCGAGTATATTGGCTAGCATGATTGGCACAAAAATTAGGTAAGAATACTCGTGTGTAAAATAAAGATTTTTAAAATTGAAAGTATCTTGTGCTTGCCATTAATGCGAATTCCAAGCTTCAGCAATCGCTTTAGTATGAAAACCAAACAGTCTAAAAGAGCATCTATGTCTCTATTTACCCCCCAACAACAATGTTAAGAATATCTGTTTTCTCAGGCACAATACCACATAGAACAAAATAAGCAAGTTATCGCTCAAAATAACACCAAATATTTCCTGATCAAATTGGGAATAATTGAGAATTGCCATTTTTTGATTTTTTTTTTATAAGAAAAGCAGTAAACCCTTATTCAACCTTAGAGTATTCATTCAATGGTTGTTAGGGACAAACTCGGTAACGACACAAAAACGTGATACGCTGCAAGTGCGCAAGTGTAAGTGTTGCATATATTAAGCTTATTCCATCATGGACTCGCTCAACAAAGCACCAAACTTGTGTTTTAACTAATTGCTAAGTCGATCGGGTTTTTGATAAAATTTTTTCTAGTTTCCTTATTCTAACTATGAAAATAATAAATTCTAGGGATAAATCAATAAAAATATGTTCATGAGATAAATCTATGTTGCTAATGAATCAAACAAGTGGATTGAACATGAATTTCACTTATCTGGGACAAACTTTTAGGATCGTTTTGTAACAATATTTTGAAAATGAAGCGAATTGCCTAACAAAGTTAGTCATGTACTTTCATGGATATTTCAATTTTAACTAGTTTAGCATAAATTTTCCAATCCTCAAATTTCTCTTGTTGGTGTTTCATTCAAGAACTTATAACCATGCTACTAGTGGCCAATCAAAAGCAGCCAAAAAACACATTCAAAGCTAAACAGAATATATCCAAATCAAATTCAAAACGTATTTAATCAAACAATATTCAATCCATCAACAACTATGTTATTTATCTCTTAAACTAAAGGAAAACTACTCACCGTTCGTGATAAAAACTATTAAACACTTAAAATTCACTCTAGAAAGTATATAAACTAAGGAGAATAAGAAATGAACCAATTTTTTGTAGAAAACTTTTAAAAGAGCTTGGTAATCGTGGATTTTTGCTCCTCTGATCAACAACCTGTTATTGAGAATCTTCACTTCATCATTTCAGTCTAAACTCATGATTATATTGGACTTATGGGAGATGGATAAAGGTAGAGATGGAGGTGGATTTATGCAAGCAGTGGATGGTTGTGGATTATGGACGAAGAGCAACAAAAAAAAAAAAATCTTCTTATAGTGAAAAAGGAGGAAAAACAGTTGGACATGGATAGACGACCTTGACAAATACTGTGTTAAGACAAACAAAAACCGTGTTAGGCTTGACATGACCCTTGTCACTCTCAAAGCGGTTAGTGTTGATAATTTTGGAAAAAATGGAGTTCCTAAAGAGTGACACGTACCGTGGCACATCCAACACTAACTGTGTCAGCTTTGGGAATTTCGTGGTAAACATGTTTTGGTCATATCTTATTCGTTTGACGTCCAATC
This sequence comes from Portulaca oleracea, assembly GCA_029582165.1. NCBI lineage: Eukaryota > Viridiplantae > Streptophyta > Magnoliopsida > Caryophyllales > Portulacaceae > Portulaca > Portulaca oleracea. Next base: position 25,879,485 of record CM055888.1, read on the forward strand.
AGTTTTTTTCTTGAGTCATTGGAAAGATCAAAGAGTGTAATTTTCATTGGTCTAACTAAGAAAGTCTTAACACATATGTTGAAAAAATGGTGTGTAAGAGTGAACATGTATAAATTTTCACGCATTTTCTATTATGTGACTCCCAACTCCACTCATCTCAACTCGAAATTGAACTTATAATATATTGTCTGAAAGTTCTTTCAATGATAAATCATGGAATACATGAGAACTTTGGAGTTCATAACACTAATTTGTACAAATTAAACAAAAAACCCAAAACTCAATTAAGATTGTAAAATAAAGAGCAATTAATGGAGTTCTAGAATGCTCCATTAGAGTGGACTATTATATGATACAGTTCACTAAAATTCATTTGTTGACTTGTAAGCAGACCTGTCAATTCGGTCGGGGGGGCGGTTTCGGGTCGGTCGTATATCGGGTTCGGGTAAATACGGGTCGGGTGTATTTCGGGTTCGGGAAAATACGGGCGGTGTATTTCGGGTTCGGGTCAATCCAATGGGTTATGATTGCGACCTTTTTTCGCTTTTTCTTTTTAAAAAATGGTTTCTAAATACTACTTTTTATACAATATACATAATAAAATATGATTATCTTATAGCAACGATAGATTATTGTAACTATTTTAACTTAAATAAGAGAAATAACAAATAAATAAGTTGCGCTTATAGTTTAATAGTAAAAAATTTGAATGTAAAGTCACAAATTTTAACAAAGTTTAACTCAAAAAGATAAATTTTCGGGTCAAACGGGCGGGTCGGGTTTACCCGCTAATTTTCGGGTTCGGTATACTTCGGGTTTAGTTGAAAAAATCGTGTTCAAAACCCAGAAATTTCGGGCGAGTTCAGGTCGGGTTATCGGGTCGGGTCAGAAATTGCCAGGTCTACTTGTAAGTGCCCATAAAAACATTACCAAAATCTTATCATCAGAATCACTGAAGATCTAGTCATGTACACATAAGTTTTATGCTTGTATTTAGCTCACTAAAAACAGTATATAGCTCACTATGTTATATTCATGAATAATTGGGTTTGTATAATTTATTAATTAGTTACATAATATTTTTTTTTATACAAGCTCAGATACAGAAAAATATATATTCATGACCTACATAATCTCATGGCCACCCTAAACAAAAAAGAGCTTCGCTACTCGAACTACATTTCGTTTGTAGTGAGTGGATGTAGACTATTTTGATGAACTAAACATTACTACCTCCGTTCCAAATTAATTCTAGTTAGTTAAATTTTAAAATTTTGATCATTAATTTCTTGACATATATATGTAATATTTTATTATACAAAAAAATACTACCATTAAATTCGTAACAAAAAAATTTTATCGTAATAGTAATGTTGTAATTCTTTTCTAAAATATACTTTAAATTCTCAATTAAATGAGGAGATTGGAGACTATGTATCATCTATATGGTGCAATGCCATGGACCATGTACTTTTCTAACATGATGAATTGATCACCGAGCTTATTACTACTATCATAATCTTTACTAATTACTAATGACTTTAATATTTTAAAGATATAAACATATCTTATTTATTTCTTCGATATTATATACTATGACATGACGTAACTTAACCATTTTTGTTTTATGAATATTGCATGGATAGGCGCTTGAATAACAACAGTTTGACAGGAGAGATACCAATATCTTTAACAAGTATTTCAACACTAACAGTCATGTGAGTGTTGAACTCTATATCTACGCTTGTATTTTCTAGTCTTTTTTTTTTAAGAAATTATTTATGAGTAATTATTTAATACTCCCCTTCCCTTCACCAAAAAATGCAGTGATTTATCATACAATCAATTAACTGGTGTAGTTCCTGTCAATGGATCCTTTTCACGATTCAAACCTGAAAGGTCAGTTTCTTTGTCTTCTTGGCATATGAAAAAGCTCAACTTTTTTAGTACTGAAAAAAAAACAAGGTTACATTATGACTAGAAAATATAAAATCTATTGTTTGATATCGTGTCCATCATAGGATCATATATATATATATGTGTGTGTGTGTGTCTAAAAAGAGAGAATTGAGGGAGAGCAAGACTGAAATTAAATCGTAACCCAACGATGAAGGGGAGAGGAGTGGGGGTAACAATCAATACCCCATATTTGGGGGGGGGGGGGGGAGGGGCGAAATTTCCCTTGCTTGTGAATTATTTGAATGAGAAAATCAACAATCTTGGCTCCTAATAGAACAAATTCACTAATAATTTTCACGGCATACCTATAGAAACATAAAAAGAAAAAAAAAACCTTTAGAATTCCTTGCAACCTCAATTCACAAAAAAATAAAAATTGATAGTTAGAAGATGCTTGATATGCACACAGTCATTCAAATATGTCATAAATAGTACACAGCTAATAATTATTCTTTGTAAGATCATCGACATACTCCAACATCTCCATAAACCCATCACCCTTTTTGTTATGTATAAAGATACTAATGTACATATGAACAAGTAGCACCATATGCGGGTTATTTAAAGGAAAGCTTCGCAAACTATTGTGGAAGAGCTTTATCTATACAAACATTTAAGATAGAAGAGCAAATAATATATTGAAGAGGTCAGATCGATATTGTAACTATTTACGCGATTCCCATTACTAAGATTGTCTGAAACAACTTTTTCAAGAGGGCAAATGATTAATACAATAGTCTCATATAATTATACGAATGGGTGTTCCCTGAAATATATTACCATTTTTAATAAGTTGATAGTTTATGATAACATGTATGTCCATGCCTCTCTAATGCCCTTTTACATTATCAAAGAAGGCTTTATGGATTAACTAGTCTAACTAATTACAATGGTTCTTTTTGATGTGCTTCGTCTTAAATTTGCTCACATGTTACTGAGAAAACTTCCCAAGACATCATCTATCTCTCTACTCCTCCAATGTAAACACGCTCTACTGCGAAGTACTCAAGAGATGAGCTTCGCTGGAGTAGTAGAGTGATGAGTGACGTCCTTGGAAGTTTTCAAACACTGCGTGAGTGAGTGAAATACACCGAAAGGACATGTGGTTATGTGTGGCATGAACCATCAATCCTTAAAGTTCTTCCATATAGTGTCAGTAACTAGTAGCAGATGGGGCAATAAAGATGGTATCCAAGCCAACCATGGATGTGCGCCATTCTTGTGGATGAGATCTATGGACAAGTACCCTGAATAATGGTGCAGATACTCAATTGGACTACACGTTAAGAGGATGCTTAAGTTGGTTAATGGTGTGACATACTAAAGAATTTGTAGTCTTAAGTGGGGGTGCATGTAATAAATCAACTAAATAGTGAAATATTATGGTTGGAGTGGGTGGAAATGACAACTTATCTTACAAGATGTACATTCCTTTTAGCAAGCCCATCTCTTGAGAACTTCGAGGAAGTTTTGCAAGAAACGTGTGAGCAAGGACGAAAGATGCTGAAATGGCCCGTGATGTTTTGTGAGGCCAACCATCAATCCTTTAAGTCATTCCCATATATGCATTAAATAACCTTATCAATAGGGTTCTAGGTATGAACAAAAATTTCATTAAAACCACTATTTTAACAGATTTCCCCAAAACTATAGTGACATGGGTGTAATCATATAGATCATTATTATATTAGCGAGTTATTTGTTGGAAATATTTCAAGAGTATAAGTTAATTATATAGCCTAAGGAATTAAATGGAACAAGTATAAGGATCATATATAAGTGAAACATCAAGAATGTGATAAACACAAGTGAATCTGAGATCAACACGAGTCGTGTTGGTCTCCAGAGAGTAAAGAAAATTGTACTGGGTTCAACACGGGTCGTGTTGCACCCAACACGGACCGTGTCTATCCAACACGGACCGTGTTGAATCCCAGAACTGTTTTTAATGCTAACGGCTATATAATCTTGTATAATTAGTATTTGATATCAACTTTAAGGACGATTATTAAGGGTTTCCAACAGCTATATGACTTGACTTGGTCAAGATCATATTAAGGCCATAATCTCTCCATTAAGTCTCTTGATTATCTTTGACTAAAGGATATCATGAGAGGGTGGAAGTCTCCTATAAATATGATAGAATATTCATTTAGGATTTTAATGGATACTTCCCAAAATGAATTTTGTCAATCTTTTCAAACAAAATCGTTGTGCTTGTACTGGAGGTCCTTGGCTGCTTCTGGTGTGAGGTCCTCACAAATGACAGGGTCTCTTCAGATATCATGAGATGGTGGAAGTCTCCTATAAATAGGAGACATTCCAAGCTATTTGAGACACACCATTCTAAGCTAATCACATCCTCATTCTTGTCTAGACTGCAGCTATACTTGAGTGATTCAAGTGATAACCTATTTCTTGAGTGTTACAAGAGCTAAGTTTTATCCCTTTGAACATTTACGGTATAGTAAATAGTTTTTAAGGAAAGTGAGTACTAGGCCACGACTCTTAGCGTTATCCAAACGAGTTTCCATTGTTTTATATACCGTTTACTCCCTTTCTTCCAACAATCTTAAGAACTATTTAGTAATGGCCTCACTTCGTGATATGTCTAGTAATTTCCAAAAGCTAGAACGCTTTGAAGGAGTGGATTTTTGGCAGTGGCAAAGCAAGATGCACTTCTTGCTTACGACTCTCAATGTGGCCTATGTGCTTAACATTGAGATTTCTTCCATGGTGAATCAAGACCCTTCGACTGAGTAGGTGACGACCGAGGAGTCTCCCAAAACAGGACGCAACCGGCAAGATTTCCACGAGTGATGGAGACAAAGGCAAGGAAGATGCAGAGGCTACTCGGTAAAGACTAAAGATGGAGAATGATGACTACATTTTTAGAGGATGCATTCTCAATGGGATGAGCGACACTCTCTTCGATATCTATCAACATGTGGAGACGACAAAGAAGCTTTGGGAGATGCTTGTAGCTAAGTACATGTCGGAAGATACGTCAAGTAAGAATTTTCTTGTTGGTCAATTCATGAAGTTTAAGATGGATGATAATAGGAAAATTCTAGATCAACTCCATGAGATTCAACGTATTTTGAGTAACTTCAAGCAACACAATTTGAACATGAATGAATCTTTAATCATATCCTATATTATTGACAAGTTAACTTCTTTTTGGAATGAGACTAAAAGGACACTCATGCACCGGAAAGATGCTATGTCTCTTGAAGGTTTAGTTAACCATCTCGGATTGAAGAGGAGTTACGCCTACAAGATGGTTTCAAAGAGAAATCTAAGGTCTATGTGGTGCAAGAGAATAAGGGAAACAAGAATAAGAACAAGAGCCACAACAAATCGAGCAAGGAAATTCAAAAGCCTAAGCAAGTTTGTTGGGAATGTGGCAAACTGGGGCACACAAAGAGAGAGTGCTACCAATACAAAAAGAAGCATGGTCTTTTGAACAAAGATACATCTAAGGACAAGAGTAAGGAGAAGGAACCCAATTCCTTTATAGCCATGATTAAGGATCATATTAAAATGGTTTCCAATGGTTGTAATGATTGGTATATGGACTCGGGTGTGTCAAGGCATGTTTGCATTTGCAAGAGTTTATTCAAGACTCTCAAACCGGCGGATGATGGTGTGAAACTCTACATGGGCAACAACCATCCAGTCAAAGTTGAAGGCATTGGGCAAGTGAAACTTGTTTTCACTTCCGATAAATCTTTTCTTTTGAATGATGTGTACTTAGCTCCGAAAGTTTGTAAGAATCTTGTATCCGGTTATCTTCTTAGCAAGTTTGATTTTATGCAAGTTTATGATGGAGATAACTATGTACTTTCCAAGGGAGGGACTTTTGTAGGGAAGGGATACGCTTATGGAGAAATGTTTAAATTGAATGCGAAAAGTAATAAAGATGGCATGATTTTCGCTTATATGCATGTGTCTAGTTTGAATATGTCTTTTTTATGGCACGCTAGATTAGGACATGTGAACTTTAACAAGTTGAAGGAAATGTCTAATCTTGATTTGATTCTTAAGTTGAATGATGACATAGAAAAGTGTAAGACATGCATGCTTAATAAAATCACTAAAGGTTCATTCTCAAGTATAAAAGGAACTTCTAAATTGCTTGATTTAATTCATAGTGATTTAGGAGATTTTCATAGTACGCCGTCTATTGGTGGTAAGATGTATTATGTGACATTCATTGATGATTATTCTAGATAACGTCAAGTTTATCTTTTGAGTTCTAAAGATGAAACACTTGAAAAGTTTAGAGTTTACAAAACTAAAAGTGAACTTCAATATGAGACCTTGATTAAGACTTTAAGATCCGATAGGGGAGGGGAAATTTATGATCTAAAGTTTTTCCATGAAACGGGGATTGTTCATGAGACAACCGCCCCGTATACACCACAACAAAATGGGGTTGGGAAGAAGAAAAATAGAACTTTAAAAGAAATGGTGAATTCTATGTTGTCTAACTCCGATTTAAGTAATGGATTTTGGGGTGAAGCCATGTTAACGGCTTGTTACATTTTAAATAGAGTTTCATTCAAAGGGAATTCTGGTACCCCATAAGAGTTATTGAACAAAAGGAAACCAAATCTAAAGTATTTTAAGATTTGAGGTTGTAGGGCTATTGTAAGGATCTTGGAACCTATGAAAAGAAAGTTAGGTGAAAGAGGAATTGAGTGCATCTTTATAGGCTATGCTCAAGATAGCAAAGCTTATAGGTTTTTGGTGGTTGAGCCAAATGAGTACATTTCGGTGAATACCATTATGGAATCAATAGATGCAATTTTTAATGAGACTAGGTTCTCTTCAATTCCTAGAACTAAAGATATAACTCAAGATATTGTTCCTCTAATTGAGCCTCAAGATGAAAACCATGAGGCTACATCCATACAAGATGATCTTTTGAGTCATGATGTTATTCATGATGAAGAAGATGAAAGTATTGAATTAAGAAGGAGTAAAAGATCAAGGAAACCAAAGCATTTTGGTTCGGACTTCTATGATTATTTGGTAGAAGGTTCATGGGACTCAATTGAATCCTATGCATGTACAACATAGATAAATATCCATAAACGTTTAAAGAAGCTATACAATATCATGATGCTTCTTTGTGGAAAGAAGCGGTACAAGATGAGATTGACTCTATAATGGAAAACAATGTTTGGATATTGGTTGATCTTCCTACGGGAAGTAAACCAATTACCTCTAAGTGGATTTTTAAAAGGAAAAGAAAAGCAGATGGTACCGTTGAGAGGTATAGACCTCGATTGGTTGTAAGGGGCTTTACTCAAAAGTATGGTATTGACTATTTTGATACATATGCACCGGTAGCTAGGATAGCCTCAATACGTGCGTTGTTGGCTTTAGCTACTATCCATAAGCTAGTTATCCATCAAATGGATGTCAAAACAACATTCTTAAATGGAGAACTAGAAGAGGAGGTGTATATGAAACAACCCGAAGAGTTTTTTTGTTGAAGGTCAAGAGAAGAAAGTTTGTAAACTTATAAGGTCCTTATATGGACTTGAGCAAGCACCTAAGCAATGGCATCAAAAATTTGAAGAAGTAGTGCTTTCAAGAGGTTATAGGATCAATGAATCGGATAAGTGCATATATTATAAGTTTGAGAATGGAAAAGGGGTGATTATATGCCTATACGTTGATGACATGTTGATCTTTGGGATCGACATAGAACAAGTTAATAAGACCAAAGAATTGATATCCTCAAAGTTCTCTATGAAGGACATGGGTGAAGCGGATGTAATTCTTGGTATTAAAATCATTAGAAATAATGATATAATAAGTTTATCTCAAGAGTATTACATTGAGAAAGTATTGAGCAAGTTTGGAGGTGATAAGATATATCCAGCAGTAAATCCTTATGATTCAAATAAGAAACTAGAGAAAAATTTGGGTTCTCCGATTAATCTACTTGAATATGCTAAGCTGATAGGAAGTCTCATATATGCTATGACAAGTACACGGTCGGATATTGCTTATGCAATTGGCATGTTAAGTAGGTTTACAAGTAATCCGAGTAATATGCATTGGTTTGTAATTCGGAGAGTATTAAGATATCTAGCTGGTACTAAAGATTATCGACTCACCTATAAGGGAGAACCTTCGGTATTAGAAGGATACTCGGATGCGAGATGGATTAATAAAGGGGATTTCTCTTCTACCAGTGGTTGGGTGTTCCTACTTGGAGGTGGAGTGGTTTCTTGGGGATCCAAGAAACAAGCTAATATAGCGAATCCCACTATGTCTTCGGAATTAGTAGCATTATATACTGCTTGTAAGGAAGCGGAATGGTTATGGAACTTATTATTGGAAATATCGGTTTGGTATAAGCCAATGGCACCTATCACAATTCATTGTGATAGAAGTCTACTCTTGATATTGTATATAGTCATGTCTACAATGGCAAGTCAAGGCACATTGGTTTAAGACATGCTTATAAGGGATGGAGTAGTGACTTTAATAAGTTATGTCAAATCAAAAGAAAATATAGTCGATTCTCTAACCAAAGAATTGACTAAAGATTTGATAATAAGTACTTCAATAGGGATGGGTTGTAGCTCAAAGAACTACTAATTACAATAAAGACTCAACTTTACGAATTGGAATACCACCAATTTCTAAAGTTCAAACGAGTACAGAGTTGTTTTAGTAGGAAGCATCGTTTTTATCCCAAGGTCAAGTGATGCTTAGAAATCTGTAATGATAAGAGGTTGAGTAGTAATACTCTTAATAGACTTTGTGGAGAGCCTAATTACACGGGTGGTATAATTACAAAGTTTACCTATGTAAGTGTAATGTGTGGCCGCATAAGAGACTATGAGCTAAAGTTCCGAAACACATACTCTTGAAATAGCGGGGGATTGTTGGAAATATTTCAAGAGTATAAGTTAATCATATAGCCTAAGGAATTATATGTAACAAGTATAAGGATCATACATAAGTGAAATTTCAAGAATACGATCAACACGGGTGAATTTGAGATCAACACGAATCGTGTTGGTCTCTAGAGAATAAAGAAAATTGTCCTGGATTTAACACGGGTCGTGTTGCACCCAACACAGACCGTGTTGAATCTCAAAACTGTTTTAATGCTAACGGCTATATAATCTTGTATAATTAGTATTTGATATCAACATTAAGGACGATTATTAAGGGTTTCCAACAGCTATATGACTTGACTTGGTCAAGGTCATATTAAAGCCATAATCTCTCCATTAAGTCTCTTGATTATCTTTGAATAAAGGATATCATGAGAGGGTGGATGTCTCCTATAAATAGGAGACATTCCAAGCTATTTGAGACACACCATTTTAAGCTAATCACATTCTCATTCTTGTTTAGACTGCAACTATACTTGAGTGATTCAAGTGAGAACCTATTTCTTGGGTGTTACAAGAGCTAAGTTTTATCCCTTTGAACATTTACGGTATAGTAAATAGTTCTTAAGGAAAGTGAGTACTAGGCCACGAGTCTTAGCATTTTCCAAGCAAGTTTCCATTATTTTATATACCGTTTACCCCCTTTCCTCCAACATTATTTAGTTGGTCTCATTAAACCTGCATTACTCATTTCCTCAGCATTTCTTCCCAACTTAGCCAGTATTATTGGCCATCCCTCATTGAAGCCTATTGAATCAATGTCATCGCCAACACGTGATTTTCTTAATTAGGCCGTGTCTAGGTATGTTGTGTCTTGGACATCATCATAAGATATTTATTAAAAGAACAAGATCTTTACTGAAGGCTAAGCATGCTCATGAATAATTACATCACAATTCACAATCATTTCTCCAATCTCTAAATCACATATCTTCCGATCTTTCTTCTCATAATGTATCTATTAAAGAGACAATTTCTACTCCGTGTGGCAAACTTATCTTTTCTTCTCTGATGGTTATAAGCATAGCAAAGACAACAAAAAACATGTAGACGTTTATATAATGGCTTCTTGTTGGACAAAAGAGAGTTTGGTATAGGAAAAACAATGGCAATCTCACTTTTGATATCGCTAATAGTCGTGGATTAACATAGAATTTACCATTTCTTTTAAAATTCTATTTTACCTTTCACAACTCTATTTTGTTGTGGGATATAATTAGAGGCAGTTGTGTCATGGACCACCCCCGTTTCTTAAAAAAATTTGGGTTATAAAATTCCCCTCCCCTATTGAATCTCAGAGTCTTAATAAAGGTCTCACATTGCAACTCACTTCTGGTTTTGTAAACTTTTCTAGGTCTTCATCTTTATAGCTCAAAAGATAAATTAACTTAGCAAGATATAGAATAATTATTAATGAAAGTCACATAATACTTGTTACCACCAATAGAAGGTGTACTATGAAAATCACCCAAATAACCAAGAATTAAACCAAATAATTAGAAGTTCTTATCATATTTGAGAATGAACTTTTAATGATCTTGTTTAACATGTCGTACACTTTTCTATGTCATCACTCGACTTAAGAATCAAATCAAGATTAGACCTTTCCTTCAACTTTTCTAGTTCACATGTCCTAATCTAGCAATGCCACAGAGAAGAAACATTTAAACTTGACACATGCTTCTAAGCGAAAATGATACCATCTTTTTTACTTTTTGCATTCAACTTAAACATTTCACCATAAGCATAGCCCTTCCCAACAAAGGTTCCTCCCTTAGAAAGTATAAAGGTATCCCCATCATAACTTTCTTAAAACCAAACTTGCTAAGAAGAAAACTGGATACAAGATTCTTACAAACTTCTGGAGCCGAATACAAATCATCTAAAAGCAAAATTTTGCCGAAAATGAAAACAAGTTCTACTGGCCCCATGCCTTCAACTTGAAATAGATAGTTTTGCCCATGTAGAGTTTGTTGGGTTTTTAGGTTATCTATTTCCTAAACAGATACAGATTAATTGGCGAAATATTCATAACGGTTTTAAACAATTAATCACAACAATTGTAGAGGCTTTAGTAATTATACCTGATCGCTAATTCCGGCTGAAGAAGAGCTTGACCTGCCAGATTCCAATGCTGAAATCCTCTACTGAAAAGTCCACGCAACACTCCGGGAATCCGATTGCTAGATCGATCCGATCGAGACGAATCTCAATCTAAGATGTATGTATTTGGTATATATGAATGTTTCGGGAAACAGAGAATGTCTCCGGAAACAAGAACTACAAACTAAAAGAGAGATAAACTCAGGAAATCACCCTGGTATCTCTCTAAGATTCTCAAGCAGTTGGTGTGGAATAATCTCTCACAGAGACCCCTTTATATAGTGTTTAGAAAACCTAGGGAGAGAGCATAAAACCCTAAAGGGTCGACTTAACGCAACGACGCACTTTTCAGGCCCAACACGGTCCGTGTTGAATCAACACAGTCCGTGTTGGACTCCAGAAGGTCCACTAACTCGGCCCATGGACACCACGGACTGTGGTGTCCCAACACGGACCGTGTTGGGTCAACACGGTCCGTGTTAAATCCAGCTCAGTCTGTGTTGGGCTGATTTCTCTCAGAAATCAGTTCCCAACATTTCTAAACATAATAAAATATTACTTAGGTTACATACATTGTTCCAGGGCACTGACTTGTGTGACCCAGTGGGACCAAATAATATAGTTGTAATTAAACATATTTAATAACTAACTATAGAGGTCTCTAGCAAGACATATAATTACTATATTATTTTTGTTTAATCTCTATGTATATCGAACATTGTCGGGACATTCTCAACAATCTCCCACTTGTCCCACAAGTGTTCGATTCCTTGAATTCCCTTGTGACTTACTGTCTCATGTTCGGTTAAGGTAAGCTGAAGTCATCCTTATGTAAGACCCGAACGTTCATCGATCTCCGAGTTTAGACTTTGAAAAGCATATGATCAACTATTGATTTAACTGAGCTCAGCCAAGCATTTTCAGCCCAATCTCACCAAGTGGCCAATAAGACAACTGTCCCTAATAGGGAGGACAATGCCATCTTGTTCAGATACATATTCTCACATGATCCAACTGTAACCCAGACACTGCCTTTATAGCCTACTGTTACATAAGGCGTTTGACGCGCTCCAAAGTTACAACAGACCATGTAGTCTATGTATTGAACTTAGGATTTAGGAATTTTGAGTAGTGAGAGATCTTATGGAATTCCTAACTAAAAGAGCTCCCACTGCGGGTTAGTTCGGTAGTTGTTCTCAACAATACCCATGTGATTGATTTATGATGTCATCACATCACTATGATCACGAAACTTGATCATCACCTCAATCCTACATGCTAATTGTGTTGATATTATCATTGTTCCTACGTGATAATACAATTAGGAGGGAGGTCGACTGTCAACCAAGACTAGTGTTATCAAGTTCACTAATGGGGTTTCAGAAATCGGACCTCATCCAATTTCCTATTTTGAATTCGCTAAACTTTTTGGACATTTACATAATTCTAAACCACAATTAATGTAAATTTTGGAATCTTGTTCTTAATGATGGATCAACAAGGTCATAATTCATGAACAATTCATGTAAATTGGACTTGTTAATATTCCGAAATGTGTTCAATACCTATTGCCCATGCATGACTATCATGCTATAACTACAACATAGGTTTAGTACATAATACTTGCAATGAACCTCGCACATTTACAATCTCACTAATGACCTCTCATACAGGGAGATATTTCCGGAACTCATGTTTGGATTCATAGTGAGCTTCAGTTCCTTTGCTTGAGTGATGGCTCCTATCAACAAGGCTCCATTTCTCTCGCAAGGCTAGAAACATCACCCAGTTCTAAAAATGAACTTCACAATCCTAACAGTTTCTGCCACAGCTTCTAAAGTCATGCCATGCTTGTTTTATTTTTATTTTTTTAGAATTAAACACATGTCATGTTAGAAACTTCTTCCAATTCACCTCAATACCACTCAAACAGATCGTATAATATTCTCTGACCTTTCAGATAATCATATTTCTCTATCATAAGTGTAGCATCAATGCAACTCTTCACACTTAGCTTTTATCAACCACTTTAGACTTAGGACACATCCTTAGTTTTGCTTATACATATACAATGTATATGTTAGGTTGGCTTTGAACATCTCGTGGCATACATTAATCTCATGCCTGAAGCATGAGTTATATGTCTCATCCTTTTTAGATCTTCTGATTGTTTTGAGACAATCAGATTCCCTAAGGATATGCCATGGTTTATGGAAATTAATTCATTCTCGAAGTGGGTTGAACTATTCAACACCTAGTCAACGTTGATTTAGACAATCAAAATCTTTAATCCATCATTATAGATCTTGTCTCCAAGAAAATTCTTAGCCCCACCAATCCTTCATTATTCCCAAGTCAACCTCAGTAGACGCAACATGGGAATCTTCATCTCAGAAGGCAGTATGTCAATCACATACAATATTAGAAAACACATTGCTCCCACTGAACTTCTTATAAACACAATATTATCTTTAGCACTTCCCAGTATATCAAACTTTTGATATCCTGGTCAAGAAGGTAAATGATTCCAACTTCTAGAAGCTTCCTTAAGACCACAGATGGTCTCTTGAAGTATACAAGTATTCCAACAAAAGACCATTCAGTTGTGCCAAGTACACACCTTCATTCCAAATCTAATTTTGAAGTCAGTCTTGATGTCTATCTTAATGAACACATGTTTTTCCTTAAAACCCTCCTATGCCTGATGGATCACACCTTCAGACAAATCAACCGAGTTCTAAACTTTGTTGCATACATGGAGTCCATTTTAGACCTTATGGAAACTTGATTTGCTAAAGCTTCTTTGATGTAGGTAGAGTCATTACTTTCTAAAAAGTAACATCTCACGCTCATCCATAGAAGATCGATATCTTTGTGGCTGACAGAGTTGTTTACCTGACCTTGCTTGGATTAATGTTCATGGCAGCTCCTCCTCAACGTTTTGAGGAGCTTCTACTGCCTCAACCTCGTTCTTAATTTTTCGACCAATAAGAAAACTTGAACTAGGAACAAGTAGCGAAGTTTTAGGTGATAATTATAGTGTTTTGTGTCTCTTGAACTTCGGTAAGTTCAAAACTCTCCCACTCTTTCTTTTAAAGAGTAACATATTCTTTAAGAAGAAAGCACTTTGAGACATAAACACTATCCTCTATAACAGTTTGTAGAAGTGATACCGCTTTCTTTTAGAAAACGGTTCAGGAACCTCTCTTCTCCATATCATATATGGTGTCTTCTCTAGTGCTTCAGATAATCTTTGTTCAGTAATAAAAGCTATGGTTAACTGCGTGTATCCCCAAAAGGTAGGGTTTTTTGGTTTTTGGACCCTCAACTTTGACGGTATTTATTATTTGGTACCACACTTTTCAAAGTTTATTTTTTGGACCCTGTACTTTGGGTACCCAAAAAATCTAGCCCAATCTTAAGTTTTACTCCGACAAAGGGCCAAAATACACATAAAATTCCCAATTTGCCCTTATCAATTTTTAAAGGTTTTTGACTTTTGTTAATTTTTAATTTTTAATTTTAAAAATTTTTAATTTTTAATTTTTAATTTTTAATTTTTAATTTTTAATTTTTAATTTTTAATTTTTAATTTTTAATTTTTAATTTTTAATTTTTAATTTTTAATTTTTAATTTTTAATTTTTAATTTTTAATTTTTAATTTTTAATTTTTAATTTTTAATTTTTAATTTTTAATTTTTAATTTTTAATTTTTAATTTTTAATTTTTAATTTTTAATTTTTTAATTTTTAAGTTTTTAAGTTTCATTTTCATTTTGATTATAATTTTTAATTTTTAATTTCTAAATTATTAATTTTTAAAATTGTATAATTGTAAAATTATAAAATTTTTAAAATTTTTTAATCTTTTAATCTTTTAATTTTTATATTTTTTGATTTTTGATTTTTTTATTTTAATTTTTGAAAATGTTCAATTTTTTAATTTTTGATTTTTTAATTTTAAAATTTTTTAATTTTAAAATTTTGAAAATTTTAAAATTTTAACATTTAAAATTTTAAGTTTATATTTAATTTTTTTATTTTTAAACTTTTTAAACGATGTTTTATTATTTTAATTTTTAATTTATAATTTTTAAAATTTTGAAGTTCTTAACAATTTTTAAATTAAAAAATTTAAAATGTGAGAATTTTGGTAATAAGTGAAGGGAAAACAAAAAAATTAATAAATCAAGGGCAAACTTGGAAGTTCATCATTAATTAAAGGGCAAAGTTGGAAGGAAAAAATAGTCAAACTTAGTTAAGGGCTTTTTTTGACCGGACTGCTATATTAATGTCCACAATGTCACCGGAGACAAAGTACATGGTCCAAATAATAAACTTTGAAAAGTGTGGTATCAAATAATAAATACCCCCAAAGTTGAGGGTCCAAAATCCAAAAAACCCCCAAAAGGTAACCAGCAAAGTTGACTTAACCATCATTGATTGCACCATATCTAGAGAGGTGTGATTCCTCTTTTTAGATACGTCATTGAATTGTCGTATTCCTAGTGTAGAGAATTATGAAACAATTCCACATTCTCTAGAATTGTCAGTGAAATCTTGGCTCAAATACTCACCTCCTCAATCTAATTGAAGGGTGTTTGATATTCTTGTCAAGTTGGTTTTTGTACTTCACTTTGAGAATCTTTGAACATTTCAAAGAATTTGGACTTGTGGCGTATTAAGTAGATATACCCATATCTACTAAAAATCGTCACTGAAAGTGATGAAAAAGTACAGCAAACCTTCTTCTAGCACTAGTGCTCATAGGCCCACATACATCAATATGCTTGTATCCTAATAAGTCATTTGCTTGTTCACCAATTCTAATAAGAGGTGATTTTAGTCATCTTACCCATCAGTCATGCTTTACAAACGTTGAACCTTTAAAAGTTTATGTTTTCCAAAATCCTACACTATGTAGTTTTCTGAATGCACTTCTGATTAATATGACTTAAGCTTATAATGCCAGAATTATGTTTCATTTGAGTCATTTGTTCAAACTCTTGGCTCAACCATTAGCATCCTTTCGATCATATCTAGGTGATCTCATTGTTTCGCCAAGACTACTTCATTTTGGAAATCTTCAAACTATTTTAACATTCCAGCTTCATATGAATCTCATAGACATGAATCACCATGTGTTATTTCATTCATCTTTGAAGATTTGAAGTAATTCATCCCTTGTACTTGTGCTCAATTGGACTACATACATCCATATGCATGAGTGTTTGTTGGCACATTCATCCTTTCTTGTAAAAGGTACAGTCATGCTTTGCAGACATCACATGTTTCAAAGTCTTATCATTCAAAAATTCTATCACTGTGACGCTTATGAATGCGCTCTGATTTGCATGACTTAATAGATAGTTACAAGTGTTATGTTTGAACATGAGTTATTCCTTTTAAACCTTTTGGCTTCAATGTGTTGGGTGTGTTTATCCAGATCCTCTCTCTCTCTCTAATTGAGAGTAAGAAATCAAATTTCTACTTCTAATGAGAACATAGAATCACCTATAAATTTCTCTTATAAGTCTTGAGGAAATGGATAAACAACCAACTCTTCATAAGGAACTACAACTAATTGCATGTTGCTATTTGGAGGCTGACTCTCATCCTTCAAAGCACATCTACTTTGTTGTAGATCCTGCACATTTTCATAAATGCGAGTTTCACAGCCGGTATCTTATACTCAAAGTGGGTTTAATAAGGGTAGTGTGTATCATATACGCATTTGCCTAGAATTGAAATCATATCTCAAGTCTTCCTTATAGTTATTCACGCTCCCAGTGTCATACATGATTTAGATTTTAACCGGTTGCTGTCATTGGTTGGGTTTGTACAACTGTTTGTCCTTACCTTTCTTTTGACTTCTTGTCTTTGATAGATTTCTTAAATCTTATTTTCCCTTTCACTAAAAGACTATCTTTGGTTGCCAACCTTTTGGCTAAAGAGGAATCTGAGGTTTCTCATGTTTTAAAATAGTCAAATTATTTCATAATATGAGCGCCATCAATTGGCCTTTATCTAGCTTAACCAAGACTATCTGGTTATTGGTTTCATATTTATCAACTCTAACAGTTCGATGAACTTGGTTTTGAGGTTGTAACATTGAAGTCCTTCCTCTAATCTTCAAACATTTTGAAGTTAAAGTCGCATGAATATTATGACATTACATGTATGCATTTGACTTGATTGACCTCTTAATATTGATGCCTAGCTCAATGTTATATGAAAGACATGTTTCTTTTAATCACCTTCAAGACAATCTTGCGATGACAATGCCAATTAAGGAATTGGTGTAATTGTTTTTCTCTTCTCAATGAGAAAACAATATTTTATTAGTGGTGGATGTTTTAGTGAAAAAGAAACAATTCTACGAGACAAAATTGGTTCATTTTAGTTATTATTCATCAAAAGAAATTAAACTAATTTTAACTTCAAATCAAAACACTTTATTAACTCTCACTTAGGGTATGTTTGGCTGAGAGGAAAACGATTCCTGAGGAAATGGTTTTCCAAGGAAAATGGTTTAAATTTCCCTTGTTTGGTAGGAGATAAATTATTTTTCGGAAAATGATCATTTATGTCGATATAAGTAGTGATATATGTTACAAATGAAAATATTTGGAGCTCAAAATTCATATTTGAGCTTTTCTTAAACATTTCTAACGTGTTATAAAGTTTCGTGACAAACCGATAAAATTGAATTTTGCTTTTAAGTTTCAGTCATATTTAACCGAAAAAAATGTCGACAAAAGTGGCGATATATGTTACAAATGAAAATAATTGGAGCTCAAAATTCATATTTGAGCTTTTTTAATCATTTCTATCGTATTGTAAAGCTTCGTGACAAACTGAGAAAATTGAATTTTGCTCTTAAGTTTCAGTCATATTTAACCGCAAAAAAATGTCGATAAAAGTGGCGATATATGTTACAAATGAAAATATTTGGAGCTCAAAATTTATATTTGAGCTTTTCTTAGTTCATACTATCAAATCATAAAGTTTCGATTCAAACGGTTCAGCTTGAATTTTTAAAAGTTTCAGTCAGTTTTAGGGCAAAAACTTCTGATTTGATGTATATCGAGATAAATGTTATCAAATAAAAATATTTTGAGCTAAAAATTTATATTTGAGGTTTTTCAATCAATTCTATCGTGTTACAAAATTTCGAGCAAAACCGTTAATGTTAAATTTCGGCCTCAAATTTCAGTTAGGGTTAGTAGTAAAAATCAATCCAACAATCAATGGTGGAAAATGATTTTTCTAGGTTAATCAAAGGAAGTCAATTTCCTCCCTTTAAAGGAAAATGATTTTCTTTGGAAATGATTTTCTAAACTTTTTTTGTACCAAACATTAGAAAATTGGGAAAACATTTTCCAAAAAAATATTTTCTCCCCTACCAAACACACTCTTAGTGTTTTAATTTTAACCAAGACCCACAAAACTCATGGGCTCAAGTGGACTTTGGCCCAACAAAACTCGATCCCATGTTATCTTTGGTGGATCATCTTATGATCGATCATTCAAAATGACTCTTGGCAAGAAATTTTTATCGAATACAATATTTCTCTTCCTCTGCTCTTGGCCCAAAACTATTTTGATAGCCAATTTGAATTGACTTAACTCCCACCCTACTTATTAATGATGGACAAATAATTCGCTTTGGCTTTCTTTATTTATCCATCTTTGTGGTGTTTCGATAGGTTGAGCAATAATTCAATTTTGAGAGTAGGTTTTATTATCCTAAGCATGCGATTCTAGGTGAGCTCTTTCGAAAAGCATAAAAGGCATAATAAAACATGCAATAACGAACTTAAAGTATAAATAAAACCCCTAGTATGGCCACCTAGACTTAATCAAACTAATTTTAACTAGGCCTTGACAGTCTTCAAGAAACTCTTCTTGGATTTTGCAACTTCCTTGGATAGGCTCCCACTCGAATCAACACCTCCATTGTTGTTGGGCTCCCACTCGATTTGATTTCTCCAATTACAACAAACTTTCAAAGTGGACCTCACAATTGAGGCTTTACATGAATTAAAATTAACTTAACTGAAATTTAAATTTAAAATTAATTCAATGACGGCACGCAGACCGTATTTCACCCAACGCGGTACGTAGACCGGTAAAACCGACTATCTACGACCATACTAAAAGCACATGCAAACAAGCAATATTGTAATAATTATATCAAATATAACACATGCTTTAAATAACAGATTATAAAGGCATATTTAATTGCAATATAACATATGAGGAAATAAATATTAAATAAGATTTCTAGAAGTTTGCATAATCAATAGAATAAACAAAATTCCAAATTTTATCTTATTTACCTAAACAGATTTAGGATTTAATAGAAGATACCTTCACAAACAATCTACTCAATTTTCCTAAAATTAAGAAATCTAAAAGATACTATATCTTTTAAAGATATTGTAAGTTTCCTAAACTTTACAAAATTAATAGATTTTATACCCATCAACTAATTTAGTAGTAATAGGATTTAATAATCAATTTCTAAAATTAATTACAAACCCTAAAACACACGAATTTACCAAAACTGCTGACAATACGGTCCGTGTTGCTTCCCAGTTTTGGTTAATTTCGTGAATGAAAACTTAAATAAAATTATCATAAGTTATCGAATTTAAGAATTTCATATCATATGTTATCTAATAACCCAATATGAAAATTTTCCAGAATTTTAACAATTTCCAAAAGATTGTAAAAATTTTACGGAATTAAACCTTTTAATTCTCCATTTAAGAGGAAAATAAATAATAATAGTCCGATAATTTTAAAAACCAAATTTAATAATTTTTCCATACAGTAGGTTCATCCAATATGCTACTGTAAAATTTTTAGATTTTTATCAAATTTTGAAAATTAGAATAAAAATCAGAGAAGTAAACAATTATACTTTTCTGTTAATCTGAAAATTAAAGGAAAATTAGTTGACGATTTCGAAAATTCACGAACATTTTATCCATAACAGAATAATTACCCAGTAAGCTACTCTAAAATTTTCAGAAACTTTTAAAATTTCTATGAATTTACAAAATTCAGAGAAGTAACAAATTTATTTCTCTCAGATCTGAAAATCTAAATTAAAAAATATAATTTGATCGGATAAATTAACGGGAAAATTTTCAGAAGTTTTACAAATTTCTTCAAATTTATAAAATTCAGAGAATTAAACAATTTTTATTTCTCTTCAGATCTTAGAACTCAATTAAAAATTCATTTTAATTGGGAAAAATCTAAACAGATTATGGAAATTCTAGAACACTTCCAGACATCTCCAGTAAAAATTTCAGAAAATTTCGATTTCGTTTGATATTTTATTTCGATTTTTCATTAAAATTACCGTAAATAAACTAAATCAAAAAATAATTCTACAAAACACTATTTTGCGAATTTAGACCTATTTCATGTATGCCTACTGTTTAACAATATTAAACATGATTGTTTCCAAAACATTCAAAATTAAATCAAGTTCATGCTATATTTAACAATTAAACAAACATAAAATCGATTAATTAAAGGCAATAAGAAATAAATAAAAACAAAGCATGAAACTTTACAATAAAATTTCAGATTTAATATCATGAATAATACAGATTAAAACTTTCATAAAGTTTCAAAATTTTAGGCATAAATCTACTCTAGCATATTCATAACATAATTCAACTATTGACATGATTACTTATGAATTCAAGTACAATACTTTAGTATGCAATTGGTGGCTCTGATACCACTGTTGGATTTTTAGGTTATCTATTTCCTAAACAGATACAGATTAATTGGCGAAATATTCATAACGGTTATAAACAATTAATCACAACAATTGCAGAGGCTTTAGTAATTATACCTGATCGCTAATTCCGGCTGAAGAAGAGGTTGACCGTCCAGATTCCAATGCTGAAATCCTCTACTGAAAAGTCCACGCAGCAGTCCGGGAACCCGATTGCTAGATCGACCCGATCGAGACGAATCTCAATCTAAGATGTATGTATTTGGTATATGTGAATGCTTCGGGAAACAGAGAATGTCTCCGGAAACAAGAACTGCAAACTAAAAGAGAGAGGAACTCAGGAATCACCCTGGTATCTCTCTAAGAGTCTCAAGCAGTTGGTTTGGAATAATCTATCACAGAGACCCCTTTATATAGCGTTTAGAAAACCTAGGGAGAGGGCACAAAACCCTAAACGGCCGACTTAACGCAACGACGCACTTCTCAGGCCCAACACGGTCTGTGTTGGACTCCAGAAGATCCATTAACTCGGCCGATGGACACCACGGACCGTGGTGTCCCAACATGGACCGTGTTGGGTCAACACGATCCGTGTTGAACCCAGCTCGGTCCGTGTTGGGCTGATTTCTCACAGAAATCAATTCCCAACATTTCTAAACATAATACAATATTACTTAGGTTACATACATTGTTCCAGGGCACTGACTTGTGTGACCCAGTGGGACCAAATAATATAGTTGTAATTAAACATATTTAATAACTAACTATAGAGGTCTCTAGCAAGACATATAATTACTATATTACTTTGGTTTAATCTCCGTGTATATCGAACATTGTCGGGACATTCCCAATAGAGTTTCACTCCTTGATCCGTTGGTTTGAGAGTCTTGAATGAACTCTTGTTATTGCAAGCATGCCTTGACGCACCCGATTCTATGAACCAATCATTACCACCAATGGAGGCCATGTTAATTTAGCCCTTGATCATTAAAACAAAGGAATTGGATTACTTCTACTTGCCTTTTGGTGTGTCCTTGTTCAAAAGACCATGCTTCATTTTTCATTGATAATGTTATCTCTTAATGTGGCCCGATTTACCACATTCCCAACAAAGTTGCTTGGGCTTTTGAATTCCCTTGCTATATACTTTTGTTGTGGCCATTTTTCTTATTCTTGTTTCCCTTATTCTCTTGCATCATATGGACTTGAGAGGTTTGCTCTTTAGTTACGTCTTTAAGAGACATTGTCTTCCAACAATGTGTATATATGCAAGAGCATAGGTGGGTGCATGTTTCAATTCCACGTATAAGAAACACTCCATCATCGACTTTACTGATCAATCAATTCGTTTGGTACTGTTGAATCCACAGTTATCCTTGTATATTTTCCAAGCCATGGTGCGATTGTAGTCTTCTAGAGGGAAATTAGCGATGTTGACCTTCTTCGTGAAAAATCCTTCCGACTTGGGCGTGGGTTCGTCCAGGAGGTGCTCAATGGGGGAATTGTATGGATGTTCCAGTTGGCTGTCTACTTTCTTGAATATATCGTTTACGTTCTTTAAACCTTGTATAATTTAAACATTTCCTTGAAGTTGGATTGTGGAGAGGGCACAAAAAATACTATAGGAGATTCGGGTTACGTTTGAATGGAGAATGGAGGGATGGGAAGATCAACCACTTCAAAACCCATTATATACTATACGTACTCCGTGAAATTATTTATTATAATATTAATTATAATTATCATGATGATGATGATGATGATTGTAAATTGATTTTAGAGGGTTATTAATTATATTAGATTTTACTTAAATTACTATAAAACATAATTTTTTTATGCATATTTCAATTCTTACCACTACATGGTTCAATTTTCTTATAATTATAATGTTAATTTATAATTAACATGATGATGATGTTGCTCCTCTTGAATCCGAAGATGGTTAGTTAAGTCCTTAAGAGACATTGTCTCTTTTCGGTCCATGAGAGTTCTTTTGGTTTCATTCCATGGGGTAGATATCGTATCAAAAATTGAGGATACAACTATGGTCTCGTCCATGTGTAAGTTAATTATGTTGCTTAAATTTACTAAGAATACACTGAATCTCATGGAATGGATCTAACTTTTTCCTATTGCCATCCATCTTAAAGTTCATGATTTTGGTCGTCTTCACATATTGATAAACTCGAAGAGAGTTTTTGTTATCCCATTAAGAATGCATCATATATAAATGTAGTCGTCATTCTCCATCTTGAACCTTTGTTTAATAACCTCCCGATCTTCCATTGGTGACTTATCTCAACTTACACTTGTTTCTTTGCTTGCGTCCATGCTCTTGTCACCTTCCTTGGAAGATTCACCGATTCAAGAAGATTAAACCGTCTTGAAGTGATCTCGATGTTAAGCAAATATGCCACTTTAAGAGTTGTGAGCATAAAATGCATCTTCCTTTTTTAATGCCTAAAGTCCACACCTTCAAACTTATCTAGCTTTTGGAAGTTGCGAGTCATATCACCAAGTAAGGCCATTCTAAATAGTTCTTCAAACTGCTGGAGGAAAAGGAGTTTGAAGTAGGAAAATCAATGGTAATCTCACTTTTGATATTGTTAAGAGCCATGGACTAACTCACTTTCCTTTGTGAACTATTTACTACACTGTAATTCTCAAATAGATAAAAGTAAGCGCTTAACACAGTCAAGAAACATGCTTTTCACTTGATACAGTCAAGTATAAATACAACCTAGACAAGAATGAGAGGTTGTGATTAGATGAAGTGTCTCAAAATGGCTAGCAAATGATTCCTGTTTATAGGAGTTATCCCACTCTCCTTTAAGACATCGTCAATGACTTAATAAGGGCCCATCATTAGTATCTTAACCTTCACTAAGTCCATTGAGCACATGCTATAATAAGGATTATAGTTGATGGAGTCAAAATTATGTGCAAAATAGAGATTATATCTTAATCATATCATCCAAATTATATAGTCGCGAAGCATTAAATGTGCAGTAGGGCACTACCATGGATCGTGTCCTGGATGGCCCGACTCGTGGCAGGTTAACATAGTCTGTGTTAGTCTAGATAGTCTGTACATGTTGAGCCTGCTGCTTATTTTCTTGCTCTCTGGACCTTGACACAGCCTGTGTCAAGTCCAAAATGGTCATGGAGATCATATTTTATGTTTAGTTTATATATAATCTTTATATTTTGATCACATCATTCCTTATGTCTTATAATCATCTTATACTCTAGAAATAATTTGAAAGATCGTCTTCAATTAGATTTTATAAGGAGTTTTACTTTTCAAATAATTGATGAGGTTATATTGGTGAAACGCATCTCAATTAACACACATTCTTCCTAAAAATCCATAGGTAAGTTAGCTCCAACCCTGGTGTCTCAAAATTGTTAAGACCATGTTGATGTTACATTTCCATTGTATTGAGGTGCACTTACTATGATAGCTTAATTTGATGAATGACCCATTTCTCACCATAATTGACATGAATTTTGCACAAAGCACATAACAATTATCACTTCTATGTTTTAACTGTTTTAACCTTAGCATTGAAATGAATATGCACCATCACGCAAAAAACCATAAATAATTGGGATGTTCCATCATTAATAACTGTAATGGCCCTTAGATAATACAAGTTGTGTTATTATTCAAAATCTAAAAGACTCATTATTTTCATGTGGTATTTTGATACCTTCTTATCTTATTCGGAGCATCTAGAAGCAGTAAGCAAATTCGACTTCAACAACACCATGTTCAAGCCTAGATTTCTTAGACAGGCCCTGACCCAACACTTACAAAGCTTGAATCTGATGCAAAAAATTCTTACAAGAATATCTTGGATTCCCCCATTGCTCTGATCTCGCAACAAAGCAAAATAGAAGCAGCGACATATGGGGACACTTGTTCTAAATTCTTTTTTCGCAAGAATGAAGAGGTGAAAATTGGAAAGCACTTTTTATTCATTGAAGGATGCTAGGGAAGTATTTGTTGAAGGATGTGATGTTGTGGGGGAGGTTTTAGCTGACTATTATCAAGGTCTTATTGGTATACAATAAGTTCAACGCACTGCTATTGATGAAGAAATTATGCAACTTGGACCTACCCTTTGCCCCACCTCACACAATGTTCTTTGTGCTGAATTCACTGACCATGAAATAAATTCTCCATCTCGAATCATAAACCCCTAGGCCCAGATGGATATACCAGTTGTTTCTTCAAGAGCGCCTAGGAAGAGATTGGACCATATGTCCGTGGTGCAGTCAAAGCGTTCTTTGCAAATGGAAAGCTCCTAAAAGCCATGAACGCAACTACACTCACTCTTATCCCTAAAGTGACAAATCCAACCAGTGCTTCAGATTTCAGACCTTTTGCATGTTACAATACAATTTACAAATGCATTTCCAAGCTCATTGCCAATAGACTCAAGACAATCCTTCCAGACCTCATTAACGATAGTTAAGCTACATTTATCCCGGGCAGAGAACTCCTACATAATGTGCTGCTCTGCGAAGAGTTAGCCGATGTTTCAACAGGGAAACCAACCAGTATCTCTTTTCTTCAAGATAGATTTGCGAAAAGCTTACGATACCATACATTGTGATTTTATTCATGAACTCCTCTGAAGCTATAATTTTCCTGAGATCTTCATCCAATGGACCATGGAGTGTATCACTACCACCTCCTTCACAGTACAAGTCAACGGAGGGACCTATGGTTTCATTAAAGAAGGGCGAGGGCTCAGAAAAGGAGATCTTATCTCCCCCTCCTTTTTGTGTTCACTATGGACTATCTCTCTAGGTGTTTTACTAGAGTTTCATTAGATCCTAGATTCCGGTATTACCCCTAATGCAAGAAGTTGAAGCTCAACCACTTGGTATTTGCTGATGACCTCATGATCTTTAGTGTATGCGACCCCACCTTTGTAAGCCTGCTCCTAGAGGCTCTAACGCATTCCATAGTATTTCAAGTCTTGCAGCAAATCCCGCAAAGTCCACTGTGATAATCAACGGGGTCACACATAGCACCAAAACTGCCATCCTCCAATAACGGGGTTACTGAGGGGGCTCTACCTTTTTCCTATCTTGGTATGCCCATAACAGTAGGAAAGCTTAGCAAAATGGATTGCAATAGACTAATTGAGATGATGATTGTAAAGATACAAGTATGGAAAATAAGTAATCTCTCATGCGTGGGACGCGCCACTTTGATCACAATGTCCTCATGGGGATATTTTCTTTCTGGGAATCCATTCTCATCCTCCCACAGGAAGTCATCCATAAAGTAACACAAATATGCAGAAATTTTCTTTAGGGGGGAGGGGTAGAAGAGAAATATAACAAAACCCTACCAATTTCTTGGACAACACTATACAAGCCCAAATCAAAAGGGGGCCTTGGATTGAGGAACCTCCAGAAATGGAATACAACGCTCATAGGGAAGCAAGTCTTTGCTATTCAGAATAACCAACAATGTCTTTGGATCGAATGGATACATGGCAGATACCTCCGGGACGCAATGGTGGGGTTTTCAACCCACCGTAGATACTTCTTTGTACCTGAAAAAGCTATGTCATGGGAAAAACATCTTCAAACCTGCAATGAACCTACACCATAAATATACAGTCAAAGCAGGTTATGAATGGCTTCTCGAACCGCAGGATGCATGGCCATGGGCGAGGATTGTTTGGAATAGGCTCAGCCTCCCTAGGCACTCTTTCATTGCTTTGATTACTCTCTATGGGAAGCTCCAGACGAGGGCTCGACTGCATCGTCATAACCCAACCATATATTCTTTGTGTCCTCTATATAGTTAGGAGGAAGAAACAATCAAACATCTCCTGTGTACATATGGATATGCTATGCAAATCAGATATGAAATTGGAAAATCGCTATGTCTTTCTCCTGGTGACTCTTTCATCAATGGTGCAAGAAAATTCTCAAATGGGAATCAACCCAATGGAGCAGAAATTTATCAATGGTGTGCATCACCAGTTACATATACAATATTTGGATCGCAAGGAACCTAGTGTCTTTTAAGAACAGTAGTAAACCCCCTCATTGTACTCATAATACCATTAAAGGTGTGCTATGTGATAGAATCCTCTTTTTAGCAAACAAAACTCACAAATACAGAAATTGTATAGATATACTCTGAAGCTAGGCTTGTATTCATGATTCTTTCTCATGTTTGAAATAGAATTCACATTTTACTGGTTCAAATATATATATATATATATATATATATGTATATATATATATATATATATATATATATATATATATATATATATACATACTTACTTTCATTTTGGATTCTCATATACATATATTAAGTCCGTCAATTTAGGGGGGGGGGGGAGAGAGGGAGGGTTGGACTCCTTGGACATCTACCCACGCTTTCATATCTTCATGGGTTTCATAGCGTGATCATTTCCTGATGTTTGAGAATTATACCTCCATTCCATTGGTTTCTTCACAGCTTCCTCTGATTCTTTCTTTATCAATGTAACTATATCGAACATAGCGATCCTGGTTACCAAAGGAGTCTCATGATCTAGGGCGTTGCTTCCCTGAGCACTCCCGAGGCCCTATTGATCAAATCCTGGATGCAAGACATCTTCACTCTCTCCAAGTATGTCCGGACTTACGTTTATGTAGTTTCCAACCCAGTTGTTGGGTATTGGGCTACTTCGTGGATCTTTATGGTCCAAGGGCCGACATAGTTCTGGTACGGATAATCCCCAAGGTAGACCATAGATAATTTTCCCTTATATGGTATCGAGATCTATTTTAGAAAGCCAGAGAGAGAGCAAAAAAAAAGAAGTGTAGGACATGACTGTGCCATCTCTAACACTCCCATGTCTAGCAGGCGGGACACAAGGTTACGTTCGTGATGCTTTGAGTCACATCCGTGACCTTCACATCTGAGCCAGGTTGTTCCAAATAGGGCATCATGCTCAAGATGATCAGTGTCATAATCGTGATCAGAAGACAAGTTACAATCTTGAAGCTCTATGTCACAACTATGACTGGCGTGTTGGGGTCGTGGCCCTCCGCACAATAAAATGAGGGACACAATTGTGACCCTCTATGACATGGTCGTGATCCTCACCTTCAGCAAGTAGGTCACGCCCGTGACCCTTATAATTTCAGGGTGCTATAAAGGGTTGAGCCCTCCCTTTAAATAGGCTATGATGTTATTTTGTAAGCAACTTTTAGCTAATATTGATGAATGAAATTTGGGTATTTTCAAACCCTTCCTTAAATCTCGTATGTCTTTATCCATTTGCTTAATGGTCGTGATTAAGAGTGTCCCATTTATAGTTTGATTAGTAGGTTTCCCTTTCCATCAAATTTGGTGAGAACTTTTTCTTGGTGAATTAAGTGGGTACCAGTGGACTCTCTTTTAGTCATTCATTTCGGAATCCATAGGTCACTCTTGGTAAGTTTCTCTTTACTAAACATTGATCATATTGTTGTTTTTTTTCGTTGCTTTGATTATATGTTCGAAATACATCAAAGTAGTTATGATTTCATATGAAATCTATGTGGGTTGATGGATTTTTTTTTTTTTTTTTGTTAAAACAAGGTAAGCAACAAACATAACCTAGGAATCCCTTCTCTCAAGGGCTAAAACTAGGACATCTTGTAAAATTACAGTAGACATATCACTATGAACATTCGAATTACGAACTATCGTATTATGAATTCTATACGCAAACTTCGCTAGCCAGTCTACCACTCTGTTCCCTTGGCAAAAAGTATGTGAAATTTGAACCATTGTGCACCCCTCCAAAAGCTTCCGAATATCATGGGCCAACATACTAATCTCCGAAGGCACTTGAAATACACCCTTAACTGCATTGATTAGCACT
Source organism: Portulaca oleracea (assembly GCA_029582165.1). NCBI lineage: Eukaryota > Viridiplantae > Streptophyta > Magnoliopsida > Caryophyllales > Portulacaceae > Portulaca > Portulaca oleracea. The sequence goes on from CM055888.1 coordinate 25,908,131, forward strand.
AGGTTGTCACCTTCAATCATGATTGTCCTATAGCCTGCCCGAACCGCATCTCGGATTCCATTACGCATTGCAGTAGCTTTCGCAACTAAAACCAAACTGCTACCTAGGTTGAAAGATGAAAGCTGGAGAACCTACCCCTGTGCATCCCGAATGAGATAACCTCCTACCGCATTGTTGTGTCTACGTGACCCGTCAAAATTGATATTGACGACACCATGAGATGGCTTAAGCCAGCTCACCCATGACGAGATCCTACCTCCCTGTCCACCACATAAGGTACTAGACATGCGTAAATATTCCGAGAGTTTATGTCGGATTATCCATTCAGCCGAAGAATTTTTTTTTTCCCGGACTAAAATACTTTTAATTGGTAATGAGACGTTATTGAAAGTGACTAAATTCTTAGTCTTCCAAAGGCTCTAGCAAAATGCAGTTATACGATCAAAATGCTTAAAGACACCACTCTTACATCGCCGTGAAAATTCATGTACCCCTTCATGATTTCCAATCATGTGCGTTGTTGGATTGTGAATGAATGTGTTTTGATCTTGGGACTATAAACTATCAATGTGACTCTTATCTAGTTTCCCACAGAACAATTGATAATACTGATGGTTGTGATTGTTGATGTTGGACTATAATTATGAATTATGGTAGAGGCCAAGATGGCTAGGTCCCTTGGTTGCGAACTAATATAAACCAGACCCCTTTTTAGTTATTCCAGTATTTCTTCATTATCTTCTCCACTATTCTTTAGTGCCTTGTTCCCCTTCTATACTATCTGTTTTATCACCTTCCGTTTCTCTTCGTTGAGGTCGTGCGTCCTTCCTTATCCAGAATTTATTTAATATGTTCCTGGGTACTCCGACCTTTCTTCTAACTTTTTGTACCTCTATTCTCTTTCCTCTGACTACTTTCCCATTCATCTTTGTCAAAGTTTGTTGAAATGATGGGGACCGGTGGATCATATGGACGGTACGTACTCTACCTGGCCCAATGGGCTGGATTAGTCTAGTAGGTTATAAATGGTCAGGGATATTTTTACGGTGTGGATCCCACTCCTTTCAAAACTTTCTTAGTGAAATAATAAGAAAACTCTAGTAGTGCCCGCTCTTTAATTTTCCTAACGGAAAAATTGAGCTTGTCCTTTGATCTTGGAGTTGTACTTTTCCATTCCTCCATAACTCAATTTGCAATAGTGAGCTTCATCGTAGTTATAGTGCCCAAGAGAATCAAAAGGGATGTTAATAATATGAGGATTGGATATCAATAACAAACTCCATAGGTTTTTCTCTGACTTTTTAATTACTAGAATCCCTATCATCCTTTTTCAAAATTTTTGTTCTGGAAGAGTTTAGACTATTAATTAGGTCATAGATTATTAGGCTTACTCTAATACCATGATATAAACTAAACAAGCTTATTGGGTACTGTTGGTTTCAATGGCCCAGTGGATCTTCCTAGAGGTCCGAGACAACTTAAGGCATTCATTTTGGACCAAAAACAGTCGAAGCAGGTCATATGAAGCTTGCCACAAGTCATGGCACGATCAGAGATCAAGAATTCTGTTTTGCTACTTGACACGGGTTTTGTCTCACATGACACGGACCGTATCATCGGCGACACGGGTCATGTCATGTTGACACGGTCCTTGTCGACTTTGACTTTTATTTGTGTCGTTTAATTTTTCGTGATGGTTTTGTTTTTAAACTAAGTTTTTCCTGGAGTTGTCAGTTGAGTCAGTTTTGCCTATTCTTTCTAGAGAGAGAGAGTAGAGAGAGTTGTCCCCTTTGGAATCTTCAACTCTTCGAGAGGTGAGAGAGTGATTGATATTGATTTGTAATCTCTGTTTGAAGATCAAATCACACTGTGGTTGTGTTCGTGTTGTACTCCTCCTATCTCATAGTTGATTACTTTCTAGCAGTCATTGTCCGTGGGTTTTTCTCCCAATTCTTGAGTTTTCCATGTACCTGTGGTGTCTATTTCTATTGAGTTTGATGTCATAATTTATGTCATCTCCATTTACTTCAGCTTCATCTCTATCTATTACTTGATCTCCAGTACATCCATCATACACAACCACAAGTATATATGCATGTAATTATACAGCTTACAAAAGCCTACAAGCACACCAAAGACATGTCCTCAAATGGAACTATATTGCCAAAATTACCTTAATTTAATTTAGTACACCCATATTTTCAAATTATTTTTTTTTTCCATGTGAGCATTTGATTTTACAAGCACATATTTTCAATTTTATAAGCTTTTTTTTTCTTTCCAACCATATCAACCCACCTTCTTTACCTAGGGGGACACAAAGAATTCATGGTTTACGAGTATATGTTTATACCTTAGTTAATTTGAGTTTAGAATTTTTATTTTATGAGCATGTCTAAACATCTGTTGGCTAATTTTATGAATATATATGTATAATTTGTAAGCATAACTAAATTTGCAATTTGAGTTCATAAATTATAAATAAATATAATATATATACAACTTTATGAGTTTATAATTTTCAATTATGAAGATGAGTATACTTACTATTTTATAAGAATGTGGTTTTCATTCTTTGATAATAAACATATTTATGATTTGAGCCAATAAATTATATATGATTTTGCAATTTCATTTAATAAGTACATGTAATTGTTCATTTTATGAGCACCTATAAAATATAAATACATAATTTTACGAGCGTACTATTTTTACTCTTTGATCATAAATATATTTATCATTTGAGTTCACAAAATATACATAAGCATATTATGGTTGATGATTAGGAGCATAATTACATCGATGTTATAGTTTTTTTTTTATTACAGTAAAAATAAATATGTAGCTACTAATAAAATAATTATTTTATGTATATTTCAATTTATTTAAACTTATCCGTAGTAAATTAGTAATAAGCTTATTTGGCTAGGTTTTTAATTAAATCATGAGTAAAATGAGATATTAAATAGACTTGATAAATAAAAAAAATAAAAAGTAGCTAAATAATGGTGTACAGTGCAAGCAACTGATCCGGGCCATTGGACTATTCTCTCCCAAAAGTTATAGCAAACTTTCCAAAACACATGACAATTTATTATTTAATACATAATTTAGGAAAGTAAGACTTAAACTCCTAATCTTAATATCTAACCTACAATATTTATTGTTACATTTCGTATGTTCAGTTTCATTGGCAACCATTTGACAATGCCACCTACGCCACCACCTCCTACAGCAAAAGCGCCAAAATTGTCATGGCCAGGTTTGTCATTCTTACATCTTAAATCTGCTACCATAATCATATATTTAAGTTCTTGCGTCTACTCAATACATACACAGTAGGTGTCAGTCAATGCACTCTACCTAACTCTTTTTAGCTTTATGTCTTCCCTAGTGTTGGAGAATTTTGTTGTTGGCTTAATGTTTATGATCTCAGTCTCAACACATCTTAAGTTCCAATAATTACTTCTCAATCTGGTAATGGATCTATGTGACAGCAATTATTGGAGTTATTGGTGGTGTTGTAATACTTGTTGCTGCATTGGTAATTGCCTTTATCTGGCGGAGGAAGCGAAAAACACACGTCGATCGTTTCTTTGATGTGGCTGGTTAGTTGAAACACCATCTACTTCTTTGTTAGTTAAATCTATTTATATGTAGATGTTGCATTTGCTAAAGTGGAACTGTTGATTAATTTCCTGCTTATAGTTGAAGAAGGTCCTGACATACATCTTGGACAACTGAAAAGTTTCTCCCTCCAACAACTCCAAGTTGCAACTGATAATTTCAATGACAAAAACATACTTGGTAGAGGTGGTTTCGGAAATGTTTACAAAGGACGATTAGTTAATGGCACTCTTGTAGCAGTCAAAAGACTGAAAAAAGAGCGCACTCAAGGTGGAGAGCTCCAATTTCAAGCTGAACTTGAAATGATCAGTATGGCTGTCCACCGTAATCTTCTTCGTCTACTTGGGTTTTGTGTGACACCAACAGAAAGATTACTCGTTTATCCTTTCATGGCTAATGGAAGTCTTGCATCTTGTTTAAGAGGTACTCATATAATAAAACTCTAATTAATCATCTTCAAATTTGGAAATCAATGCTTACGCGTCGGGTTTTGTTTATCCTAGAACGACCAAAATCACAGGCGCCACTTAGTTGGGAAATTAGAAAGCGAATTTCGGTGGGTGCTGCGAGAGGGCTTTCGTATCTACATCAACATTGTGACCCTAAAATCATTCATCGTGACGTTAAAGCTGCTAACATATTGTTGGATGAGGAGTTTGAAGCCATTGTGGGGGATTTTGGGCTAGCAAAGCTTATGGACTACAAAGACACACATGTTATCACAGCTGTTCGAGGCACAATTGGACATATAGCACCAGAGTATCTCTCACTTGGAAAATCCTCGGAGAAAACAGATGTTTTCGGCTATGGAATTATGATTTTAGAACTTTGTTGTGGACAAAGGCCATCTGATCTTGCTGAGCTAGCCAACAAACATGACGTTACCTTGCTAGATTGGGTATGTAATTAAAGAGTACATATATACTTCTGGTGTATGAGCTCTACACACACATTGGCTAACTTGTAATATTAAAAACTTGTAGGTAAAAGGGGTTGTAAGAGAAAACAAGTTGGAGGTCTTAGTTGACCCAGATTTGCAGGGTAACTATATCAAACAAGAAGTGGAGCAACATTTTCAAGTCGCATTGCTTTGCACACAAAGCTCTCCAACAGAGCGACCGAAGATGTCAGAAGTGCTGAGAATGCTCGAGGGTAACGACACTTTGGCTGAGAGGTGGAAGAATTTTGAAAAACAACAGGCGATTCGAAAGGAGGCAAACAGTATCCAACGCCTTAACGTAAATTGGGCTCTAGACTCTACTTTGAACATTCAACCACATGAATTATCTGGCCCAAGGTAACTTTTCTTCTTCACTTATCCCAACTTGATTGTAAATTCTAAATTTTTTTTATTCATTTGGATAGAACACCGATTTAAATGTGTTGTACGAGATGAAAATATTATTCATCTCAATCCTTGACTATATATTTTGTGATTGATTAAAAACAATGGCAATAGCAAGGCTATATATTGACTCATGAATGTACCATTTACGTTTTAAATTTTTTCTTGTAAGCTATGTATTAATGTACTTTGATTGTTTTTTAATGGGACTTTTTAGCTAAATTTTAGGTTTTATATTATCTATTACTTTACAATTTAAATAATATATTAATTACTAATTTTTTATTTTACACTCTACGTTCATTGAATAATCCCTACAAGTTAAGTTTAACAAAAAAAATTTTAATTAATTTTTTTTACTAACTGTAACATAGTTTTTTGTGACATTCGTTTTTCCTCATCCCCTCTATAAGAAAGATAAAAAGATAAGGAGGTCACACAAGAACGAAAACTTGTTTTCTACACTTGAAGTTCTACACTTCTTTAGACATAAATATAAGGAAAATAATACGTTGAATTGAACGTTGACATGAGTAAGGCATATAAGCGAGTTTGATTGGATGTAACTTCCAAATTGTTAGGCAACTCTTGTTATTATTGTCCAAGAAAAAAGTTGTTAGGCCTAGCTTCTCTAGGATACAACTTCCATGAAAACATAGTATTTTTCATAGAACCTCCGAGTGAGGTGTTGCATTATTATGCTGCATACTGTAACAGGGCTGAATGGCTCAGAAACTTAGAAATTAATAAATTCTTTTAGGGGCTTTGGCCCCTCTTTTGCACCAAAAAAAAAAAAAAAACATCCAATAGCCCTTATTTAAATAAATACTTTTTAATATCTGTATTACTATTTCTTAATTGTGAAGCGTTACAGTGAGTAGCGTATATTTGTACAAACATATTGCAAATAAATGCTATGGTATCACATAATTTGTGAAAGCTATTTAGAGGATTGAAAATTCTATCATTGTTAATTTTTTTTTTCAACTATGGTAGTTGAAGGTTCTTTATTATCAATTTAACTAAGATAAATCACATCCGTTAAAAAAAGTTATGTATGAATAGATATGATTAAACACCACAACAAATTATTTCCGTCAAAATATATTAATTTTAATCTTTTAGGTAGAATCAATGGTAGGATACACATTTTAACTATTGAAAAGTTCCAGTTATAGTGGAATATCCTTAAAAATATTAAACTTTATAAAAAAATTGTATTTCAATATATGTCATTGATTTTGAAAAGGTCAATATAATTTTCGACTACCATACGTGAAAAAAATTTCAATTATGGTAAAATGTCTCCGAATGAATACCGTATTTGATGGTATATTATGAGATGCAAAATATTAATATCTTGTGACAACTATTATAAAACGATTTCTTTGATGACTACACACTGCTATAACAAGTGCCCATCACAATGGTTCAAATAGGCATCTTAATATGGTTCACAGGTGTAATGGAAGTGGCAATGATAGTAGCCATGTCTTTTAATTTTTAATCGCTCTGCCCTGTATTAATCGTCGTCTTTCGTCAGATTTTAAAAATTTTAATCATAAATATTTCAATATATTGATCACTTGTTATATAAAACTATTGATATTAGATCTATAATTAAAAATACTATCCTAAAAGTATAATATTATAATTTTTGAACCAACGGAGTACTAATGTTAGATGCATAATGGGGTTGTTTATTGAAGAGAGATTGAAGAGAGAGATTGAAGACCATGACAATCAATTAAGTGACAATTAATATTGAACCAACGGAGTACTAATGTTAGATGCATAGTAATGGAGAGGCTTCTACTTGTAGGTACCTAAAAAAACCACAAAAGTATACCTTTCATTGTTCTACTTTGAATGATAATGGGGTTGTTTATTCTTAAATTTAACCTGATTAAAAGTAAAGCCCTGTTTAGTGAGGCTAACTTGAATGGAATTAGAAACCACAGGTTTCTGAATTTTGTGTTTGGAGAAGACATATTGGAATGGTATTAGAATTCCAGGGGATATCTAATCCCTTCAAATGAGAGGAATTAGATACCTCTCAAATTTGAGGGGTATCAAATTTCCATTCCTCTAGAATAAGATGCCTATATTAAAGAGAGAGAGAGAGAGAGAGAGAGAGAGAGAGAGAGAGAGAGAGAGAGAGAGAGAGAGAAATCAAGTCTAGATCCACTTTTTTCCATCTATACCCGTCGTGGTTGTTCATCTCAAATCTAACCCCACTTCCACCATCACCCCTATACCAATCATGAACTCCATTTTTTCCGGTGAAACCACATTCAACCCCATTAACCTTTCACCACTTATCTCCGACATTACCCACCCACCCATCCTTTTCATTTTTAGATCTAAGCCAAAGAGATAAAGAGAGAAAGGGGAGAGAGACAGAGAGGAGTGATCATTGTTGATAGACAGAGAAGAGCTTATGATGATGGTGTTAGTGACGAGTTTTATGGGGATGGTGGTGATTTGAATGGTGGCTGGATTGAGTTGGTGAGTGGTGGAAAGAATAGGAGGTTTACATATGCAGACAGCAAAGAGCCAGAAATTGAAGAGATGGAAGTGAGGGTAGGACGGTAGGTAATTTTTTGGAATAATAATAATAATAATAATAATAATAATAATAATAATAATATGAAGTTTGATTCCATTCCTTTCTTCGCCAAACACCATCAATTTAGGGTTCTAATTCCATATCCAGCCCTCTAAGATTCTAATTCCATATCTATTCCATTCCTAAATTCTCGCCAAACATGCTCTAACAAGGACTTATTACAATTCTTAAAATCTCATTCGAATCTGATCTTAGGTCAGAAAAGTGAAGTTAAATTTGATAAGTTTTAATGAAAATTCTAATATAGTTGCATTTTTTTCGACTATAGTAGCTGAAAGTTTCATCTCATTAATTTATCAAAAAGAAAATATTTATGTTTCAATAGTATGATAAATAACCAAATGGTTACACTATTAGACATGAACTTCGAGTTGATTAATTCTTGTCTATACTTTTTATGAATTAAAACTTATGTGAATTAATCACAAATTTCAAGGATAATTCGAGATTAGAATAAACATAAGTTTAGATAAACTAACAAACTAATTAAATAAAAATCTCTGACTTGCATGTTCATACAAACAAGCTTTATTAAAATCAAGTTAGTTAGGAAAAAATGTTTCGTAATAATAAGAAATGAAGAAACCCACCACTGCCATGAGGACCTCCGCCTATTCGTCATAGAGGACCTCCAGCAGCCGCATTAATCTAAGCGCTAAAGTTTTGTTTGAAAGACCGAAATCAAGATTAAATCAGGGAAGTTGGCTATACAAAACTCTCTATATATTATTCTTTTTTTCCTTAATACTATATGTTCCTATTATGACAAGTGATCCTATCTTGTAGACACTCAACCGGATTGGAACAAATCTCCCATGTTATTGAATATAAGAAGATTGGAGATCAAGAAGATTGGATTAAGATATCTTGGATTGGAGATCAAGAAGATTGGATTAAGATATCTTGTGAGGTTGATGTCACATACAAGATATCGAATATAAGGGATCAAGATATCTTATGAAGATTGGAGATCAAACAAAATCTGGAAAGAAAATTCAACTAAGGAAACACCAAGACTAGTCGTTGCATTGAAAGCCAAGCATCTATATAAAGAACGGTTGCCTCCCTTTTGTAATTAACGATTCCAAGCAAGATAAATCGTGTGTAGGAATTTTGTGATAGAAAATTCCGAGTGTAGCTACTTGGTTGTGAGTAGTGAGTTGTGTAACCAGAAAGTGTGTTCTGGTGAGGACCTCAGAGTCGTGTAACTAAAGTGAAGTGACCTCACTTTAGTGAGTTCAAGCCATTCTTCCTGCCTCAATTGTGAGGCCACTGTTGCAGAAGTTCATCCTGAACCTTCTGCCCTTGTAAGCATCTGTTGAGGACCTCTCAGTGCTTGACAATGTCGAGTTTGTAACCTCTTCTACTTTCTAGCACTTTAAGTTTATCAATAAAGAAGTATTATTCAGATATATAAGTAGTGCTATTAACGTTCTTGTGTTGATTAAGTGCAGAATTTTTATACAACCCTATTCACCCCCCCCCCCTCTAGGGTTATTTCAATTGGTATCAGAGCGGGTACGCAAATTCAAGAGTTTAACCACTCACTGGAAAAGATCACGGCCGCTATCAACACAAATGAAGCTCCTCAATGACGCTCATGGACAATAGCTCCACTACTTACTGGAGAAAACTACAGATCATAAAAAAGACAAATGGAGGTCTAACTTAAGGACCAAGATGAGGACCTCTGGACTGTGGTTACCGAGGGAGATTATCCCACTCCCACGAAGAAGAACAATGATGATCAAGATATCCCAAAGAAAAGATCTGAAATGACAAAAAAAAGAGTTGGTGTCATTGAGAAAAAATACTCATGCCCTAAACTTGATTTATTGCAGTTTAAATTCGAATAATTTTGAACGTGTATCTAATTGTGAAACTACGAAACAGGTTTGGGATTACTTGATAACCTCATATGAAGGCACGGGTCAAGTCAAGGACACCAAAGTAGATATCCTTGTCCAAAAGTATGAGGCCTTCAGAATGGAAGAAAATGAGACTATTGAAGAGATGTTCAAAAGATTCAGCAGCATCAACAACCACCTCACATCACTGGGAAAAACCTACCCAAAGGAGGAACAAGTTAGAAAGATCCTCTGATGCCTGCTTAGAAGAAAATGGGGTCCATAAGTCACAGCCATTGAAGAAACTCAATATCTCAAGGCCCTCAAGTTGGAGGAACTCATTAGAAAACTGTTGGCCCATGAGATCAAATTGAATGACCTCTCATAACCAAAAGGAACTGCTCTCAAGGCAGTGCGTGAATCTGATAGTGAATCTGAGGACGATGAGGAAGACACAGTGGCAATGCTGGCTAAAGGGTTCAAAAGGCTCTACAAGAGAAATATAATCTTCCAAGGATACATCAAAGATGCCCAAAATAAAAGATCAAGCCCAAAAGGTAAGTCCTCATTTAGAGAAGATTCTGATCCATTTACTTGTTTTGGTTGTGGCAGCTCAAAACACCTTGTGAAGGACTGCCCTCACGCCAGAAGAAACAAGGACAAGAGAAACAATCAACCTCAACGGCAAAACCGTAAGGTAATGATGGAAACATGGAGTGATAGTGATTCCATTCCGGCGAAGGTCATAGTGAGATAGAAGAAATAACAAATGTATGTCAGATGGCAAACATAAGTGAGGATAAAGATCCAACCTCATCTTATGACGAGGTAAAAATTGATGAGCTCCTCACTCTTCCCTCTTCGCACCTTGCACACAAATTATTTCATCTCTTCAAATATTCTAGATCCTTAATAGAAAGAGTCAAGCATCTCACGAAACATGTCAATCATCTATACGAAACCATAGAGAGCTTGAACACCAGAAATGACCTCTTAGCAACTGAAAATGTTAGACTATCCATAGAGGTCAAAGACTGCTATAAGGACATCACTCAATTATCAAATGAGGCAGTCATGAAATCTCATCCCTACCAGAAGGAACCCATCCTTCCCACACCTAATACACCACCTCTCAAAAGTCCTCCCATCCATACCAACAAAGGACCTCTACTTCCTACCCCAAATATTCTACCTCTCAGGGAAAACTATCATAGAGGACCTCCAACAGCAAATAAAATAAGGACCTCACCAACTCCCCTGTCTAAAGGAACTAGACCTCCATGCATTAAAAAAATTTGGGTCCCAAAGACCTCATTGCAAAGATCTCATCCTTGGTCAGAGACCAAGAAAGGTATAGTGTCCACTACTGCAGGTATGTCTCAAACACATTACCAGAGATCCAACCAAATTTCGCTAACTGAAAATCAACAAGATTGGAAGAGTGACCTTTGGAGACAAAAGCCAAGACAAGATCCTAGACATTGGGAAGGTCGCGAAACAACGCCACCCGCATCATTCAAGGGGGAGCCTTCTACCATGAGGACCTCAACCTATGCACAAGCTGTCAAATTGAGGGGGAGTCCTATCATCTCTTCTCCCTAAATGTGGTCCCTCTCCTCCTCCTAGGTACGTCAACTCTCTGCATGTCTGGACCTCTGATGCCTCCATCAGTATGTCCTCTCGAGCACCTCACAATTCAAAATGGGTACGATCAAAGTCGTCTGACTACCTCTCCCATAGGTAACTCAGATTCTTACCTTTTACCTTCCTCCTCTCCTCCCTCTCTCTTTTTCTCTTCTTTTTGGCTACATAATTTAGTGCTTGTACTCTCTTGCTTCCTTCTTGTCTGCAAGACAAAAAGGGGGAGAATTTTGCCATGCTCTGGTCTGTAACTAAAATACTTTGCTGTGCCACTAAGAATGCTACATTGATCTATCATGCTGTCAATATACATATATGTTGTACTTGCAAGTTTTGTCTTTCAAACAAAAAGGGGGAGACTGAAGAAACCAACCACTACCATGAGGACCTCCGCCTATTCGTCATAGAGGACCTCCAGCAGTAGTAGTAATCTAAGCGCTAAAGTTTTGTTTGAAAGACCGAAATCAAGATTAAATCAGGGAAGTTGACTATACATTACTCTCTATATATTATTCTTGTTTCCTTAATACTATATGTTCCTATTATGACATGTGATCCTATCTTGTAGATACTCAACGGATTGGAACAAATCTCCCAAGATATTGAATATAAGAAGATTGGAGATCAAGAAGATTGGATTAAGATATCTTGGATTGGAGATCAAGAAGATTGGATTAAGATATCTTGTGAGGTTGTTGTCAAAAACAAGATATCAAATATAAGGGATCAAGATATCTTGTGAAGATTGGAGATCAAACAAAATCTGGAATGAATATTCAACTAAGGAAACACCAAGACTAGCCGTTGCATTGAAAGTGAAGCATCTATATAAAGAACGGTTGCCTCCCTTTTGTAATTAACGATTCCAAGCAAGATAAATCGTGTGTAGGAATTTTGTGATAGAAAATTCCGAGTGTAGCTACTTGGTAGTGAGTGGTGAGTTGTGTAATCAGAAGGTGTGTTTTGGTGAGGACCTCAGAGCCGTGTAACTAAAGTGAAGTGACCTCACTTTAGTGAGTTCAAGCCGTTCTTCCTGCCTCAATTGTGAGGCCACTGCTGCAGAAGTTCATCCTGAATCTTCTGCCCTTGTAAGCATCTGTTGAGGACCTCACAATCCTTGATAGTGCCGAGTTTGTAACCTTCTCTATTTTCTAGCACTTTAAGTTTATCAATAAAGAAGTATTATTCAGATATATAAGTAGTGCTATAACGTTCTTGTGTTGATTAAGTGCAGAATTTTTATACAACCCTATTCACCCCCCCTCTAGGGTTATTTCAAAAAAGATATCATCTTTTAAACTATTTGTGCATGAAACAGAAGCAAAAGACTAGAACAGGAGAAAATTGCACATTTTATACAAGTATAATCAACCAATTAAGGGATACATGATTAGAATAATAAAAATTAAAAAAAAAAAGAATTCGATTAAATCTTACTTTTTTTTTTGAAAAAGCCCCAACAAACAGGCTAAGCAATTTCATTATAAAAGATTGACATATCCTCCTGAGCCAAGACACGAATATTCTCAGGCTCATCCTCCAACTACATCCTTTCACAAAGATCATACGGTTGGTGGTGCGCGAGTGAGTGGGCGACTTTATTTCCCCCTCTTTTTACGTGGTTCCATACAATTGAATTAAAACTATTTCCTATACTAATAATTTCTTGGATGATCTTGACAATACTACTTCTTCCGGCAAAGTTTGTTTTGATTCTTTGAATAGTATTAAAACAGTCTCCTTCTACTTCGAGCTCCCTGTATCCTAATGATCGAGCCTTCCGCAACCCGAAGAGACATGCTCCCGCTTCGGTTTGCTCAACTGATGGGAAACCCTGACACTGGTTTGAACCTGCTACCTGAATCTTGCCGTTGACATCTCGGATCACAAAGCCCCAGCCCCTTCTCCAATCACCCAATTTAGCACCATCAAAATTTAGCTTCCATGGAGTTTTTGACGGTGGCTTCCAGATACAATGACCGATCGTTGTAGTATTGGGTTTGAAATCTGGCAATCTACGGAAAGATGCGATGGTATCCTCGGCGATTTCTAGAGATCTTGCGGCTGTGGTAATAATCCCTTTATGCACCATATTGTTTCTGGTGTTCCAAATTTGCCACGCCAAGGTAAAAAACAACTCTGTTTTGTTCTTTGGAAGAGAAGATACTATCATGTAAATGGTGTCTTCGAGGCTCCTGAAGTTTGAATCCCAAAACGAAGCATTCAGCCCACTTATGTTCTAGACTTCTTGAGCAGGAGGGCACTTCAGAATAGCGTGGTTGTTTGTCTCCTCCCTATATCCGCATATTCTACACTTTGGTTCAATTCGCCGGGTGCGGTTGTTTATGGCTGCAGCAGTGGGAAGAATGCCTTTAGCAAGCCTCCAGGCGAACCTTTTAATTCTCGGCGGAATTTTTAGACTCCAAATGGTATTCCACATGATTTTCATCTTATCCGAGCTCGAGGATGGATGATGAGCACTGGCTACATTTTGGAGTGCTTGATATCCGGTTTTGACAGTGTATTCTCCATTTTTGGTATCATTCCAACATTGATAATCTTGGTGGCTCGTGGAACTGATTGGGATGGCTAAGATCGCTTCCTTGTCACAAGGCAAGAAATATTGCTCCAGCAAATGAACATTCCAAGCATTATGGTCCGGGATTAGAAGGTCCTTCACCATGGTAAGTAATGGATTGTTAGGGCTAATTACCTTAAAAGATGGTTCTCTTTTTAGCCACCTGTCTAACCATATATTTACTTGACTTCCATTTCCTATGCACCATCTTGTTCGGCTTTCTATTAGCTCTTTTGCACTTAAAATACTTCGCCAGGTAAAACTTGGTCTATACCCCATGTTTGCTTGAAGTATACTTGAGTTGGGGTGGTATTTCGCCTTGAGCAACCGGGAAACCAGTAAATGTGGATTGTAATGGAAGCGCCACAGCTGTCTAGCCAATAGAGCTTTGTTGAAATTTTCCATGTTCCTAAAGCCCAGACCCCCAGAAGCTTTATTTCTACACATTGATTTATAACTAATCCAGTGCAACTTCCTCTCCGATTGTTTTGAGCCCCACCAGAATTTAGAGATAAGTTTCTGGATGTCTTCGCATAATGACTTTGGAAATTGGAAAACTCCCATCGCATATATTGGTAGCGCTTGAATGATCGCCTTTATGAGAATTTCTCTCCCAGCCCACGAAAGGAACCTGTCATCCCATCCATGAAGCTTTCTTGCCACAATATCTTTAACTCCGATCAAGTCCTTATATCTTGATCTCCCGACTCGTGTAGGAAGATCGAGGTATTTGTCGTGTGAGTAGACCTCCTTGATATTCAAAATACTAGTTATTGCTTCCTTTTTATTCGGATTAGCACCCTTGTGAAACATCACCTCTGTTTTGGCAAAGTTGACTTGCTGACCCGACGCCGCTTCGTATATTTCCAGTAGTTTTTTGGTAGTTCTAGCATTCTCTTCGTTTGCTTTACAAAATATTATTGAATCGTCGGCGAATAGTAAATATGATACAGTAGGAGCTTCTCTACAGATTTTCACGCCTTGCAGAGCGTCCGAATGGATAGCATGGTTTAAGAGGGCAGACAGACCTTCTGTGACGAAATTGAAGAGAAAAGGGGAAGGGGGTCGCCCTGTCTGATACCTCGAGTAGGTATGATATGGCCTTTCGGAATCCCATTCACGATGATTGAAAAAGTGGGTGTCTCAATAAATCGCGTTACCATATCTACCCATGTATGAGTAAAACCCATCTGAATCATAATTTTCCTTAGGAAATGCCACTCCACTCTATCGAAGGCCTTCCTCATATCCAGCTTAATTGACATATCCCCTTTCGAACCCGATTGGCAATGAATGTGGTGAAATATTTCATGTGCCACTATGATGTTGTCACTGATAAGACGACCTTGCGTAAATGCAGTTTGGTTTTCCGATAATATGTAGGGGAGGTGAGGCTTTAGACGATTTGCCACAACCTTTGTTGCAATTTTAATGAGCACATTTGCTAGACTAATAGGTCTGAAGTCAGTAGCCGAAGATGGGTTTTTGACCTTCGGAATAAGAACAATGTTGGTATGATTGAGTCCAGCTGGTATGGTGCCTCCGTTAAGCATGTTTATCACCTCTGCCGTTACATCCGCGCCCACTATATGCCAAAATTTCTGATAGAAATAGGGATTAAAACCGTCCGGGCCTGGAGATTTCCCAGGGTGCATCTGGAAGATTGCAGTTTTTACTTCATCTGCTGAGTAGGGGAAATTTAGGGTTGTGTTGATTTCGTCCGTTACTCTACTGGGCACGAGAGAAATGATGTCATTCAATCTGCAGCAACCTTCGGAGCGGAATAGATTCTGATAGAAATTTGTAAAAACCAGCTCAATACCATTTTGATCTGTGTATAGATTCCCCGAATCATCTTGGATTTGCCTAATGGTATTTATAGCTCTTCTCCCTTTCACTTTTTGATGGAACCACCTCGTGTTTGAGTCTCCGTAAGCAATAAAATCTTTTTTTGCTCTTTGCCATAGCATGATCTCTTCCTTGCTCCGGAGCTCTCTGATTTTTGCAAACAGATTTCTTCTTTCTGTCTGGGAGGTGGTTGTCTTTAGTTGTCTTTGGACAGCCTTGATATCATTCTTGATGTGTCCTGGGGAATCATGGTACCATTTTTGAAGGCCCTCTTTGCAGCATTGGAGCTTATCAGTGCATCTTCCATTGACATTGTTCCAGATTTTAGCGATTCTTGGCTCACAGCTATCTTCCATGGTCCATGCATTTTCAAACTTAAAGCTTCTAGTTCGCCTGAGATGTAGATTATTTTGTGGTGAGAGATTCAGGCGGATTGGTAGATGATCAGAAAAATCCTCGTCTATATGTTGTACTTCCGCATTCGGAAAAGCAAGTCTCCATTCTGTATTTCCCAAATAACGATCTAACCTTTCTTGCACTGATTCCGGATCGTATCCACATTGATTTCTGATTCATCCTCACCATTAAACCCCTTCGGAGAGGTTTTGTGACATCAACATCTACCCTGAAACAGAGAGATTTGTCCACCCCCATCATGCTTTCTTGTTCACATCCCACATAGGTCCCGATTTTATTTCCTAATAATCTTGCGAATTCCTCCGTCTGCCTTATTCCCGGTACATCGTAGGCTTTCACCCAAAATCTTGACGTCTTGAAAATGATGTCTCTATACTGCTCCATTCCCGACCATTCTTTGAGGAGGAGAAGCTTGTCATCAAAGGTCCATGGACCTTCATTCAATACATGTTGTTTATCATCCTCAGAAAAGAATTGAAAAAGAAAGAGGTTATCATCTAACTCTCATATGACAACTCCATGTGCAGGCCTCCAAACATTCTTGAGGACATTCTTCATAACCCTAGGGTTGAAATTGTTTTGGGTCATAAGATGCCCAACCAGGCTCAGATCGATTTCTTCCTTTTTCTCCTTTGGAATTTCCTTCCCTATCTCAACAATCTCTTCTTCTTCCTCTGTTAATTTCAGATTCTTCATCTCGAATTCTATGTTCTTCTCCATTCAGAGGGACCCTAACTTTCCCAGCCAGACTAAGCCACAAGAATTGGACGCTAGTCTATAATTCGCCGGAGATCGGCAGTCTCTTCGCTTCACACAATGGAAGCACAAAAAAAGCTCGCACAGGCCTCCGCCAATTCTCAAGATTTTTGGACTTGAGTTTCGGCAGGGAGGGAGGGAGCAATGATATACTATTTATGTTACTTCGGGTAATGAAAAAATAGAGAAGGGGAAGTGAGCTAAAGTGCAACTAACACACATAGAAAAAAAAAGGGGGGATACGAGACGAATTTCTTACAATACATTAGAAATTCTAGGGTAGATAATGATGACCTAAACCTCTATTTATAGTGATCTAGACGGAATAAGATAAAATAATTGTATGATTTATTTGGTTTTGCTTTGGTATAATAATAATAATAATAGAATAATAATAATAATAATAATAATAATAATAATAATCAATATCTATATAATAATATAAAAGTAATATATTCGAAATTTGAAATACTCAACCCAGAGTGATTGTAGTGGTTATCGGCCAATCAGATTAAAGAAAAAAAAAATCGATTTAAAAATATATTAAAAAATTTCCGCCCATGAAATAATAATAAAAAAGTCGATTTAAAAAAAATAATAAACAAGAAGTCTAATTAGATTAAGAGTCTACCTTATCTAATTAGAAATCTACTTCTCACCCCAATTAGGACTCTAACTCCCACTCAAATATAATTAGGACTCTACCTCTCACCCAAATCTAATTAGGTCTCTACCTCCCGACTTAATATATAAACATCGAAACATCTTTCATTATCTTCCAATCTGTCAATATTAACATTTGAAGCAACCATTGAATTCTCGGCAAACCTGCAAATACAAACAGGTTAGTTTTCGAAAAGTAATATTTCCTTAGCAACTCCACCATATATTTCGTTTTTTTTAGATTAAGAGTCTAATTAGATTAAGAGTCTACCTTATCTAATTAGAAATCTACTTCTCACCCCAATTAGGACTCTAACTCCCACTCAAATATAATTAGGACTCTACCTCTCACCCAAATCTAATTAGGTCTCTACCTCCCGACTTAATATATAAACATCGAAACATCTTTCATTATCTTCCAATCTGTCAATATTAACATTTGAAGCAACCATTGAATTCTCGGCAAACCTGCAAATTCAAACAGGTTAGTTTTCGAAAAGTAATATTTCCTTAGCAACTCCACCATATATTTCGTTTTTTTTTCAAATCAAATATTGCTTCTTATTCTATCTCTATCACTTTTTTTTTTCTCTCTCTCTCTCTGAACTCCACCCTAATTTCATTCTTGCTTCCCTTTCTCTATCTCTATCTTTTTCTCTCTCAAACCAAGAGCAGTATGCATATAATTCTCTCTGATTTTAGCAAATTACTACTCGAGATTTGACACTTTCAGAGTTTTCCAAATGTCGGCGCTTCCGAAACCTATCCACAAACCAATTAAGAGCAGTATGCATATAGAACTGTATATGTAACATTGCAACCAAATTTCTGTATACATGAGAGATATTGCTTGCCTTTGTTTTTATTTTCTTGCTAGAGGAATTTTTACGTCAGGCTTGGAGAATATACCTTAGATATTGATGCTACCTAATATTTGTTGCTCTTTGTTTCATCAAATTGAACAATTGTGTACCCGTAAAATATTTGTTTGTTGTGATTATTCTTTGAACTGTTTAACATACACTTACAGCAAGACTATGCATATCTCTCAAATTAAATTCCATTTAGTCTTTAGGATTGGGTTGATTGATTGATATTTTTCCAATAATTTGTGGGGTTTTATGTGATGCATTGATATACAAGGTGTTGGTCACCTACATAGTCATACAAAGGTATGCCTGTGTAAGAGTGAAATGTCGTTTTGCCATCATATCTAAATCTTAATTCTTTTGTCTTAGTTTATATTTGGACAAGTTACATTGTAAATAATATTTCTATTAATGATATGTTAATATGAATCCGAGCAAATCTCCTGGTGTACGAGTGGCACTAAAGGTGAAACATCAAGGCTACATTGTTGGAATATAGGAAGCTCGCAATAGAATAAAATTTGATGGACGTCAGTTGTGTATAATGGAGATTGTTCATAGAATTAAGAGGAATATTTTTTTTTTACTAACACACTACATACATTAAGGATTTCATTTTAGATAATATTTTGCATGGATCGTTTATGGTTATGTAGGAGATTTGATATTGGTGTATATAGGGTTCAGTGAATTTTGCCCTTTCATTTACGACATGGTAATAAAGGTTGTTGCCCTTTCTTTTTCGACTTATACGATATTGTTTATGAATAAAGTAATGTAATTACATGCTTCTTTCCAATGAAATAATAGGCGACGAACGATTTCTAAATTATAGGTAATTAATTGGAATTTGTCTATTTAAATTGCAAGATGTAGGGTAAGATTGTTACATTCGACCACTCCATTTCCTGCTCGGGCAAGATTTCAGAGTATGGGTTTTTATCATTCCAAGTCGCTTCTTTTTTTTTTACTTGGATTGAGAATGTTTGGTAATATATTTATTTTTTAAAACAAAAATAACATATTTATTTTATTTATTTTATACTATTTAAAATTTTAAATAAATAAAGATTCGACACAAGGAATAATAAGGATTACAACAAGTGGTATCAGAGCTTTGGTTGGAGCGTGGTTGATCTGCAGACTGAGAAGCAATGTCGGGCGCTATTGTGAAGATTCCGGAGTTCGATGGGAAAGACTACACATGGTGGAGGATGCGCGTTGAGGATGTGCTCCGCCAGCAAAGGTTGCATCTTGCGATGGGTGATAAGTCAAAAGAGATGGAACAGAAGGATTGGGAAGAGCTTGATGGTCAGGCATTCAGTACGGTCAGGCTGACGCTAGCTTGGAACGTGGCTTTCAACGTCAAAGATCAGAAAACGACGAAAGACCTGCTCGAGGCCTTGCAAAACACATATGAGAAACCTTCGGCGGTGAACAAGGTATATGTGTTACGTCGTTTATTTGAATTTAAGATGCAAGAGTCGAATCTTTATTTATTTTTCGTCCTTATTATTGTTTGTCTGCTAACTACGCTTTGATGCACGGGTTAAGGACTAGTAATAATAATAATAATAATCTATATATTATAATAGAGATCATTGTAGGTCCCAAGAGCCACGAAAGTGACTGTAGGGGAATTGGCCAATCACAACGTAGAAAATTATATTTTTTTTTCTATTTTCTATTTTTTTTATATTCAATTCGTATTTTATTTTAAAATAAATAAACTAGAAAATATCACTAATCCTTGACTGCTTTGGACTCTGACCATGTTTACAGCTGTTCCATAACTGTTTTGGATTTTATTTTAATGCAGCAACGGGAATCACAATATAGAATATTATATTTTTTTCTATTTTCATTTTTTTATTTTCAATCCAAATTTTATTTTAGAATTAAAAAAAACACAAAAGTATTACTAATCCTTGACTGCTTTTGACTCTGACCATGTTTACAACTGTTCCATAACCCAATTACTCACCAAAAAATTCGGCATTATCTGACCAATAAGAAAGCAGATAAATACTAATTTAAATTATTTTGGTGTTATCTATAATAATAATAATAATAATAATCTATATAATAATAATAATAATAATAATAATAATCTATATAATTTATTTATCTATATGTTATAATAGAAATCATTGTGGTCCCACGAAATAGAGCCACAGGAGTGACTGTAAGGGAATTGGCCAATCTCAATGTAACACCCCAACACCCTTAATCACAAGATTAACATAAAACACACACACCAAGCCTGTGGTTAGCGCAGCGGAACACCTAGGGTGGAGGTATTACCGCCGTCCCCACTCGGGACAAGGCAACAAACCAAAACACCAATCAAGAACACAAAAGCCACAACCAAACTTTGAACAAACACTTCATACCAAAGCCCACCAAAACATAAATACTTCAACTTATACAACCATTAGGGCAAAACTACATCCCAAAATTTCATAACCAAGGGGGTCCTTTAATCCTAAGGAATGCACCGGAATCGGCCAAACTTCCATTCGAGACTACCTTGCTTGAATACGCGCCTACTTCTGCTTATCCTTGCCCTTAACCTGGGAGCTCGGACCGCCTAAAACAAAACAGTGAAAACATACGCAAAAGTGAGTGGGGAAACACTCAGTACACGAACCTCCAACACGTCAAACCGTTCGAAAACGGTTCTAGTGCCGGCATTTAAAATCATTTAGAAAACAGGGAACGGGATAACAAGCATAACAAAAATAGCTTGAATTCGACGATACAAAAGATAAAGTATATGAAAGGTAAGATAGATACTAAACATAAGAATTTGGTCCCCTACGATCGATGCAATGCATCTCACACACGCGTATGCCTAAACCGATTGAAGTTTGGAATGGGTGACTATCGAACAGTCGACTCTGGCCAGGTCCGAACACTCTGATCAAGAGTATCATACATAAAAAGAGAGCTAGTACCTAAGAGCAACTAGCACAAAGAATACATAAAATGGGACCCTTCAAAAACGTAAAATAAAAATTAAAGAACAACTTAACATGATCATGAAAACATTACAAGATAAAAGGAGCGAAAAGTTGGACAATTCGCATACCTTGGGTAGTAGAAAAGTCTAGCGACGTGCCTCGAGCTTGGGACGGTTTGCGCGACTTCGAATCTATAATAAGAGCATAAGAAAATTGAGAATTTAAATAAAGTCCTTGCATTTACAAGCTAGGATGAAAGTACTTAAAACTTGATAACTTAAAAGGAAATGAGAAAATAGAAATTCCAGTTTTTGGATAAATCGATGATTTGATGATAACTTGAGCTAGAAAATTCGGATTTTTGCAAACAAGTACTTTTCGGAAAGGGAAAATCACGCCCTACAACTTTGTCTACTGAACCGAAGGCTAAAAATGAAGGGAAGGGCTCGGCAAATAGCCCGGACTGAAGCAGAATGCTTAGAAGGAAAAAGGGGGTTCGGAACTTTAGTGCGAAACTCCTATTGAAACTTGAATGGGATCGATGGAAAGGTTATGAGTGACCGAGCAACCTTAGAAATTAGTTTGAACGGGAAAGGAACCATTGAAGGCTTACTTAAGAGGAAAGATATGGTCCTTGTATATGAAAAGGGAACGTCGGCAAGCGACGAAAAAGATTATCGAATGATCATTGGCTTTGCTAAAAAAATTGAGTAACCTTTGGGAACTAAACTCCAACCACTAAAATGCCTTAAATTATTTTAGCATATCTATCCAACCTATTCAACAGTATCATAATGGCTACCATCTTAGGAGAGCTCTCTAGGCATCACCTTGCACCCTTAAAGATAGAAATTAATTAATAAAATTCTGGGCAGAAACTTTATCGACGTCCTACACTTACGACCCCATATCTCACTCTCCCGATATCGTATGGACGCAAACCTTATGTTTCTGGAAAGCTCGAAGAGCGACCTAAAACTTTTATGTTTACCACTAAAGCCAAAAAAGTCTCCAAATTGATGAAAACTTAGGAAGAAGTTACTGACTCAGAAAATGTATATAAAAACACACCTTCACGGTTTTGGTCCTATCCCAGGCTATACATATCGGAATCCCGAAATTCAAAAGCCGAGGTTTAGCTAACAACCTTGCTATTTTTTAAAGTAAGAACCAGAGCTAAACTCATATTTTAAGTCCCCTGGAATTTTCATATTACAACCAGCAGCAAACCAACTCTGGATTTCTCCTTAAATGCATCTTTTTGGCCATTAAACCTATACTAATCCAAACCTAAAGTCCAAATTGAACATTACTCATGATTTTCCAGAATATAAACCCATAAAATATCCATTTTCTTCCGTAAAAATTCACATGCAACCATAGGTAACATATTCAAATGACACTTGAATTAATACTCTTTCACCCATTTCCACACTGAATTCATATCATCCATGTATATAATAACTTAATTACCATAATAAAGAATCTAAATCAGTCCTTTAATCATCATATCTCTCATCCAAAAACCACATGCAAGCAAGAATTTCAACATTCACCAGAACTTAGCAAGAACTCATCCAAAAATCCAATCAAACTATACATGC
The DNA here is from genome assembly GCA_029582165.1 of Portulaca oleracea. NCBI lineage: Eukaryota > Viridiplantae > Streptophyta > Magnoliopsida > Caryophyllales > Portulacaceae > Portulaca > Portulaca oleracea. Next base: position 25,930,918 of record CM055888.1, read on the forward strand.
ATCCTTCTCCAACTCAAACCCCTAATTAACCCAACTTAACCACAACTTAAATTCATGCTAAGAAATCATAAAGGAGATAGAGAACAACAAGAATAACACAAATTAGAAGTGAAAATCAGATTTGAAACATAAAGATTAGAGTTAGGGTTTGAGAATTATACCACTTGGAGAAGAAGTTGAAGGAGAAAAACAAGAGAGAGGTGGAAGGGGTGCACGGCCACCGCCTGGTGGTCGCCGGCGTGACCTCCGGCCGCCGGAAATTGGCCGGAACAGCAGGGGGCACGGCTGGGCAGAGAAGAGGGAAACAGAGAGAGGGGAGTGTAGAGTGAAGAGTGTTGGTAAATATTTTGAAATGAAATAACACTATGGCCTTAGTACTCTCCCCTCCTTTATAAAACTCTCTTTAATTAACTTAGACAACTAACTAGGTAAAATAATTAGTATTGACTAAATAAAATTGATGAACATAAACTTGGTAAAATAATTTTGTATACGATTAAATAAAATTACTTGGAAATAAACTGGGTAAAATTTACTAGTATTGAACCAAATAAAACAAATTAGTAGGATAACACCTATTAAAATAAATTGGACCATAAATGTAATTAGGAAGGTTGGATAACATAAATCGTAATTGAAATGAGAATTAAAATTAATATAACCTTCTTCGGTTACAAGCGTAAAATTGAGAATGGTAAAAATAAACAAAAAATTACTCAGAGGTACCCTAACTTTTGAAGAATCAATTTTTTGGTACCCTAACTTTTCAAAACTAATTTTGGGGTACCCTTACTTTTAAGATTAGAAATTACTAGGTGAATTTCCGGCGAAACTCCGATTGATTCAAATCATTTTCGTCCACAAAAACAAAGGATATTTTCGTCCACAAAAACACTTAATCAATTTCCCGCCTAAAACTCGCCGGTGAATTCAAATTATTGACCGGAAATTCACCTAATTATTTCTAATTCTAAAAGTTAGGGTACCCCAAAATTAGTTTTTAAAAGTTGGGGTACCAGAAAAATATTTCACCAAAAATTAGGGTACCCCTTAGTAATTTTATGTAATAATAAATTACATAACTTATCGGAAAAGTATTTATAAACTTGTAATAATAATTATAACTTTTAAATTCGAGATAACATAAAATCAACCCATTTAACCATCGCCTTGCTCGAGACCTGCTGCGCATAAAAATAAATAATAATAATAACAGTAATAACCATATTAACGTAAACGAAAGAAAAATTTTTAACAGCGTAATTTAGTTAAACACCGTGATTACGGCCTTAATTAATACGGGTTTAGGGTGGGTCGTTACACCCTCCCCCCTAAAAAGAAGTTTCGTCCCCGAAACTTGCTGCTGGACTAACCGCGAACGAAGTACCTTAAAAGAGGTGTGGATAGCTTTTCTTCATGTCTTCCTCGGTTTCCCACGTGGCTTCCGAGGTATCGTGGTTCGCCCATAGCACTTTGACTAAGGGAATTTCCTTAGAACGAAGTCGCTTGCTCCTACGATCCAGGATTTGGATCAGTTGTTGCTGAAAAGTGAGATTTTCTGACAACAGAGGTGGTTCTTTTTCTAAAACATGCGTCGAATCCGGCACATACGTAGTTGGAGACGTGAAAAACGTCGTGAATTTGCCCTAGGTTGGATGGTAAATCTAAACGATATGCTACCGGATTTATCTTCTGCACAACGGAATAAGGTCCGATATAGCGTGGGCTTAACTTTCCCCTGACATTGAATCTCCGAACTCTTTAGTTGGAGAAACTTTAAGAAAAACACGATCTCCAACTTGAGACTCGAGCGGCTTCCGCCTGCGATCAGCATAACTCTTGTGTCTACTCTGGGCAGTCTTAATATGCTGCCGGATGATTCTGATCTTGTCCGTGGTGTCCTGAATCAGATCCGGACCTAGGATTAATGCTTCATCCAGTTCTCCCCAACACAATGGGGTCCGACACATCCTTCCATAAAGTGCTTCAAAAGGAGCCATCTGAACGGTAGACTGGTAGCTATTATTGTAGGAAAACATTATAAGTGGAAGGAATTGATCCCAATTTCATTGGAAATCCAAAACGCAAGCGCGAAGCATATCCTCTACAATTTGATTAACTCTTTCGGTCTGGCCATCACTCTCTGGATGGTAGGAACTACTAAAATTAAGCTTACCCCGAAAGCTCTTTGCAGCGCACTCCAAAATCGCGATTGAAACCTTGTATCTCGATCGGATACTATATCCTTCGGTATTTCGTGCAATCGAACGATCTCGCGAATATAGATGTCTGCCAACTTATCTACCTTCCATCCTTCATGAATAGGAACAAAATGTGCTGACTTAGTTAGGCGATCCACAATTACCCAAATGGCATTTCTCCTAGAAGCTGTGAGGGGTAATCCCATAATAAAATCCATAGAAATTGATTCCCATTTCCACGTGGGAATTTCCAAAGGCCTTAGTTTGCCTGATAGCCGTTGATGTTTTGCTTTGACCTTTTGACAAGTTAAGCACTTATCTACATAACTAGCTATGTCCTTCTTCATATTAGGCCACCAAAAATGCTCTCTTAAGACTCTATACATTTTCGTGCCTCCTGGATGTACAGAGTACGTTGAACTATGGCGTTCCTCCAAAAGCTTAAGCCTTAAATTTCCCTGGTTAGGTACACATAGCCTATTCTGGAACCTCAAGATCCCATCCTCGTGAACTAGAAACCCTAGCATTCCTTTAGTAACGATGTTTTCCTTATTCAGTTCCTGCTTCATGCACCGGTCCTTCTTGTGGTGAATTCTCCGATGTTTGAGACATGCTACACATTTTATAAAGAATAATTCAATAATCAACACAATTCATAGCCATTAACCTCGTGGAACAGGTTTTCTTTTACTCATGCATACAGTCCCAATGATTTTATTGTCACAAAAACCCCAACATACATTTTTGCACATGCACATGCTCATATAGACAAAGATAACATCGCTTCACAAGACTTCCCAAATACTTAGGGCCTCAAACCTTAAAAAATAATACTAGCATACCCATCGATAGACATTAAAGAAAATTTGGATCCCTTTACTTTCTTCACGGGTATCCCTGTTACAATCATTATCGAAATATGTCCCAACAAGTACGCTAATTAACAATTCAAAATACATACACTGCCTCCCTTCACCCAATAACATAGGGAGGGTCCCAAAAATTAGCATAGTTTGACTAAAAACACTTGATGACCTTAAGATAAAAGATATGGCCAATCACAACTAATTTTGTCAACTAGCTAAAATAAGGTTCGCTTCCTAGCCATCCCTGCACAAAAATCGATTAGTATTTCTTCAAACACGGGAGTTAGACCCCTCTTGCTCCCTTGACTCCTCCACGTGACGAAGCCTCAAAGGGCGAGTACTCTTGCGCTTTGTTCGGCGGATTCTGGGCTTCGAATTTGCCCTCTCAAGGTTCCTCGCTATTGGAACCACATGGGAAGGTGTCTCCCTGCCGCGGTCTCTATCATGATTAGGCCCTTGGCCCATCTCCTCCTCATCCAGGTCCATACTTGGGTCTTCTTCTTCCTCGGGCTCTTGCTCCGAGGGCGTAGACTCACGGCGGGATGGTGAAATCGGCACGATAGGACGTCCCGTGATAAGAGGCGTAAAGTGGAGCCGCACTTCGTCCGCCGGTGGAGTTATTCCTGCGTTAAGCGGAGCGGGCAATGCGAGCATCTCATGTAAGAACGACCCTAACTTGGTGATGTGTAAACTCAAAGATTGAGCGGTTTGCGTGATGACCGCTTCCATAGCAATTTGGCTCCAGGCCCCGACATAATTGAGGCACCAGGCGTGACGACCGGGTTCACCTCGGAGAAGTAACTGACGGTATCTATCCCTAATGTCGTCCCACGGACTCTCGTGAGGAAGAGTAGCTTGCAAGCATCGAGCTCGGCATATGTCGTCATGATATTCCGATTTTGAATTAGCAGTACAATGAGCATCAAAGGCATCTTGCAACGCATGGAGGTGAGCTTGAATATTTGTCGAAGGTTCCATGAACATTGCGAAAGGATTGGGAAGGGGATTACCATCAGCATCCATCTACATTATACACATAACATAAAAGCGAAGTTTTAAAAGACTTAACAAATTGTAAGCTTATTAAAGTAAATAAAAGAAAGCAAGGCAAGGTCCAAGACTCCACCGACTTAAACCTCATTTAGGGACTAACTCAACAAGCTCCACATATTCCATAAACACTTTTCGTACTTCACCAAACCTTTAGTTTATTCCCCATTTGCACTTAAGCTTTCTTAAACTTGCTACTAAACTTTCTAATTTCTAGGGAAATTTCGGCAGCACTTCCCCTATAAACTGGACTATCCCAAATTTTACATAACTTCAAACCTGCAAGAAAACGTATACACTTCATATATTCACTTCGAGCTTCATGCTCAACACCTAACCAGCGAATTCACACGTTCCCAATTTCCATCCTTAAAGCACACACATACAACACATTTACACCTAAACTTTACACATACATATCATACTCCCTAAGAGATGCTAATTCCTCAAACTCTTCTTATAACTCTGCTCTGATACCACAACTGTAACAACCCAACACCTTTAATCACAAGATTAACATAAAACACACACACAAAGCCTGTGATTAGCGTAGCGGAAAAGCTAGGGTGGAGGTATTATCGCCGTCCCCACTCGGGACAAGGCAACAAACCAAAACACCAATCAAGAACACAAAAGCCACAACCAAACTTTGAACAAACACTTCATACTAAAGCCCACCAAAACATAAATACTTCAACTTATACAATCATTAGGGCAAAACTATATCCCAAAATTTCATAACCAAGGGGGTCCTTTAATCGTAAGGAATGCACCGGAATCGGCCAAACTTCCATTCGAGACTACCTTGCTTGAGTACGCGCCTACTTCTGCTTATCCTTGCCCTTAACCTTGGAGCTCGGACCGCCTAAAACAAAACAGTGAAAACATACGCAAAAGTGAGTGGGGAAACACTCAGTAACCGAACCTCCAACACGTCAAACCGTTCAAAACGGTTCTAGTGCCGGCATTTAAAATCATTTAGAAAAAAGGGATCGGGATAACAAGCATAACAAAAATAGCTTGAATTCGACGATATAAAAGATAAAGTATATGAAAGGTAAGATAAATACTAAACATAAGAATTTGGTCCCCTACGATCGATGCAATTCATCTCACACACGCGTATGCCTAAACCGATCGAAGTTTGGAATGGGTGACTGTCGAACAGTCGACTCTGGCCAGGTCCGGACACTCTGATCAGGAGTATCATATATAAAAAGAGAGCTAGCACCTAAGAGTAACTAGCACAAAGAATACATAAAATGGGACCCTTCAAAAACGTAAAATAAACATTAAAGAACAACTTAACATGATCATGAAAACATTACAAGATAAAAGTAGCGAAAAGTTGGAGAATTCGCGTACCTTGGGTAGTAGAAAAGTCTAGCGACGTGCCTCGAGCTTGGGACGGTTTGGGCGACTTGGAAACTATGTTAAGAGCATAAGAAAATTGAGAATTTAAATAAAGTCCTTGCATTTACAAGCTAGGATGAAAGTACTTAAAACTTGATAACTTAAAAGGAAATGAGAAAATAGAAATTCCAGTTTTTGGATAAATCGATGATTTGATGATAACTTGAGCTAGAAAATTCGGATTTTTGCAAACAACTTTGTCAACTGACCCGAAGGCTAAAAATGAAGGGAAGGGCTCGGAAAATATCCCGGACAGAAGCAGAATGCTTAGAAGGAAAAAGGGGGTTCGGAACTTTAGTGCGAAACTCCTATTGAAACTTGAATGGGATCGATGGAAAAGTTATGAGTCATCGAGCAACCTTAGCAATTAGTTTGAACGGGAAAGGAACCATTGAAGGCTTACTTAAGATGAAAGATATGGTCCTTGTATATGAAAAGGGAACGTCGGCAGGCGACGAAAAAGATTATCGAATGATCATTGGCTTTGCTAAAAAAATTGAGTAACCTTTGGGAACTAAACTCCAACCACTAAAATGCCTTAAATCATTTTAGCATATATCTATCCAACCTATTCAACAGTATCATAATGGCTACCATCTTAGGAGAGCTCTCTAGGCATCACCTTGCACCCTTAAAGATAGAAATTAATTAATAAAATTCTGGGCAGAAACTTTATCGACGTCCTACACTTACGACCCCATATCTCACTCTCCCGATATCGTATGGACGCAAACCTTATGTTTCTGCAAAGCTAGAAGAACGACCTAAAACTTTTATGTTTTACCACTAAAGCCAAAAAAGTCTCCAAATTGATGAAAACTTAGCAAGAAGTTACTGACTCAGAAAATGTATATAAAAACACACCTTTACGGTTTTGGTCCTATATCCCGGGCTATACATATCGGAATCCCGAAATTCAAAAGCCGAGGGTTAGCTAACAACCTTGGATATCTTTTAAAGTAGGAACCAGAGCTAAATTCATATTTTAAGTCCCCTAGAATTTTCAGATTACAACCAGCAGCAAACAAACTCCGGATTTCTCCTTAAATGCATCTTTTTGGCCATTAAGCCTATACTAATCCAAACCTAAAGTCCAAATTGAACATTACTCATGATTTTTAAGAATATAAACCCAGAAAATACCCATTTTCTTCCATAAAAATTTACATGCAACCATAGGTAACATATTCAAATGTCACTTGAATTAACAACACTCTTTCACCCATTTCCACATTAAATTCATATCATCCATGTATATAATAACTTAACTAACATAATAAACAACCCAAATCAGTCCCTTAATCATCATATCTCTCATCCAAAAACCACATGCAAGCAAGAATTTCAACATTCACCAAGAACTTAGCAAGAACTCATCCAAAAATCCAATCAAACTATACATGCATCCTTCTCCAACTCAAACCCTAATTAACCCAACTTAACCACAACATAAATTCATGCTAAGAAATCATAAAGGAGATAGAGAACAACAAGAATAACACAAATTAGAAGTGAAAATCAGATTTGAAACATAAAGAGTAGAGTTAGGGTTTGAGAATTATACCACTTGGAGAAGAAGTTGAAGGAGAAAAACAGGAGAGAGGTGGAAGGGGTGCATGGCCACCGCCTGGTGGTCGCCGGCGTGACCTCCGGCCGCCGGAAATTGGCCGGAACAGCAGGGGGCATGGCTGGGCAGAGAAGAGGGAAACAGAGAGAGGGGAGTGTAGAGTGAAGAGTGTTGGTAAATATTCTGAAATGAATTAACACTATGGCCTTAGTACTCTTCCCTCCTTTATAAAACTCTCTTTAATTAACTTAGACAACTAACTAGGTAAAATAATTAGTATTGACTAAATAAAATTGATCAACATAAACTTGGTAAAATAATTTAGTATACGATTAAATAAAATTACTTGGAAATAAACTGGGTAAAATTTACTAGTATTGAACCAAATAAAACAAATTAGTAGGATAACACCTATTAAAATAAATTGGACCATAAATGTAATTAGGAAGGTTGGATAACATAAATCGTAATTGAAAAGAGAATCAAAATTAATATAACCTTCTTCGGTTACAAGCGTAAAATTGAGAATGGTAAAAATAAATTACATAACTTATCTTAAAAAGTATTTATAAACTTGTAATAATAATTATAACTTTTAAATTCGAGATAACATAAAATCAACCCGTGTAACCATCGCCTTGCTCGAGACCTGCCGCGCATAAAAATAAATAATAATAATAACAGTAATAACCATATTAACGTAAACGAAAGAAAAATTTTTAACAGCGTAATTTAGTTAAACACCGTGATTACGGCCTTAATTAATACGGGTTTAGGGTGGATCGTTACACCCTCCCCCCCTAAAAAGAAGTTTCGTCCCCGAAACTTGTTGCTGGACTAACCGCGAACGAAGTACCTTAAAAGAGGTGTGGATAGCTTTTCTTCATGCCTTCCTCGGTTTCCACGTGGCTCTGAGGTATTGATAAGTGCTTCTTGTATATATGAATACTTGGTTGTTTTGATTGGAATTTGGGAAATATTTGATTTGATTGTGTTATTTTATACCCGAATTTCCCATATTACACTTGGTTTGGAGTTTGGTGAGTTTTGTAGGGAACTTGTGAAGAATCGATATAAACCGAGCCCAAAAAGCAAGTGTAGATCCAAGTTATGAGCTTAAAGGACCAAGAAGTGAGGTGTTGGATCATCCAAGGCCCAAACAATGGCCAGTACTCCTAGGCTCGAGACAGCAGTGACACGGGTGCCCCCAGGAAGAGCACGGGTCGTGTCTATGGCCAGAGAGTGAGAAAATTCAAGAAGAAAGCTGACACAGTCCGTGTCACAGGGAGCACGGTCCGTGTCGCATGGGGCACGGTCCGTGCCTACCCTGGCACGGTCCGTGTCTCTCCTGTCTTTTCATTTTCGGCGGTTTTGGAGTGATGTTTGCCTATATTATGGGGATTTCTGGCCGAGAAAAAGAATCAATCCACCATCATCCATTTCATGCCCTTATCATATCATTCATCATCCATATTCCATTCCATCATTGAAGATTGAGAGAAGATTGAAGATCGAAGAGCAATTTGAGAATACTTTGAAGTGGAGGAGCAAAAGTCCTCCATTGTTCATTCCTAGCAAGATTGTTCTTCACTTGGGTTTATTTCTCATTCTCTCATAGATTTTTCATATGCTTTCTAGAATAGATTTCAATTGCTTTGTAGTATTAAACATGAATTGTGAGTCGTTCTTTTAGTTTAGGGGATGAACCTTTGAAGTTGCTTGATGAATTAACTTTGTTGGATTGAATTATCATGAATTTAGTTTGTTTCAATCTATTTGGTCTTTGAATTGAATTGTTATTGCTTTTGCTTGATCACCAATTGCATGTTAATAGGTTGTTGGATGAAGTACCGAAAGGAGAAGTTTGATTACCCGAAAACCTAGATTAGACTAGTTAAAATTATCTAGGCATAGAAGTTTTAACTAGGGTTCTTGAGATAATTAGATCTTTAACCTTGACTAAATCGAAATAACCACGAAAGTAGGTGCTTGGTTAGTCTTAGTAATTCGCTCTAGTGGCAAAATCTCATTGCGAAGTATTCTATGCGATTATCGAACCTTGATTGTGCAAATTAATGAAATGAGAGTTCAATCCACATCGTTGATTCCTTATTTGACTTAGGTTTCATCCCCTGAACGCCTTCTTCCCTTGATTAAATCAGAAAAGTTTGTGTGAATATTCGTTTGTTTAGACCTTGTTTGTGATTAGAGTTAGATTTAGTTGATTCAAAACAAAAACACGATCGGCTTAGCGATCAACTAGGAGGCTAGTTCAGTGCGTTGAAAGGAAAAGTCCTTGTGGGATCGACCTTGTTATTTGCTACACGTACACCCGTACGCTTGCGGCCTATCAAGTTTTTGGCGCCGTTGCCAGGGACTTTGTCCCTAGCCAGCCACTGAACAAATACCCTAAGGTTTCCTAAGTCTTTTATTTTCTGTTTTGATTTTCCTTGGTGTTTTTGTTTTTGTCTTGCGAGGTTTACTCTACGTGCATGCAAAAAGCTCCACTCTTTGAGCTTGATCCTGAAATCGAAAGAACCTTTCGCTCCCGGCGAAAGAAGCAAAAGTTAGAGCACGCCCGGAGAAGACAAGAAGAGAACTCCAAGTGAAAGAACACCATGTCCGGTGGAGGCGGCGGTGGAGAGCCTAGAATCACGCTTGGCTCCTATGTGATGCCAAATGTCACAAATCAACCCTCCGTCATTAATCCTCCAAGAGTGGCCGCTGACGATTTCGAGCTGAGGAGTTCACTCATCAATTTGGTGAAGGCCAACCCATTCCATGGCCTCCCCAATGAAGATCCCAACCGGCACCTTCGCCTATTCAACCAAGCATGTGAGACCTTTAAGGCAAATCGTGCAACGCCCGATGCAATCAAGCTGCGATTGTTTCCCTTCTCACTTGAAGGGAAGGCTTGGGAGTGGTTGGACGCTCTTCCATCAAGCTCTGCCATCACTATTTTTGACCAACTTGCTAGCCTATTCTTGGCGAAGTACTTTCCTCCTAGCAAGTTGACGAGCCTCCGGAATCAAATCTCAACATTTGTCCAAGAGCCGGATGAGTCCCTCCTAGCAAGTTGACATTTGTCCAAGAGAGGTTCAAGGACCTCTTACGTCAATGCCCCCACCATGGTTTAGAACCATGGGTCCCGATCCAAGCTTTCTACAATGGGGTGGATGACAACTTGAGGGCCAACATCTTGGCGGCGGCAGGAGGTAACATCATGTCCAAGATTGTGGCGGAACTCCAAACTTTGATTGAGGAGATGGCGATCAATAGCTACCAGTGGTCAAAGCCCCGTTCCAAGAGGACGGGAGGTAAGTATGAAGTCGATGCCATTTCTATGTTGAATGCTAAGTTGGATGCCATGACTAAGAAGATGGATATGTTGAATGTGAATGCTCCCCCTCCCCTTCCATGTGCGTCGTGTCAATCATATGAGCATGAGACCTTGAATTGTCCTAGTGGGTTGGTTAGTAATAAATCGACCGAAGTGGTTAACTATGTTGGTAATAGGCAAAACTTTGACCCTTTTTCCAATACTTATAATCCCGTTTTTAGGTTCCACCCCAACTTTTCTTACCGGAATAATAACCAAATGGGTCAACCCCAAGGACAAAGACAACCCCAAGCACCTCCACCACAAGCTCCCCAAAAGCCTAACCTAGAGGCTATGATACAAGCTTTGATGTTGTCTCAACAACATCATCAACAACGGCAACTTGAGCATCAACAAAGACAAGATGAGGTGATTAAGGCCCTAGCTACTAAAGTTGACCTTATGAGCACCTACACTCAAATGCTTGAGAATCAAATTGCCATTCAAGCTGGTACCTCCACTACCCCTCCGGGAATGCTTCCCGGAAAGCCCGAACCTAACCCTAAGGAGCAATGTAATGCCATTATTTTGAGGAGTGGGACATAATATGAGGGACCTAGCGTGCCAAATGCTAAGCATGGGGGAGTTGTGGTTGAGAAAGAGGTTGAGAGGCCTAGTGAGCATGTTGTTGGTTTTGAAAGAGAGAAAGACCTTGAGAGTGAGCATTCAAAAGAGAACACCGAAACCCGACCTTCATCTCCACCTAGAGTTTACAAACCACCGTTACCCTTTCCTCAAAGATATGCTAAGGCTAAATTTGATGCAAAATTCGGCAAGTTCTTTAATATGTTAAAGCAATTGAATGTGAATGTGCCGTTTTTGGATGTTTTATCTCAAATGCCTTTGTATGCAAAGTTTTTGAAAGAAATCCTCTCTAAAAAGAGGAAAATTGATGAAATTGAGGAAGTTGCTTTGAATGAAGAATGTAGTTCTGTAGTTCTTAACAAGCTTACTCCTAAGCTTAAGGACCCGGGAAGCTTTAGTATTCCATGTGGCCTAGGTAGCTTAACCGTTGACCGAGCTTTGTGTGATGTGGGTTCTAGTGTAAGCTTAATGCCCTATTCTTTGTATGAACGGTTGAACCTAGGAGAGTTGAGACCAACTACCATGTCATTGCAAATGGCGGATCGTTCTATCAAGTACCCTAAGGGTATTTTGGAGGACTTTCCCCTTAAGGTGGGTGATTGTTATGTGCCGATTGATTTTGTCATCCTTGATATGCCCGAAGATTCCCGTACCCAAATCATTTTGGGGAGACCTTTTCTTGCTACCGTAGTGTGTGTCATAGATGTACAATGTGGGAAGATGAAGTTTAGGATAGGGGAACATAAACTTGAGTTTGATATATTCCGTGATGTTTTGCCACGTGGCGTTTCCCCTTGCTTTGGTGTTGATGTGTTTGGTGAGAAGGATAAGAATGTTGATGGTTTGATTTGTGAAAAGAAAGATGACTGTGTGCATGTACTGGAGAGTGAAAAGCTTGAGAAATCTCGTGACCATTTTGTTGCAAATTCTTGTGGTTTATTTATTGATAAAGGCCATGAACTTGGCGATGCGAGGATGGGGATAAAAGAAATTTTGCCCCCACCGAACATCATCAAGAACGTGCCTTATGCTATTAACAAGGGTGCTTTCAATGAGTTTTTCAGGTTTGATGATGGAGATCCCTCCATTTTTGAAGGAGGTGATGAGTTTGACCCAAGCTGTGGGGTCAATTTGAAGACGTTTGAAGGTACTTTACAAGATGGAGCTCCAAAAGCCCTTGGCTATGGAGTTATGGACTATTCACCGGGTTGAGAGGTACCTTGTCCAGCTTAGGACATTAAACAAGCGCTTCTTGGGAGGCAACCCAAGCTTTTTCGATTTTATTTTATTTTTTTTTAGGATTTTCTAAAATTTTTCCTTATTTTTCTTCTTTTTATTTTTGATTCTTCTAGATTTGTGTTTTCTTCCTTTGCTTCTCGGGTGATGTTTCGCATTGCGGACAATGCTCGGTTCAAGCATGGGGGGATTTGTGTAAGCTTTTTGTGGATATGTGTGTTTTGTGGATATGTGTGTTTTGAGTCGTTTTTATTTTTGATTTTTAACTTGTTTTGAGTCTTTTTCTTTTGTTTTGTTTTTATTTTCTTTGTTTTCTAGATTTGCTTGTAGTTTTAATTTCCTCTTTTCGCAGTTCGTTTTCGTTTTCTTATTTTCTTATTTTCATTTTGAGTCTTGTAAAAAGTTTTTTAAAATTGAAAAAAAGCAAAAAAAAATTAGAAAATTAAAAAGTAAAAAAAAACTGTTTGATATAGGATTTGGCGTGATAGTTTTCTTTTGACTTGATTTGATCCTGTATAGGCCGTTTGTGAAAGACTGTGAGTTGACATGAGTTATGAAGCTAATTGTTGTGAGAATTGTGCTAGGATAGTAAGACCAATTGCCTTTGTTTCTATTGTAAGAGTGAGTTGTGCATATGCATATCTTCTTAAACTAGGTAATGATTGTTGAGCGCTACCCGTGAGTTCACATAAGCCTAAAAGAAAAGACTAATCATTTTTATTAGTCTAATTTCCAAGAGTTACTCACCATTGTTGCATCCTCCTTCATTTGCTTTGTATCTCCTTGAAATTGCTATGCGTTGTACATTGACAAGATGATAGAGGCATTAGGATTTGAACCCGCAAGCCTTGACCACCCGTTTACATCAGAATATCCTTAGTTAGCCCTTTCTTGCCTTGACTTTTTCTTTTCTTGAACCAACATTATGAGCCTTGGCCGATTATATATTTCCTACCCTTAAGCCATTGCTTGAAATGTTTTGAGTTTGAAGTTGGGTTGATTATGGTTACTTTGGTGGTTTGGTTTGTGATGGGGATTGGTTTGAGTTCTAAATGTTGATTTAATTCCCCAAATTATGTACATTGAGGTTGTTGGGTAGAATTGAAACTTGCCTAGTGAGATGTATATATGTGTGGGTTTGTTTGTTTTTGTGTGTGTTTTATTCAAAGAAAAAAAAAAGAGAAAAAGAAAAGAAAAAAAAGGGAAAAATATAGAAGAAAGAAAGGAAAAAAGAAAAAAATCAGAAGAAAAAAACAGAAAAAAAAAGCGAAAAAGAAAAAATCGGAGAATTCCGGAAAAAAGAAGAAAAAGATAATAAAGTGTTTTACATTTTGTTTCTTTTGTTTTGAGGCAAGTTTCCAATTGTTTGTGAGGTTGATTTGGATTGATTTTAAGTGGTGAGAGTGTATGTATGTCGAATTGGTGCGAAATCAATTCAAGCTTTGGCTTTTAGCTCCACAATTCCCAAATATTTTCCACTCCTTACCCTTAACCCTAGCCCCGTTACAACCCTTGAAAGTCCTCTTGATTGTCATTGTTGCTTTGCAAATTGCGGTGGAGAGTTGAGATTCTTAGCAAGTACGTGGTTGGTTGTGACTTTGGTTTGAGTGTTTGAGCGAACTTTCAATGATTTTTATATTTAAACACATGAGAGGAGTGTTTCCACATTCCCAGAAAGTGAGTTTGCTCTTCATTCATACCTAGTTTCATGCTTAACATGTGCCTTCTTATCTCATTCAATGATTAAGGGTGATTGGTTGAACTTGATGAGTACCATTCTTGAATAATTTGTCTTCATTTACTTGTGTAAATTAGCTTCTTCTTCACTCTTGGGTTGTACTTTAGATTAGATTGGGTTGATTGAATGTTCTATCATTGCCATCTTGCAGATTTATAATTTAATAAAAATTTTCGTTTTCGTTAATTTTTACTTTTGAGTCTTTTTACTTTTGCTTTGAGTTCTTTGAGTCTTTTTGTCCCGTTTTCTTTTATTTTCTTTTATTTTCTTTCTTTGCCTTTCCTTTTGAGTTTGGACTTGCTTAGGGACAAGCAAGGACTAAGCATGGGGGATTTTGATAAGTGTTTCTTGTATATATGAATACTTGGTTGTTTTGATTGGAATTTGGGAAATATTTGATTTGATTATGTTATTTTATACCCGAATTTCCCATATTACACTTGGTTTGGAGTTTGGTGAGTTTTGTAGGGAACTTGTGAAGAATCGATATAAACCGAGCCCAAAAAGCAAGTGTAGATCCAAGTTATGAGCTTAAAGGACCAAGAAGTGAGGTGTTGGATCATCCAAGGCCCAAACAATGGCCCAAAGTACTCCTAGGCTCGAGAAAGCAGTGACACGAGTGCCCCCAGGAAGAGCACGGGTCGTGTCTATGGCCAGATAGTGAGAAAATTCAAGAAGAAAGCTGACACGGTCCGTGTCACAGGGAGCACGGTCCGTGTCGCATGGGGCACGGTCCGTGCCTACCCTGGCACGGTTCGTGTCTCTCCTATCTTTTCATTTTCGGCGGTTTTGGAGTGATGTTTGCCTATATTATGGGGATTTCTGGCCGAGAAAAAGAATCAATCCACCATCATCCATTTCATGCCCTTATCATATCATTCATCATCCATATTCCATTCCATCATTGAAGATTGAGAGAAGTTTGAAGATCGAAGAGCAATTTGAGCATACTTTGAAGTGGAGGAGCAAAAGTCCTCCATTGTTCATTCCTAGCAAGATTGTTCTTCACTTGTGTTTATTTCTCATTCTCTCATAGATTTTTCATATGCTTTCTAGAATAGATTTCAATTGCTTTGTAGTTTTAAACATGAATTGTGAGTAGTTCTTTTAGTTTAGGGGATGAACCTTTGAAGTTGCTTGATGAATTAACTTTGTTGGATTGAATTATCATGAATTTAGTTTGTTTCAATCTATTTGGTCTTTGAATTGAATTGTTATTGCTTTTGCTTGATCACCAATTGCATGTTAATAGGTTGTTGGATGAAGTACCGAAGGGAGAAGTTTGATTACCCGAAAACCTAGATTAGACTAGTTAAAATTATCTAGACATAGAAGTTTTAACTAGGGTTCTTGAGATAATTAGATCTTTAACCTTGACTAAATCGAAATAACCACGAAAGTAGGTGCTTGGTTAGTCTTGACAATTCGCTCTAGTGGCAAAATCTCATTGCGAAGTATTCTATGCGATTATCGAACCTTGATTGCGCAAATTAATGAAATGAGAGTTCAATCCACATCGTTGATTCGTTATTTGACTTAGGTTTCATCCCCTGAACGCCTTCTTCCCTTGATTAAATCAGAAAAGTTTGTGTGAATATTCGTTTGTTTAGACCTTGTTTGTGATTAGAGTTAGATTTAGTTGATTCAAAACAAAAACCCGATCGGCTTAGCGATCAACTAGGAGGCTAGTTCAGTGCGTTGAAAGGAAAAGTCCCTGTGGGATCGACCTTGATATTTGCTACACGTACACCCGTGCGCTTGCGGCCTATCAGGTATCTTGGTTCGCCCATAGCACTTTGACTAAGGGAATTTCCTTAGAACGAAGTCGCTTGCTCCTACGATCCAGGATTTGGATCGGTTGTTGCTGAAAAGTGAGATTTTCTGACAACAGAGGTGGTTCTTCTTCTAAAACATGCGTCGAATCCGGCACATACTTCCGTAGTTGCGAGACGTGAAAAACGTCGTGAATTTGCCCTAGGTTGGATGGTAAATCTAAACTATATGCTACCGGATTTATCTTCTATACAACGGAATAAGGTCCGATATAGCGTGGGCTTAACTTTCCCCTGACATTGAATCTCCGAACTCCTTTAGTTGGAGAAACTTTAAGAGAAACGCGATCTCCAACTTGAAACTCGAGCGGCTTCCCCCTGCGATCAGCATACCTCTTCTGTCTACTCTGGGCATTCTTAATATGCTGCCGGATGATTATGATCTTGTCCGTGGTGTCCTGAATCGGATCCGGACCTAGGGTTAATGCTTCATCCAGTTCTCCCCAACACAATGGGGTCCGACACTTCCTTCCATAAAGTGCTTCAAAAGGAGCAATCTGAACGGTAGACTGGTAGCTATTATTGTAGGAAAACTCTATAAGTGGAAGGAATTGATCCCAATTTCCTTGGAAATCCAAAACGCAAGCACGAAGCATATCGTCTACAATTTGATTAACTCTTTCGGTCTGGCCATCACTCTCTGGATGGTAGGAACTACTGAAATTAAGCTTAGTACTGAAAGCTCTTTGCAGCGCACTCCAAAATCGCGATTGAAACCTTGGATCTCGATCGGATACTATATCCTTCGGTATTCCGTGCAATCGAACGATCTCGCGAATATAGATGTCTGCCAACTTATCTACCTTCCATCCTTCATGAATAGGAACAAAATGTGCTGACTTAGTTAGGTGATCCACAATTACCCAAATGGCATTTCTCCTAGAAGCTGTGAGGGGTAATCCCATTATAAAATCCATAGAAATTGATTCCCATTTCCACGTGGGAATTTCCAAAGGCCTCAGTTCGCCTGATGGTCGTTGATGTTCTACTTTGACCTTTTGACAAGTTAAGCACTCATCTACATAACTAGCTATGTCCTTCTTCATATTAGGCCACCAAAAATGCTCTCTTAAGTCTCTGTACATTTTCGTGCCTCCTGGATGTACAGAGTACGTTGAACTATGGCCTTCCTCCAAAAGCTTAAGCCTTAAATTTTCCTGGTTAGGTACACATAGCCTATTCTGGAACCTCAAGATCCCATCCTCGTGAACTAGAAACCCTGGCATTCCTTTAGTAACGAGGTTATCCACAATCCTCTTGATTTCGGGATCATTTATTTGTTCGGCCTTGATCTCTTCAATGATAGATGGCTGAACGGTTAACGTAGCCAATCCCTTAGCCGTCTCACCCAGCTTCACTATTTTGATGTTTTCCTTATTCAGTTCCTGCGACATCTTTGGATGAATATCGAGACGACTCAAAGTCCCATGTTGGGTCTTCCTGCTTAAGGCATCTGCCACTGAGTTAGCTTTCCCGGAATGGTATTGGATACTCAGATCGTAATCTTTGATAAGTTCTAACCATCTTCGCTCCCTTAAATTCAACTCTCTTTGAGTGAAAATGTACTTGAGGCTCTTATGATCCGTGAAGATAGTAGTAGGGACTCCATAAAGATAATGCCTCCAAATTTTTAGGGCAAAATCTACTGCCGCTAGCTCTAAGTCATGCGTGGGGTAATTCTTTTCATACGGCTTTAGCTGTCGTGAAGCATAAGCTATCACTTTATCGTTTTGCATCAGCACGCACCCCAGCCCTTGATGTGACGCATCACTGTACACTACATACTCCTTCCCTTCCTGAGGTTGGGACAACACTAGGGCGGTTGTGACCTTCTCCTTAAGTGCTTGAAAAGCCTCTTCACACTCGTCGGTCCATTCAAATCGGGTCGTCTTCTTGAGGAGACTGGTTAAGGGGAGAGCTATTTTAGAAAAGTTCGGGACGAACCTCCTATAGTATCCGGCCATACCCAAAAAGCTTCGGACTTCTGTAACCGTAGTGGGTCTCGCCCAATCCTTAACGGCGGATACTTTGCTAGGATCCACTCGGATCCCTTCACTGGTGACTATATGCCCTAAAAATCCGACTTCCTGGAGCCAAAACTCACACTTTGAAAACTTAGCATATAACCGACGCTCCCTTAGCATCTGGAGCACCATCCTTAAATAATTTTCATGTTCCTCTCTACTCTTTGAGTACACCAATATATCATCAATGAAAACTACAACAAACTTATCCAGATAAGGCTTGAACACTCGGTTCATCAAATCCATAAACACTGCTGGAGCGTTCGTAAGTCCAAAAGGCATTACAGTGAATTCATAGTGCCCATATCTTGTCCTAAAGGCGGTTTTAGAGATGTCTTCATCCTTAACCCTAAGTTGGTGGTATCCTGACCTCAAATCAATCTTAGAAAATACTCCTGCTCCTTGGAGTTGGTCAAATAGATCATCAATTCTAGGAAGAGGGTACTTGTTCTTGATCGTGACTTTGTTCAACTCTCGGTAGTCGATGCATAATCTCAGACTTCCGTCCTTCTTCCGTACAAACAACACTGGAGCTCCCCAGGGCGACGTACTAGGTCTAATAAAACCTTTGCTTAATAAGTCTTCCAACTGCACCTGTAACTCCTTAAGCTCAGCTGGTGCCATTCGATAGGGTGCCTTGGATATAGGTCGAGTTCCAGGAACTAGCTCTATTTCGAAGTCAATTTCCCTCCTTGGGGGTAACTCCATAACTTCCTCAGGGAAAACATCTCGAAACTCTTGCACCACCGGAGTTTCTTCCATCTTGGGCGAATCCTTAGAATCTTCACTAATCAAACACAGGTAACCCTTGCACCCGTGATTCAGCAACTTTCGAGCCTTTACATATGTTATGATAGGACACGGATTTACTCATAAGTCCCCAATAAAACAAATTTCAACTCCCGAGGCATTCTTAAGGACAACTGTCCCTTCACCACATCGGATTTGAGCTTGCGTTACATTCAACCAATCCATGCCCAAAATGATGTCAAATTCTTCTAAATCCAACTGAATGAGATTAGCTGGCAAGGTTTCTTTATTTAAAACAAGTGGAACTCCCACAAAACATTTTTCACAAGCTATGGTTTGACCATTGGGTAAGCTGATTAAATAATTTACCTCACATGCTAGATTTCTTAAATTCAACCTTGACGCAACTTTAGATGAAATAAACGAATGCGTGGCTCCAGAATCAAATAATGCAATTAAAGGCTTAGCATGTATATAAACAGTTCCGGTCACGACCATACCCGACATTGCTGCTTCCTTTTTGCCCATAACGTAGGCTTGCCCCACGCTTCCCTGCTGCGGTGCCGTCCTTGAGGGTGGTGCTGGCCGCGTCGTTCCAGGTTCCGGTCTCTTGGACCTTTTGGGGCACTCGGCCGCCCTATGATCAGCTCCACCGCACCATAAACAACTGCTGGTGCCTACCCGGCACTGCGCGGTTGAATGATTCGTTCTTCCACATTTCTTACATGGTTCCCTGGTGGTAGGAGGGTTAGATTTGCTCCTAGGATTTGAGGGAATTGGCCTCTTGGGCTGGTTGGTTTCCACAGCAGGTGAAGGAAACATTCCTTTTTCATTCCACTTTCTCTTACTACTCCCTTGACTTAAAGCTTTCAACTCCTTCCTGACTCTTTCTACCTCCGCAGCCCTTTCATACATTTCTTGCATAGTCGAGAAGTGATGTGAAGATAGTTGGCTGCGTATATATGGTGCTAGACCTCCCTCATATCTAAACATCTTCATGTTTTCAGACGCCACATACTCCGGGGCGAAGTGGGACAATTCATTGAACCTGGAGGTGTACTGTAGCACCGAAATATCTTTGTTCACCATGCTCAAGTCTAGGAACTCCTTCTCTTTTTTCCGTCTAAGGATTAGGGGGTAGAACTGTGCTCTAAGATCATTTAAGAAATCGTTCCATGTCTTGGCCGTCCCTTGATATCTTTCCTTGACGGTCCTCCACCAAATGTCGGCTTCTCCCTTTAGGTAAAAAGTCCCTATTGTCAGTTTCTTTTCTTCAGGCACCCCTACTACTTCGAAGATCTTTTCCAGATCCCTAATCTAATCTTCCAAAACTACGGGGTCATACCCTCCCGCATAGGTGGTGGGGTTACGCTTTGCCACCCTATCAGCGTAATTTTCCTCCTTAGTGTTACTTGGTTGGGCCATAGATGGGACAGGTATTCGTCTTAGCAACTCCTGGACCAAAAACCCAAAATGGTCGGGGTATAGTGGTAGATTAGGAGGGACTGATCCTAAAGATGACTCCGGTTGGGATACTATTCCTGGGGTAAGTTGGGGTCCCTGCAACTCTAGTTGGTTCCCTGCTGCTTCATGCACCGGTCCTTCTTGTGGTGAATTCCCCGATGTTTGAGACATGCTACACATTTTATAAAGAATAATTCAATAATCAACACAATTCATAGCCATTAACCTCGTGCAACAGGTTTTGTTTTACTCATGCATACAGTCCCAATGATTTTTTTGTCACAAAAACCCCAACATACATTTTTGCACATGCACATGCTCATATAAACAAAGATAACATCGCTTCATAAGACTTCCCAAATACTTAAGGCCTCAAACCTTAAACAATAATACTAGCATACCCATCGATAGACATTAAAGAAAATTTGGATCCCTTTACTTTCTTCACGGGTATCCCTGTTACAATCATTATCGAAATATATCCCAACAAGTACGCAAATTAACAATTCAAAATACATACACTGCCTCCCTTCACCCAATAACATAGGGAGGGTCCCAAAAATTAGCATAGTTTGACTAAAAACACTTGATGACCTTAAGACAAAAGATATGGCCAATCACAACTAATTTTGTCAACTAGCTAAAATAAGGTTAGCTTCCTAGCCATCCCTGCACAAAAATCGGTTAGTATTTCTTCAAACACGGGAGTTAGACCCCTCTTGCTCCCTTGACTCCTCCATTGACGAAGCCTCAAAGGGCGAGTACTCTTGCGCTTTGTTCGGCGGATTCTAGGCCCCGAGTTTGCCCTCTCAAGGTTCCTCGCTATTGGAACCACATGGGAAGGTGTCTCCCTGCCGCGGTCTCTATCATGATCAGGCCCTTGGCCCATCTCCTCCTCATCCAGGTCCATACTTGGGTCTTCTTCTTCCTCGGGCTCTTGCTCCGAGGGCGTAGACTCACGGCAGGATGGCGAAATCGGCACGATAGGACGTCCCGTGATAAGAGGCGTAAAGTGGAGCCGTACTTCATCCGCCGGTAGAGAGAAAACGTGAGGTGGAGTTATTCCTGCGTTAGGGGCAGCGGGCAATGCGAGCATCTCATGTAAGAACGGCCCTAACTTGCTGACGTGTAAACTCAAAGATTGAGCGGTTTGCGTGATGACCGCTTCCATAGCAATTTGGTTCCAGGCCCCGACATAATTGAGGCACCAGGCGTGACGACCGGGTTCACCTCGGAGAAGTAACTGATGGTATCTATCCATAATGTCGTCCCACGGACTCTCGTGAGGAAGAGTAGCTAGCAAGCATCGAGCTCGGCATATGTCGTCATGATATTCCGATTTTGAATTAGCAGTACAATGAGCATCAAAGGCATCTTGCAACGCCTGGAGGTGAGCTTGAATATTTGTCGAAGGTTCCATGAACATTGCGAAAGGATTGGGAAGGGGATTACCATCAGCATCCATCTACATTATACACATAACATAAAAGCGAAGTTTTAAAAGACTTAACAAATTGTAAGCTTATTAAAGTAAATAAAAGAAAGCAAGGCAAGGTCCAAGACTCCACCGACTTAAACCTCATTTAGGAACTAACTCAACAAGCTCCACATATTCCATAAACACTTTTCGTACTTCACCAAACCTTTAGTTTATTCCCCATTTGCACTTAAGCTTTCTTAAACTTGCTACTAAACTTTCTAATTTCTAGGGAAATTTCGGCAGCACTTCCCCTATAAACTGGACTATCCCAAATTTTACATAACTTCAAACCTGTAAGAAAACGTATACACTTCATATATTCACTTTGAGCTTCATGCTCAACACCTAACCAGCCAATTCACACGTTCCCAATTTCCATCCATAAAGCACACACATACAACACATTTACACCTAAACTCTACACATACATATCATACTCCCTAAGAGATGCTAATTCCTCAAACTCTTCTTATAACTCTGCTCTGATACCACAACTGTAACAACCCAACACCCTTAATCACAAGATTAACATAAAACACACACACCAAGCCAGTGATTAGCGCAGCGGAACGCCTAGGGTGGAGGTATTACCGTCGTCCCCACTCGGGACAAGGCAACAAACCAAAACACCAATCAAGAACACAAAAGCCACAACCAAACTTTGAACAAACACTTCATACTAAAGCCCACCAAAACATAAATACTTCAACTTATACAACCATTAGGGCAAAACTACATCCAAAAATTTCATAACCAAGGGGGTCCTTTAATCGTAAGGAATGCACCGGAATCGGCCAAACTTCCATTCGAGACTACCTTGCTTGAGTACACGCCTACTTCTGCTTATCCTTGCCCTTAACCTGGGAGCTCGGACCGCCTAAAACAAAACAGTGAAAACATACGCAAAAGTGAGTGGGGAAACACTCAGTACACGAACCTCCAACACGTCAAACCGTTCGAAAACGGTTCTAGTGCCGGCATTTAAAATCATTTAGAAAACAGGGAACGGGATAACAAGCATAACAAAAATAGCTTGAATTCGACGATATAAAAGATAAAGTATATGAAAAGTAAGATAGATACTAAACATAAGAATTTGGTCCCCTACGATCGATGCAATACATCTCACACACGCGTATGCCCAAACCAATCGAAGTTTGGAATGGGTGACTGTCGAACAGTCGACTCTGGCCAGGTCCGGACACTCTGATCGGGAGTATCATACATAAAAAAGAGAGCTAGCACCTAAGAGTAACTAGCACAAAGAATACATAAAATGGGACCCTTCAAAAACGTAAAATAAACATTAAAGAACAACTTAACATGATCATGAAAACATTACAAGATAAAAGTAGCGAAAAGTTGGACAATTCGTGTACCTTGGGTAGTAGAAAAGTCTAGCGAAGTGCCTCGAGCTTGGGACGGTTTGGGCGACTTGGAAACTATAATAAGAGCATAAGAAAATTGAGAATTTAAATAAAGTCCTTGCATTTACAAGCTAGGATGAAAGTACTTAAAACTTGATAACTTTAAAGGAAATGAGAAAATAGAAATTCCAGTTTTTGGATAAATCGATGGTTTGATGATAACTTGAGCTAGAAAATTCGGATTTTTGCAAACAAGTACTTTTCAGAAAGGGAAAATCACGCCCTACAACTTTGTCAACTGACCCGAAGGCTAAAAATGAAGGGAAGGGCTCGGAAAATAGCCCTAACGGAAGCAGAATGCTTAGAAGGAAAAAGGGGGTTCGGAACTTTAGTGCGAAACTCCTATTGAAACTTGAATGGGATCGATGGAAAAGTTATGAGTCATCGAGCAACCTTAGCAATTAGTTTGAACGGGAAAGGAACCATTGAAGGCTTACTTAAGAGGAAAGATATGGTCCTTGTATATGAAAAGGGAACGTCGGCAGGCGACAAAAAAGATTATCGAATGATCATTGGCTTTGCTAAAAAAATTGAGTAACCTTTGGGAACTAAACTCCAACCACTAAAATGCCTTAAATCATTTTAGCATATCTATCCAACCTATTCAACAGTATCATAATGGCTACCATCTTAGGAGAGCTCTCTGGGCATCACCTTGCACCCTTAAAGATAGAAATTAATTAATAAAATTCTGGGCAGAAACTTTATCGACGTCCTACACTTACGACCCATATCTCACTCTCCCGATATCGTATGGACGCAAACCTTATGTTTCTGGAAAGCTCGAAGAGTGACCCAAAACTTTTATGTTATACCACTAAAGCCAAAAAAGTCTCCAAATTGATGAAAACTTAGCAAGAAGTTACTGACTCAGAAAATGTATATAAAAACACACCTTCACGGTTTTGGTCATATCCCGAGCTATACATATCGGAATCCCGAAATTCAAAAGCCGAGGGTTAGCTAACAACCTTGGATATCTTTTAAAGTAGGAACCAGAGCTAAACTCATATTTTAAGTCCCCTGGAATTTTCAGATTACAACCAGCAGCAAACCAACTCTGGATTTCTCCTTAAATGCATCTTTTTGGCCATTAAACCTATACTAATCCAAACCTAAAGTCCAAATTGGACATTACTCATGATTTTTCAGACTATAAACCCAGAAAATACCCATTTTCTTCCATAAAAATTCACATGCAACCATAGGTAACATATTCAAATGACACTTGAATTAACACTCTTTCACCCATTTCCACACTAAATTCATATCATCCATGTATATAATAACTTAATTAACATAATAAACAACCCAAATCAGTCCCTTAATCATCATATCTCTCATCCAAAAACCACATGCAAGCAAGAATTTCAACATTCACCAAGAACTTAGCAAGAACTCATCCAAAAATCCAATCAAACTATAGATGCATCCTTCTCCAACTCAAACCCCTAATTAACCCAACTTAACCACAACTTAAATGCATGCTAAGAAATCATAAAGGAGATAGAGAACAACAAGAATAACACAAATTAGAAGTGAAAATCAGATTTGAAACATAAAGAGTAGAGTTAGGGTTTGAGAATTATACCACTTGGAGAAGAAGTTGAAGGAGAAAAACAAGAGAGAGGTGGAAGGGGTGCACGGCCACCGCCTGGTGGTCGCCGGCGTGACCTCCGGCCGCCGGAAATTGGCCGGAATAGCAGGGGGCACAGCTGGGCAGAGAAGAGGGAAACAGAGAGAGGGGAGTGTAGAGTGAAGAGTGTTGGTAAATATTCTGAAATGAATTAACACTATGGCCTTAGTACTCTCCCCTCCTTTATAAAACTCTCTTTAATTAACTTAGACAATTAGTAATATAAACTAACTAGGTAAAATAATTAGTATTGACTAAATAAAATTGATGAACATAAACTTGGTAAAATAATTTAGTATACGATTAAATAAAATTACTTGGAAATAAACTGGGTAAAATTTACTAGTATTGAACCAAATAAAACAAATTAGTAGGATAACACCTATTAAAATAAATTGGACCATAAATGTAATTAGGAAGGTTGGATAACATAAATCGTAAATGAAATGAGAATTAAAATTAATATAACCTTCTTCGGTTACAAGCGTAAAATTGAGAATGGTAAAAATAAATTACATAACTTATCAGAAAAGTATTTATAAACTTGTAATAATAATTATCACTTTTAAATTCGAGATAACATAAAATCAACCCGTTTAACCATCGCCTTGCTCGAGACCTGTCGCGCATAAAAATAAATAATAATAATAATAACAGCAATAACCATATTAACGTAAACGAAAGAAAAATTTTTAACAACGTAATTTAGTTAAACACCGTGATTACGGCCTTAATTAATACGGGTTTAGGGTGGGTCGTTACACTCAACGTAGAAAATTATTTTTTTTCTATTTTCAATTTTATTTATTTTCAATCTAGATTTTATTTTAACATTTAAAAACCAGAAAGTATCACTAATCGTTAACTGCTTTGGACTCTAAATTAAATCATTTTGGTGCAAATAACGATAATTATTTTGGTGTTTCCAATAATAACAATAATAATAATAATAATAATAATAATAATAATAATCTATATAATATTAATAGTAAAGTTTTTATGTCCTGCTAAATAGAAAAAGGAGATTAATTATAGGGATTTTGACCAATCAGAAGATAGATAAATACTGAATTAAATTATTTCTGTCCAAATATCAGTAATTATTTTGGAAAATATAAAAAGTAATATAATAATAATAATAATAATAATAATAATAATAATAATAATAATAATAATAATATGGTACACCATGTAATACCTACTTGGTTTGACATAGGACTCCTAATTTTATAAAGAGCAATCTGCCAACATCCACCAATTAGAGCATTGATTATTATATGGTACATCATGTAAACCCACTTATGTCTACCAAAGTGTTACAATTTTCTTAATGTATTCATCAACAATTATTATAAAATTCAATGTAAATTTGTCAAAATTATTTTAAAATTCATCGATATTTTTTACTTAAACTCTTGACCTACATGTATTTTTCATTTTATATATTTTTATTTGAACAATTTTTTCGTATTTTTAATTTAATTATATAATTTATGTTATGGTCGTTTTAGTTTTTATGTACAATAATAATTTAGGCTTTTTTGTTAAAAATAATATTTATTTTATTATATATCGTGCATCGCACGGGTTTAAGACTAGTAATAATAATAATAATAATAATAATAATAATAATAATAATAATAATAATAATAATAATAATAATTAATAATAATAATACAGTTGTGACATATTTCAAATTAAATTAAGAAATTTTGTTTATGAATTAAATTTAATTTAAAACACATGGGTTGTAAAAACTTTAATTTTCTCTATGTAATATTTGTCTATAATTTAGAAGTTATTTACAAATATGCTAAATGTCATATTAGTGAGAGTTCCTTGAATCTTAATCTTAAATCTTAAATATACAAATTGCAGAATGAATTTTAATAAGTTCTCTAAAAGCTCTTCCCGCCTTGCATCCTGTAATATCAGGCCTCAATCAATATAAATGTAACACCCCAACCTTAATCACAGGGTTAAACTCTACTTAGAGAAGCTAAGCCCGCGATTAGCGCAGCGGAACACTTTTAGGTTGAAGTGTCACCGCCGTCTCCCAAAAGAGACAAGGCAACAACACCAAAGAAACTTCCAAAACCACAAGATAACTTACTAACTTAAGAACCTTCACATATAAAACTATTACAACCCTTGGATAAAATATATAAACTTAAACATAGCTTAAAAACTGATACAACTTCCAAAATCCTGCTCGCCCTTGCTAACCGATGATTTCCTTAGAGAACTACCTTGAGAGCCTTGAACTACTTTAGAACCGACTTGTCCTTGCCTTGGGAGCTCGAACCTCCTAAAACAAAATATTAAAACATTGCAAAAAGGGTGAGTGGGGAAACACTCAGTACGTGAACCTCCAGCACGTAAACCGTTCGAAAACGGTTTTGGTGCCGGCCTTTAAATTCATTTTGAAAACAAGGGAAGGGGATTAAAACCAGGATTTGAATGACATGATCATGAACATATGCGTAAACATGAGCAAATGAAAGTAGGAAGTAGGTGGAACCCTTACGATCGGTGCAAGCACCTCACACACGCGTATGCCCAAGTTGATCAAAACTTGGAATGGGTGACTGCCAAGCAGTCGACACTGGCCAGGTCAAGGCACTCTGATCAGGAGTGCTAAAACATGAAAGTAAATATAAACATAGAGTGCGGGTCCACTGTTAAATATAAAGACATTGTAAACCATAAAACTTGACATGGCATAAATTGAATGAATCATGACTATAACTTAGATTGTAAAAGCTGGACAATTCGCGTACCTTGGGACGCTAAAGACCTTGGCGGCGCACCTCGGCTTGGAGATGGCTTTCGAAATTTGTCAACTAAAATAAGAATAAATAGAAATGAAGAACCGAATAAGGTTCTAAATTAGATTTACAAGTTTAGAAACTTAGTAATATCAATGAAATAACTTTAGGAATAAAATTCCAGGTTGTCTAGAAAATAGAGTTTATAGCAAAACTTGAGTTAGGAAAATCGAAACGAAGTGAAAGAGTACATCCCGGAATAGGGAAAAACATAATCTACAACTTTGTTAACAGCACCAGAGGCTAAAAACGAGTGGAAGGGCTCCAAAATGGGCCCGGACAGAAGCTGTGCATATAAAACCTTAGAATTTTCGGGTCGGAAAAACATGAGAATAATGACGTAGAAGATGATTCGAATAAAAAGGGCTTGAATCGATGACTTAAGTACCAAAGGTTGGATTGATTTAGGACTTGGAGGCTATCAAGCTAGAAGAAAATTCTTAGCTAGACCAAAGACATTGAACATTATGCTAAAGAAAGATGGGGGAAAAAAAGGTACTTTGCCAAACTTACTAGCTTTTGGAAGCTATCCTTAAGACTCACTTAAGACTCCAAAATGACAACTTATAACCATGAAACACTTGTGCTTAGAACCCCTTATTGGGTTGATTTGAGGCCCAAAAGATATTAATTTACATAAGCTAAATTGGGAAAAAACGTTGTTCTGGACAGCCCTGCTTCCCGGGCTCGTAACTCAAACTCCCGACATCGGATATCATACCTTTCTGGAAAGCTTGCAACGTGGCCTAAAACTTTCATGTTTACCATAAAAACTAAAGAGATCTCCAAAGGCACAAAAAACAGCCCTCAATACAGTGACTCAGAATTCGTATATAAAATTGTACCTTCACGGTTTTGGTCGTAACTCGGGCTATACCAATCGGAAACTCGAAATTCCAAAGCCTATGGTTTGCTAACACCTTAAGCTATCAAATGGAGTAGAAATTTGGGCAAAAATCTCACTTTTATACTACTGTAAATTTCCAGAATCGAAACAGAGGCTTTAAACACCAACATCTCAGTTTTTAATTGAGTTTTTCCCACTCTTAACCATATTAAACATAACCAAACCTCTCCTAACATTAATCCACTATATTTCCAGAATATAAACCTTGAAAATTTACTCATCAAGGACCTTAAAAACCACATGCAACTATGGATTAAACATAAACTCAACATAAAGGACTTGTTCTTGAACTCTTGCACCAAAACCTCACTAATTCACCCAAATTAAACATAATAACACTTAACTCATAATCTCAAAACATAAACACAGCCCTTACTTACTAAGAATCTCTCAAGAATTTCACATGCATTAACATATAATCATCATCCACCATGAATTCATCCACAAAACCTCACAAACACTTAGAAACACACATGCATGTACTCAAAACTTAACCCTAACTTAACCAATACAATTATATACTTGAATTTAAGATAAAAGAGTAAAAGAGATAGAAATTACAAAAGAAACATATATAAAACATAGATTTTCAGATTAGGGTGTAGAGAAATTGAAATTGGGGGTTTTGAGAGCTTACCCTTGAAGATAAAATTGGAGAAAAACACAAGAGGGAGGAAGAGGAGGGCGGCGACCACTGGTGGCTGGCGGTTTCCGGCGCCGGCTGGCCGGAAAAAGAGTGGTGGTGGTGGCTGGGAGTGGCCGGCTGGTTGGAGGGAGAAGGAGGAAGGGAGAGCTCTTGAGAGATTGTCTAATTTGAGTGGGAGTAAAGAAAATGACTTAAGCTCCTCCTCACTAAAACATATATACTCACCATCTAATTAAAACTAATGCTAATAATAACTAAAATAAACCTTAATTAAATAGTAATAGGATGATAACAATAGGATAAATATATTGTAATTGTTGTAATAAATTGAAGTATTGGGTTTTTGTAGGAAATTAAATATATTGATAATAATTTGGTAACATAAAAATAAAATACAAAGGAATTTGGATTAAGAATAATAAAGTGGAAAAATTACCTCTTTAAAATTATGTAAAGGAAATGAAACTAAATAAATTAAAATTGGGATGGTAAAATATATATAGAAATTGAGGCGGATAATTATTAACCGTTTCTCGGTAAATAAATTTATAATACACATCGTATAACCTGAAATACTTTAACTCATTGAATGAATATGTAAAGTAAACTTTTAAGCCGATAATTCGGCACCTTAGCCATCTCCTGCACGAGACTTGACACCGATATCAATAAGTAAATAAATAAAGGTAAACGCGAAAAATTTATAACGCGATTTGGATAATTATTGTGATTTATAGATAATTAAACATGATTTTGGGGTGGGTTATTACAATAAACCATCGATCTCAGTCAAAGATCAATTATTCTCACCCTTTAATCCAATAAATTATTTTATTATACAATTATTTTAACTAGTTTTTTGTCTGTTCTTTCGAATGGGTGTCAATTTTAACATGTCAATATAAATACATATAAGATATCTAATGGACAAATCCTCAAAAGTAATGTCCAAAATAAGTAATAAATATCATCCCAATCAAAATGCAATGGAAAGGAAGCAATAAAAAATAAAAAAAAAAATTCTCTATATATGCAATCTCCTTTTTGTTTTTAGTTAAGAACCTAATTTATAAGTTACAATATATTCAAGATGTTAATTTTGTTGGGTTTATTCTTATGTGTATTTTGCTGTTTGGCTATATTGTTTGTTGTTGTTAGATATTTTTGACATTGTTGTTTTTTTAACTTTTTTTTTTAACGATGTTGCTATTTTTTCTGCTGGTGAAGCCTTTAAATTAAAAAAAAAGTTATACAATCTCAATCTTAGTCGAACATAGCTATAATTCTATTTAATAATCCATTTCACTTTTTTGCTAAATTAATCACTTTTTTGCATTCAAAACTTGTAAATCCTATTAATGGCGATGTATCAATACTAATCTCAAACAAAAGAGTACAATGACACATATGGATAGGATAGTCTAATATGTACTTACATAGTGTTCAATGTTGATTATGCCAAACCAAATAGCGTGATTTGGAGTAGGATATGTAGCGAAAATATTTATTTACAATATACGGATAAATAGATCTACATTAATGTGTTTGTAATCCTTAAAACTTTTCAATAAATTGTTGGCACCGTTTATAATAGAAAAGTAAAATATTTGAATCGTACAAAAATAAAATTAAAGCAATGCCTAGGATGCAACTTGGGCCCGGCTCTTTTCCATAATTTCATTCGCACCATGTCACAAATTACCACATTCATTAAAAAAGTTGATACATGTATGGATAAATATCATTTTTATTGTGGTGGTTGTCATGGTTGACAACCACTATATATAAGTTTTTCCTTTATCCATATATTGTAAATAAATATTTTTGCAACATATTCTACTACAAATCACGCTATTTGGTTTGGCATAATCAGCATTGAAGACTTTGTAAGTACATATTAAAGTATCCATATGTGTCATTGTACTCTTTTGCTTGAGATTACTATTGATACATTGCCATTAATAGGACTTACATGGTTTGAATGCAAAAAAGTGATTTAATTTATCAAAAAAGTGAAATGAATTATTAAATAAAATTATAGCTATGTTCGACTAAGATTGGGGTTGTATAACTTTTTTTTATTTAAAGGTTTAACCGGCACAAAAGATAGCAACATCGTTAAAAAAAAATTAAAAAAGCAACAATGTCAAAAATATCAAACAACAACAAACAATATAGCCAAACAACAAAATACACATTAGAATAAACCCTACAAAATTAATATCTTGAATATATTGTAACTTATAAATTAGGTTCATAACTAAAAACAAAAGGGAAATTGGATATATAGAGAATTTTTTTATTATTTTTTATAGCTTCCTTTCCATTGCATTTTGCTTGGGATGATATTTATTACCTATTTTGGACATTACTTTTGAGGATTTGTCCATTAGATACCTTATTTGTATTTATATTGACATATTAAAATCGACACCCGTTGCAAAGAATGGACAAAAAACTAGTAAGAATTCAATTTGGAAACTTGGATTTTATATATTTTCAATTAGAATAGTTGGAGGTTATTGATAATGCTTTGGTGCAACTTGGACAATTTGGAAGATAAGGAAAGGTGTGGTGTTGAGAACAAGGAACAGGACGTCATTCTGGCTGTGGAATTTAGCAAGCACAGGATGTCAATGTGGGCAGCTTGCTGGAGCAAGAAAATCCCATACTCAGTCAAGCAACTACAACGAAACATCAATCAGAACCATTTACTTTTTGGTTGATTGAGTTAAATTGTTTCATGGTGTTTTGGGGGACCAACAGGGAGAGGGGCAGATCGGATTTCATGTCTGTGATGTTGAATTCCTGTGTGTGACCTAGCGCTAGTTGGCGCTACCCATGTTGGGCTGCCCGTTGTGGGCTTGGTGAATAAAATGGGCTGATGCCCTTTATTTTCGAAAAAAGATAAATGCGATGAGACAAGTTTGTGAAATGCTTGAATTCAAAATGAATGGCAAAATATCTAAGGTCCTTTGTATTTTTAATAACCTATAATTTATATTGATTTTAACTAATATCTTAGAACCTATAAATATTAATGATATTAGATGGTAATATACCAATCTTTGGAGCTATTGGATTATAACATACTAACATTTACTATTAAATCGTAATATCTCTGACCTTTATACATAGGTGATATTATTATAGCAACAGTGAGAACCAAAGGGGGTGGTAAACTAGTCTTCGTGTTGATGTGGCAAGCAGAAGGGAAAAAAATTGGCCCCTGTCCAATAACCCCGTTAACCCCTTCGTTTTTTTTTTCACTAACCCACTTTTAAAAAACGTCCCCAACCCGGTGATTAAAGTGTGGTGAACCGGTCTATATGCTGATGTGGCACACAATTAACCAATGTCTTCTAACCTGGGTCAGTGAGAAAAACGAAGAGGTTAACGGGGTTACTAGTGGGCTGGGGCCAGTTTTTTTTTATCTTTGCCTGCCACGTTAGCACGGATATTTCTTCACCATCTCCTTAGGTCCTGTTCTATACTGCGGTTGGCCAACTGCGGTGCCACACGGTACCGCAGTTTGCCACAACCCACCACATTTCACCGCAAATCATTACTTTTTTCTCTCATCACTTTTCTCTCTCCTCACTTTTCTCCTCTACTTTTTACATTCTCTCTCCTCATCTACCCCACATACCAATAATCTACCACAATTCCACCACACCTCACCGCAAAATACCATAGTATAGAACACGGCCTTAGTCAATGTTTGTATAATAATGTCACCTAGATATAAAGGTCAGAGATATTGTTGTCCAATAGTAAAGTTTGGTATATTACAATCCAATTCCCCAAAGAATTGGTATATTACCATCACAAAAACCCTAGTAATAATAGTACTTGCAATAATATTTAAATTATAGCACGTTCTTAACGGTTAAAAGAGAAAGGAGAGGAAAATGACTAGGCCATTTTTAGACCTTGATAGTGTAACCAACTAGTAATACTAGGCGAGTTAGGATTTGATCCGCACCTTTCTACATTTGGGATGGGCTTAAGAAAGATGGAAAATAGGTAGATTAATACCCAAATTTCGGGAAAAGCTAAACCAACAGGGGGGAAACCTCTTATTTACCTTGGTGTATTATAGGGGATCTTAACAAGCTAGAAAAGACAGAATAAAAAGGGATGAAATATGACAATTATAAAGTATGTCAAGATTAATTCATCGGATTGAATGAATTCTTAATGAAAATTAATGGGGAATCTGCTATTATTATAGGAACACAATTTACTTAGAAAAAATGGATTAATGGGCATTGGATCCTAGAAAAACTAGACAGGATAATCCTTAGGAATGACTTTCTAACTTTACACCTGACAACCTGAACAAGTTATGACTCTTTTACATCTTCAAATCATTGCCCAATATTGATACGCATAATGTTTATTAAGGATCAAAGATTTTTTTTTTCTTTTAGGTATCAAAATTTTTGTAGTCAATATAATCAAATGATGGATATAACAAGAAAAAGTTAACGAACTCAGATAAGGGGCACTACGATGTTTCAAATAGTACAAAAATTGAAATTATTAAAAATAATTCCGATGGTGGTCTAAAACCCATTTTGGTAACAACCAAAATAAACTAGAAAGAAATGGCCAAAATTGAAGATATTGAAAACATGCTTATAATCTAGCCTAACAGCATAAGACTAAACCAATGGCCGGAAAGAATTATAAAACAAAGAGAAAAAAATGTTAATGTTCAATCAAAAGTTTTGGGGAAATTTGGCGAGGAAAGAGTGCCTAACCAAAGGATATAGAAACACTACATACTTCCATCGATCGACTGGCTAATAGACGAAAAAACAGCAACAAATAACAAAGATTAAGGACGATTTAAGCAACTAGATGGAAACAAGTGAAGAGATATACAAATGTGAAATTTGTGAACGATTTCAAAATTAGATTCACATCTCAAAGAGGTAATCTATTGGGTTCTAATTATGATATTCCCAGTCTATTAATAGATGAAAATAATCAAGCATAAACAGCAACTCCCACGAAAGAAGAAGTAAAAAAATGCTTTATTTGAAATAAACCCGAACAAAACACTAGGGTCTAACGGGTATTGAGCAGATTTTTATCAAAAAGAATGGATTATCATAAAGAAAGACATTACAAAGGGAGCACAAGATCTTTTTTGAGTCTGGAAAAATACTAAAAGAATTCAATCACTCTTTTATCACGCAAATACCCATATCTGAAAATTCTATGCAAACAACTCAGTTTAGACCTATCAGTTTGTGTAATACATTGTACAAAATTATTGCGAAAATTCCTGTAACTAGTCTAAGGCCTCTACTGGAAAACGTAATCTCACTAATACAAAGTGCGTTTATTCCTGATATATCTATACAAGACAACATCCTAATCACGCATGAAACTATGCACAAATTTAAAGAAACCAAGAAAAAAACTCCTTGACTAGCCCTTATATTAGACATGGAAAAAGCATATGATAGAATAGAATAGGATTTTCCGATTCCTAGTTTTGGAAAAACATGGCTTTTGCTCAAAATGGATAGAAATGATAAAACAATGTGTCTTGATAGTATTTCTGGTTCACTACTAATACGTGTAATCAACGGAAACAAAATTCAATGTTAGTGGTAGGATGAACTTCTGGTTCACCAATGAGATAAGTAATCCTTTTTTTTTTCCAACATTAGAGTGAACTTCTGGTCACTAATAAAACTATATAAAATTTTAAATATTAAAGTGAACTTCAGGTTCACTAATGAAAGTAAGACAAAATTCTTATTATTGGATAGAACTCCTCGTTACTCAATAAAATTAAAAATATTATCAATATTAGAGCGAACTTCTGGTTCACTCATAAAATAAAACTTTCGACATAAGAGTGAACTTCTGGTTCACTTAATGAAGAAAGGTAAAATTCTTACCACTCCGGTGAACTTCTAGTTCACTGATAAAATTAAGTGAAAATTTTCGTAACTAAAGTACGTGAACTTCTGGTTCACTAATAAAATAAAATAAAATGAACTTCGTATTGTGGAGATGAACTTCTGGTTCGCCAGTGAAAATACACAACCTTTAACTATAATATTTAATAAAAAAAAAACTTCAATCATATAAAGGTGAACTTCTGGTTCAAAATTGATATTAAAACATAATATTCAATATTGAAGTGAACTTCTGTTTCACTATTAATATTTACAGTTTATCATATTAGACAAAAATTTAATATTGAGTGAACTATTGGTTCACTAATAAAATTGGATGAATAACATGTATTACTCAATAACATGCACATATTGCTAATGCCAATAAATTTAGAAGATTTAATATTCATGCCAAAAGCTATAGACAAATAGAGACGAAGGAGAAGCAAACTTGATGCTTCCAAGCAAAAAATCAAAAGTATAATCTTTTGTTCTAGTAATTCACAATTACAATCCTTCAAGTTGTAGTTTTCTTGTTGATCTTTTTGTGCAATATATATAATATATTTTTATTTATTTATAGCCTTCATCTTCTTTGCTTCATGATCCGATCCTCCGCTTCTACCTTCATTTTTTCCATCAAGATCATTATTTATACTCATGACCAAATTTTTTTATAATAATAATAATAATAATAATAATAATAATAATAATGAAAAAAATACTCCCTTGTCACGATAACATTGGCCTTGACAGGGCATGAAAGTTCAGTATGCGATAACTCTAACTAAGAGACTATATGGCGATGATAACATGTTATGAAACAATAAATATATCATCGCAATATAGAGAGAATATTAGAGAAGAATAATAGGGACACGAGAGATTGAGAGAGAAGAATAGGATGATCTTATTCATAGCCCACAATGGGTATTTATACTAGTTACATATATAACAAGAATCGTGCACAATATAGAGTTCATATGGAAACAAAATCCTCCCCTATTATGTCTTCCTAATATATAAAGATACCCAAAGATATCTGATTGATATATGAAAATTTACATATATATTATTTCATAACAACAGCATATTTTCTTTATAAGTGTAAATAATTAATTTATCCAATCCAATGTAGATGAATACATTTCTGCACATCTATATTTTCAATCTACAAGTTCTCAATTTTATTTAAATTTATTCAACTTTTATAGAGGCGGACACGGAGTGGGGCCCAAATATTGGTGTGAGAAAAGCAAATCATGTACGTTATGTTGATAGAATAGGAACAACAATGGATGGGTAAACTGGGTATAACAAAAGAGTCGCAGGCGTACCAACTCAACTTACATTTTTGTATCGACCTACGTACAAAGTCTTAGGGATGAAGCTCTGTCAAGGAAACTCTAAGAATTTAGTTTTAGACTTCCAATGATGGTGTATAATGGATCAAGGGAAGATCACATTACACATGAATTTAGGATCTTTAAAAACCAAGATAAGAATCTTGCTTCTCAAAGTTCTTAAGGATAAAAAATGGAATGAAAAAGGATGAAGATAAACGAAAAGAGGGTGGAATTCGGTTACCAAGATTGAAGATCGATTGATATTTTGATGAGTGAATGATGAATGACGAATTGAATGGATGGACGAATGATGAACGATTGATGAAAGGTTGTACCTTGATCGTTTGTTGGATGATTATGGAATGGACGAATGGTACTTGAAAGATTGAATGTCGATTGATGCTTGAAAAATCAATCAAAGATGGATGAATGCTTAAATGAACGAATGGAATGATGAATGATATGTTTGGCTTTTGAAGATTCTTGGAGGATACCACCACACCACCTTCAAGAATGCTTCAATCTCTTCCTATCACCACCTAGGACGCCACCCTAAGCTAGAAGAAGAAGATAAGATCGAATCTCCCTCAAGAGAAACGAAAAGACTAGCAAAAGCTAGAGAGAAAACAACACCATGTGTTGGTATTTGATTTAATGAATGAATGAGATTACAAGAGGCCTAAGGGGATATTTATAGTAATCCTAAGCCCCCTAGGACGTATACTATTCAAGAAATTAGGCCCCTTGAGGCTTACATAATCCTACACATTTATTATATCATAAAAACTCTAGAAAGAAAAGACTATAACTCCTTCAATACTTGTCCATTTTTCAAGATTCAAAAACCATTGGAAAGCTCTTTCAATGCTCTTTAATATCTCTTTGGATGACTTCCTCATTAGACGCATGTATCTAGAGTTATAGAGTAAATTATCAAACTGCCCTTGTTGAAATCATTCAAACGAGAGGGATACTTGAGTGAATGATGCTCTTTTGCCATATAACCGAGTATTAGGCTCCTATGATGTATGTTGGATGTCTTCCTTGATGTCCTTGATGTATATGGCCATCAAATATACATCAAATGACAACTCTAGAAATGATCGAAACCAAAACTAGATAAGTGTGTTTGGTTGAATGATAATGAATTAACAACATGCATGCCTCACTTGTCTCTTTCTTGTATTTTGAAAAAGGCACCAAGACATCCAGTGGCAAATCTAGAAATGAAATCGAGCGGGTTCAAGGTCAAACATTAAAAAAGTCAACGATAAGTAAAAAAAACTTACGATATTATTTTCTTTTAGGTATCTAATTTTTTTTTGTATAGTTGTCCTCAACGAGCCGCCATGACTTAGTTTGAAATCAACTTACCAATAGCAAATAAATAAATATTTTTAAGAATTTTATCTACGATCATACTTAAATCAATCAAAATTAATAGTTGAATAAATTAATCTAAAATTCAAAGAGAATTGATCATAATAAAGTGTAAAAAACCTACCGGACTGAAGTTTCAAGTTTGATTGAAAAATTCCACTAAATCAACAAACCAATGCAAATAGACTAATATTTCTAAGAATAATAACCACATAATCATATTTAAACTAATTCAAATTAAAAACTGAACAAGTTATCCCAAAGTTCAAAGAGAATTTATCTTAATAAAGCCTAAGAAAATGAAGTAAAAAATAAAGTAAAGAAAATGAATTCACTCGGATTAAGAAAACCAAAGGAAAAAATGAAGTAAAAAAGATACATTCGCTCAAATTCGAACAAGTGACCTTCAATATGTAAGATTTGACTAACAAAACAATCACACACTCAACCATTAACCACTCCAACAACCTATATTTCATTATTCAATTTGTCTTTTTACCACAATATAACAATATAGTATCCAAATGTATTAAAGTATATTCAGAGATTTTTTTTAAACGGGGTCACTTGACCCAACGTAAACCCACCCTAACCCTAAATCTGCCCCTGAAGACATCCTATTTGTAGGCCTTTAGAGAGGTACTTGGATAGGATAGAATAAGCATACCGTTGGATGGAAAATGACCACCAATGGATAAGGTCTATTCCAAAAGATAACTATCAATGGATAAGTTTAATCATGAAAGATAATTGGATACTGATAATGAAGAACATCATTATCCACCTAATGACACAAGGATGCTATTCACGAAAACAGAGGTAAAACATGACGAAATGCTGCATGTAGAATTGGCATGGTCTGTATTGTCTGATAATTTATTTTTGGCTCTCATTCATAGGTCCTATCGTATATACTTTAAATTATCCAACATGTTATGTGTGTAGCCCGTAGGTAAGTCATGCTATAGAAGGTATTGTTACATGCATGCTATAGAGCTTCAGATCCTATGACAACCATTTTGTTTCCTTTTTTGTATATATTTGTATTCAAGGAACCTAATTTTCATTTTCATCTTTAAACAAATGCACTTTTGTTTTCAATAGATGAGATTCACTTATAATAGAATAACAGTTTATTTTTCCTTTTTTCTCATTAACTGGAAGTTGTGAGTCTTTAATTGATTGTAAGTTCATAAATAAGGTCATGTGATTTTGCTTTTCATTTTAATAAGTTTCCAATATCTTTTCTCTCGTGGGATTTATCCTCTTATTTTGATTTCTAATTATTTTTCCATTAATTATAATTTCATTCATTATTTATACCGTTTTGGTTACAGTAGCACGGATTAGAAAAAATGATAAACTAAGTGAAGAAAAGTTGAAAACTAATAATAAAATTTATAACAATATTAACAGTTAGAACCCTTATGAATTATTTCCTGCCTTCGTATATGAACATCAAAATATTCAATTTTACGATTTCCCTACACAGAGCTGAACTAAAGAGAAGATTACTTCTTTCTCACATACCGCACATGCACATCATGATGGCCAACTAATGAAACAAAATTGTCAACAATAATTTGTAGTAAATGACAATAGTCCATTGTTTGTTTTCTTTATTCACAGCTGCAATTTGGAAAGCAAATGTCCAAATGAAGACAACAATCCAAAACAGGGCGTCTACAGGTGTACAAAAAAATAAAGTAGCCTATCACTTCAGGATATCACCGTTGTGGCCTTATAATTTGGGAGACGGAGAAAACATTACATGAAGAGCCAAACCGGTGACAGAACATGTCGAATTGAAGCAGATTTAATGAATGACCAATAATAGGTATCTTGAACCAAACAGCTAGTAGCTCATTTGGTATCAGAATAATCATAATTATCAACACTTGTAAATCTCTTTGTGAAGATCGTCAGAATTTAGATTCGACACATTTTGGGTGAGGGTGAATTGAATAACAGAAGAAAAGTTTATATCTGATGCCCAATTTATCATGTATTAGTGAGATGCACAGTATATGATATATGAATAAGTATTTATTTTTAAACAAAAATTAACCTAAATTATTAATGTTGTTACGAATTAAAAAGTCCACGACACAAGTTATATAATTGAATGAAAGGTATGAAAAGTTGTTCTCAGAAAAATACATAAAATAAAAAATACATGTAGGTCAAAAGTTCAAGTCACAAACATATAACCTTATTCTAACTCATGATAAATTTATTAGACATTATAATTATAGTAATACATATATATTTTTAGCTTTGGATTACAATTATGAAAACCCTTCTTTATTTGTGTAATTACAACTGATGATAATTATGAAAATGTATTTTTATTTATGTCAATCATTATATCACCAAGGAAAATCAATGACAAAGTTCTACTTATACATGTATTCGTTAGGGTTTTGGCAAAGCTGCAACTACGGTAAGGTTGGCTAGAGTTTTGATGAATGAATGTTATAGTGCGATAGGCAGATATTAATGATGTGCTTATGAATTGGTGGTGTTGATAAAGAGATTTGATAAGCAATTTACTTGTATTTTTAAAATGAAATCATTTTTATGGTTAATTTTCATGATACAAAGTTGAAAGGGCAAGGGTTTATATTTCAAAAGAAACAGAAAGTGTGAATAAAACAATTCCGCTAAGCCCTTATGACAAATTATCCTGTGCATCATGGTGGATCTACCTAGGTTCACCACATGTATTAAAGTATGTCAATTTTTAAGGAACTTTCGAAAAAAAAAATTTGATAACATTGATGAATTTTCAATAATATTGACAAATTTACGTTGAGTTTTATAGTAATTATTGATGAAATTATTGAAAATTTTAACACTTGGGTAGACCTTTGTAGGTATTACATTGTCTATCATATAACAATCAATGCTCTGATTGGTAGAAGTCTGTAAATTACTCTTTGTATGATTACGAGACATGTGTCATACCAATTAGGAAACTATAATTCAGTTACACTAGGTGGGGATACCAATTTCAATTTTCAAATTTCAATTCTAGACGACGGTTTAAGTTACAATGGGTCAGGTATTCGATTAAAATATGTAAGTTTTAAAAGGAAACTAATTCTTAAATAAACCAAAATTGGCAAAACATTAGAATTAAATTTTTTTAATTCACTATGGTACATAAAATTGTTATGCTTTCACTATTTGATGGGACCACATAGATTTTTCTATTAAAATTTTATAGATTTTTGGGGTTGGATAATTCAGACAAATCTAAGTTCGGGTCAATATCGAGTTCGGTCAAATGGAAAATATTAGGGTAATTCACCTCACAGGATGACCAAAAAATACAATTGACCATGAAAGAAAGGAAGGACTAAGAGGGTCAAATTTGTGTGAAAGGAAGGACCCATAAGGAGATGGCTGGGCATGCCATGTGGACATTAATTTTTTTTTTTTTTGTTGTTTTGTTTCAATTTCCTTGCCACTGCCCCTCTTCGCTCACCACCACCTGCGCAACCACCAGCCCACCACCACCTACGCCCACCACCCTAGCATCGGAAACCACCTCCGACCGATCCCAGCACCA
Organism: Portulaca oleracea; assembly: GCA_029582165.1. Lineage (NCBI taxonomy): Eukaryota > Viridiplantae > Streptophyta > Magnoliopsida > Caryophyllales > Portulacaceae > Portulaca > Portulaca oleracea. The sequence goes on from CM055888.1 coordinate 25,972,168, forward strand.
GCGACCGTCACCTAGACCACCCCTTTCTCTCTTCTCGAGCCCCCTCAAACCCTTTTAACCTCTGGCGCATCTTTTCTTTATGTATGCAAAGGGGAAAAATGATTCACCTATATGGATATCTACATAGGTGAACTATAGTTCCCTTTTGCAGGCATCTCGGAAGGACTTTGGGTGATTTTGTGGGACACAAGGGTGAGTGACGTGGGTGGTGGCTAGTCCTAGCATGGGCAACAAATCTGGCGTTGGAAAGATGGTGTCTAGCGCTGGACAGGGGTGAAGCACTGGGACATGGGGGCACTCGGCGAAGGTTGCAGGTGCAGTCAAGAAGCGTTAGTGATGGTAGGCAATGATAGACGAGGCAGTGGTTTTAGGTTGACGTCGATGGTGCTGAAAGGGACAGTGCTGGGTGGTCAGGTGGAGATTAAAGAGAAACAGAAAGAGAGAGACATTAATTGAGTGGCTATTTGCGGTGGTTCTCGGGTGTCAGACTGATAGTGTTGGGTTAATGGCTGCGAGTAGGGGGCAATGGTGCATCACCGGTGGTTGTAGTGGGGCAGCGAGCACGACGCTTTCTAGGCAAGAGAGAATCGACGCTTAGAGAATTAGAGTTTGCAAAATAACGATGAAAAGGGGGCTTTGGCAGGTGACTGTGTGAAGGTTGAGCGACAGTTTGTGGTTGGATTTACAGGGCTCCAGCAACCAGCGGTTGTAGGGTTGAGCAGTTGTGGTGGCCGGTCATCGTGCAGTGTTTGACAGCGTATTGACCATCGGGGTTTAGGGTTTATAGGAGGATGAGTGTGAAATTAAAAGAGAAAGGGGATGTCATTTCCGGATGTCCTAGAGGGGAACCATGTTTTGCTTTTATAGATATCCATGTATATCTAAATACAAGAACAATGCTCATCATCTTGATGAGGCTCTTCAACTTTTGTTCAAGGGCATTAATAGCAAGATCTTCTATAACCTTAAGGCTGCCCGTGGATGCTTTGGGTTTGCCCTCTTATGACCCCTAGCCTTCGGACTCATCATTTTGTTGTGTTTTGACAAGTTCTGGCTCATGTTCATATCCATTAATTTCCTCGATATCTTCCTCATCTAGATTTAGTCCTAACCTCTCATTCCTTGTTAGTGATGGCCTGTAGAATGCCATCCATCACCTATTATTGCTCGTTTAACCTTTTCTCAAGACCAATAGAATTGATAAAGACTAGGCCCAACATTTTGGTATGTAGGTCCTTTAGTTGTTTGGTGATGAGTTTCAAGGGTAGCGACTGAAGAGGGACCTCTTGGAATTGCTCTTCCACGTAATAGTTTTGCTTGTTTTGGGTCAGACTATCGAGGGAATGTATTCTATCTTTCCTCTATGGAAATTTCTTAGTGACTCAAAATGACTCACACTAATTACCCGATGCATGATTTTCTTAATGGACCTTTGGGACCCTATGACATGGACTTGATATCTACATGCTGACACAAAGGTGGCTCACCCAACTTTTAGGAGTATATGGCCTAAATCTATGGGGATCTAGTATGATGTTATACAACAAGCATTTTCCTTACTCAGATCGAGTCACGATGGCCATCATTTTTTAGCATCTTTTAGCGTTTTTTATAGGCTCAAATCCGAGTAAAAGACACAATATACATTCAGACATGAGAATATAATAAAGGTCCGGACATAATCAACAACACACAAAATGGACCAAGAGACAAAACTTGGTGGCCTAGCAATTAGCAATAGGCTAGGCTTGGCGCAAGGTCTTCTAGCCAACAGCCCTCACATGCGCCACATAATTGGGCTCTTTAGTAAGAAAAGTGGGTTGGGACGCTATCAAGGCCAAACGACCTTGGCTTCCTTTGCGCCTCACTTTTTGGATCATTTCTGTGATTCTATGTGGGTTAGGATGATACCCGACATAGACTAGGCTCAAACTGACTTAACTTTTAATAAACGATTGTAGACATCGGAATTTGCACCGACAAAATCCTAACTCGTCAAAACTCAGCAAGTCATTGGGCCGGATATCAAAATGGGTCATTGAGCCCACGGAATTGACGAAGCAGGCCCAACAGATCAGATCGGCCCACTTGGAAGACTCAAAAGTCGCTTAGCCTTTGCAAAATCACAAACTAACCCAGCTCAACTCCGGCCCATATTAAAATTACAAAAGCCGCTTAGCCTTTGTATTTAATCACCGGCACTTTACTGACTGCCAAGTCAGCAATCCGTGTGATTAAATACTATAGGCGGCATAGCTTTTATATATTGTTCAAATTTGGCGCCAGAATTCTCAAACACAACCCTTGATCTTTGCCCTTGCATTTGACCTCGGATTGACTTGGATATTGTCAAAGGCCCATTACTGTCTTAGGTCTTGCATGGGAGGCGTGATCTTTGGGATGTGTTCCCTCATCTTTCCCTTTAAACTCCTCACCTCTTTACCTATAAATACCTTACCATTTTCACTCATTCATCACCAACTATCATCATCATACTACCAAAACTCTCTCCATATTATTCTACTTCTTTCACAATAATCACCCTAATTATCACCACATCTTCATTCATACACTACCTTTCTCACCATTCTTACACTCATCCTCTCATTCAAGCTCCAAACTGAGGTTAAGTCAAGGGATCGATCTTCATTTCCATCTTATCCACCATCTAGCAAAGTTTGCTTTTCTTTGCTATTGTAATATAATCATGTAATTCGTACTTTCATTTTCTTATTTGTACATTTTTTGTAAAAACATCATGTCTCAACGTTGCATGATCAAGAATATAACGTTGTGAAAATTATTAAATTTCTTCCAGCTCAATTCATTTCAAGTTCGATTTTAGTAAAGTTTGTTTTCAAACAGGCGGATTCGAGAATTCTTTAATTCTCGAATCCGCAACCTTACCCCCGAATCTGGAATTCGGGTTCGCAGACCGGAGTCATCCTTTTATTTTATGATTTGTCGATTTCCTTAAATCGACTGGCGACTCTTTCTCTTTTAAAACCTTTTTGATTATTAAAAATACATGTTATTACTAAAAAAAATAATTACTAATGATTTTACACTCCATTTATAAATTAAGGAGCCGACCAAGAGAAAAGGGCCTGGAAAATGGCATAGGCCGCCTGACCTTTGCCATTTTCTACCCATTTTCCCTTGGGCCGAGGATGGATAGGCCCATCCAAGGAATTGTCAAAGGTCAAGCGGCTTATGACTCTCCTAGGTGGGCCTCGTCTTTCCTCTTTGGCCCGAGTTTATGGATGGATTAAGTGTTAATCATTAGTAAAATATTTTATGTAATTTCGAGTATTTTTGTAATATAAAAGGGTTTGTAAATGAATAAAGCTTCATTACCTCGAAAACAATTTTCATAAAATAAAATATTCTTATTTAAGGATTAAGCAACCTTAGTCGGCTCCCGATCACTTAAGTAGGCCATTCGAAACTGATTCCTCGAACGGGAATTTTCCGGGTCCTACAGATTGGCGACTCCACTGGGGACTTAAACTTAAAAAGAGGGTAAAACTTGAACAAATCGAGTTGATTTGAAATTGTAAAATGGAGAAGTTGATTTATTTCACAATTTTATTATTCTTATAGGCATTTTTTTGCATACCGGGCCACTCATCGGGTCTTTTGACACGTGAGCACAAAGGCGACGGTTTAGGAAAAACTAGGATTTTACCCGAGAGTGGGTGTCCACTACTATAGCGATGCACTCCACAATCGCTAACCATTTGTTCTCTCCTCGCCCCGTGTTATACTACTCCAAGGCTTCCTTGAAGTCCGACGAGCAACACCTCACACACTTTAGCCACAAATTTTATAAGGGTTTAGGGTACCTCCCATGTTAACCCAACCATAGAAATCCATGAACATAAAGCCTTGGTTTAGGATACCTCCCGTGTTGTATGCTATGTGTATATGTGTTCCTTTTCCCCTTTTCCTTTTTGTAAAGAGTCGACCCTAGCTTAGAGGCTTCGTTATAGTCCATATAAAATTCATTGGGTTCAGAAGAGGATTATTTATTAATTAGTATAATTAACCCAAAGGCATTATGGCTAGCTCAGTGGACGAGCCCATTTATGTTCAAAAGGTTGATTATTTTAATTAATAAATAAAAATTGACTCGCCTTTGATAATATTATATGGCCCTTTACGATGTTCTCTTAATAAATGTCCAAAGAAATCTGATTAAAGTCCCAACAAAGTTAATGGATAACGTCTTAGACTGCATAATAGTCACTAAGCTTGAGTAAATTAATTTACAGATTTAATTATTAAATCCATCACATTTATGGTCGGCCCGTTGATAAGCCCAACCATATTGGATTTACCAATTAAGCTTATAAATTAATTATAACTCGCTTATTGTTGGCTTTATTTAGTCCTTTACAATATCCATTTTCCCTGAGTAAATAAATAAAGCGTGTTGTATACTATGTGTAAATATGTGTCTGTATGATGGGTCTTCATTAGAGTCGGACCTTATTTTGAGATATTGTTTTAGTCCGCATAATGATCGTTGGGTTGAGAAGAAATAAATTTATAAACTCGATTAATTAACCTTAAATTTTACGGTCGGCCCGGTGGTGAGGCCCATCCATTTTAAAGGTTAATTATCATTGTTTATCGATTCATTTTAACTCACCTTTAATGATTTTATTCGGCCCTTCTCAATATTCTCTTACTCATGGTCCAAAGAAAATTGATTAATAATCAAACAAAGTCAGTGTGAGTTGTTCTAGCCCACATAATAGTCTCAAGGTTAGAGAAAATAAATTTTTAAACTTGATTATTAAATCTAACAAATCCATGGCCGGCCCGTTGTTAAGCCCATCCATGGTGGAGTTAATAATTGAGTCTGTTTTACACTACAAAAAAAGTGACTTTTGCCAACAGATTGCTAGTGACAGATATATTATCAGTTGGTGAAAGTACATATTTACCAACAGATTTAATATATGTTGGCATTATTAATTATTTACCAACACTTTTAATATCTGTTGGTAAAAGAATTTTAATACCGACAGATATAAATTTAACTGTTGGTATTATTTTTACCATACCAAGAATTAAAATATATGTTGCTATTATTGCTTTTTTTACCAACAATTAATATTAAATGGAATTTTATGTTTAGTCTAATAGGTCTTAGGCGCCATACTCAATAAAAAACACTGCTAAAAAATACAAACTGCTGCGTCTTGTCTTCCATTTCTATCCTAACTCATTCAAGCAAAACCCTAATTCTCAACCTTCAACAATGGCCGCAACGAACGACAGTGATTGTGGTTCGGCTCAAGCAGAACCCTAATAGACATTCTGTCGTTCAAGCCAACGGAATTCTTCTCGGACGACACTGATCACGCCAGAAGTGAAGGCGTTGGTTGGCTCGGCTACGTGCGAACGAGTAGCGTCAGTTTTTGTGGGCGAGTTTGCTATTACTGCTCCGAGCAGAACTGCAGAAGTAGAAGCCTCTTCAACAATGGGCGCAACGAACGACTCATCCTAATGATAAACTGATTACTAATCTAAACGGCCTTCTCCCATCTTTCTTTCTACTCATTTCAATCGTTTTTCTGTCTCTAATTTCTATGTCGATTTCTTTCGCAGATTAGAGACTCTTTCATTTCAAGAATCCAATTGACGAGCTTCAATCAATGCCTGAAACAACGAATGATAATTTGCGGAAAAATTGAACGCCTCAAGGAAGCTGCTGAGGCTTCAATGTCAAACTATCGGTGAGTCAAGGGTTAAATCAAACCCTAACTGTCCGATTCTATATGATCTTTTGATTGAGGAAAGCACGACCGAACATGACTTCTATTTCTCAATTACAAATCATTGTTTAATTATTTCCATCACTCTGTTCATGTTGAATTCAAGAACTCCAAAAAGATTAAAGGACATTCAAGCTAGTAATTCTTCTTTGTCTATTATTCATTAAAAAGCACATTCTCAGCTTCTAGACAAGCTGTATACTGGAACATTTGTTTCATTATTGATTACTCTCTTTATGTGTTTGTGATGGACTTTGGTGGACATCTCAGTTACTATGACAGAGAAAATTATGAGCCTGTCCTTTTTCAGGATGGAAAAGGGAGCAGTGATCAAATTATATAAGGCCTAAGCCTTAAATAATTCCAAGCTATCTGCATTTTGGCTTTGATCAAGGGTTTACATTGAACTACTTTCCTATGTTTTGTCCTGTTGTTGGCTTGTTAGTATTGATAATTGGTAATTGTAGTTTGCTTGGATAATATTGCTATAGGCGATTGTCAAAATTAATATACATGTAGTTCTTACATTGGATTGGACCTGTGTAATCGTATGTTGTTTCATGGTGGTATATTATGTCTGTTGCTACTCGGGGTTGGACCTGGTTGTTTAATACTACTTACTGTATGCTGGACTTGGTTGTTTAGCCTATTGCAGCTACTGGATGATACTTTATAGGATAGAATTTACCAACATGAGTAACAAAGAATGTTTTTGTTCCTTCAGAGACCTCATCTAAACTCAATGGTTGGGGAAATTGAGATATCCAAAGTTGAGATATGAGTGCATGTTTTCTTTATAATTCTTTTTTTTCTAGAGGGGCCTTTTATTTAACAAAATACTAGAATGTCTGTCAAAATACCATCTCTTCCCTTTAATATATAATGCCTCTGGCCTTTGAGTGATGGACAGTATTTTGGATCACTTACCGAAATCATTGGAGCAATGGCAAACATAGTTCTGTAGACACTGGTTAGCCGCTCTTTTACTATATTTTTTAGTACATTGCTTGTTTTACAATGATCTCATACTTGATTGTGTGTGTGTGTGCGCACTCACACATGCTTGTCAGCAAAGAAGTCTTGTTATCTTTCTGGATATTCTGCAAACACCTCTTTCAAGGTAGTTGAGGTCTTATGCATGATCTCATATGCAGACCTTCTTAACTGCAATGCTTGAGGAGCACAGAAAGGCGCAAGGACAAGGAAAAATGATTCACTATATTTTATTTTATTTTTATGATTTTTCCACAGGAGCCAAACCCTGCATTAAGGAACTGGGGTCTAGGACACCTGGCCTCATGCTTTCTAGATTCTCTGGCTACACTGAATTATCCTCCCTAGGGCTATGAACTAAGATACAAATATGGGTTGTTCAAGCAAAAACATCACAAAAGATGGCCATGAAGAAGTTACTGAAAACTGGCTTGAGGTATGACCACCTATTTAATCCAAGC